>JAMPIV010012362.1:0-325945 GCA_024509875.1 Oreohelix idahoensis
ACCCCACCCCCCCCACAACAAACACCCCAACCCCCCCCACACAACCCCCCCCCCCCCCCAAACAAAAAAAAAAACTCAAAAACACAAAAAACCCAACCACCCACCCTAATTTCCTATAACAACACAAACTAAACCCACAAAACAACCACCCCCCCCCCAACACCACAACTACCCCCCCACTTTACTCACCTATATATATTTTTAATATTTTTGAGTGAGATTTGTATTTCCCCCCCCCCCCCCCCCCCCCCCCCCCCCCCCCCCCCCCCCCCCCCCACCCCCCCCCTCTTTATGTTTGGAGCTCTCATGGTGACCGGGTTAGCGTAGGCTACTTCGTGGAGATGTTACTTTCTGTGTGTTTTGTAGGTGATTGTTCTTTCTATCGTTAATTAATTACTTTTTTTTTTTTTTTTTTTTTTGGGAGACGGGGGGGGGGGTTTTTTTGTTTCATTATTGATGTAGATATTTGTAAAAATTTACTGTTTAATAATTTTGTTATTATTTAAAAATAAAAAAATAGCTTCCAGGGATTTTTTTTGTTGTGTTAGCTTAGGGCTTTTGTGGCTTAAGCTAGCCTTGTGTGACTTTGTTTTACGTTTCCAGTTGGTTTCTATGGGACAAGAGGAAGATTAATATACAAGAATGTCTGCCACCTATTGTGCTCCAAACTATCCTTATTGATTTTGAAAAAGATTTGGAAGGTGGTAGTCTGCACAGGCAGGGTACCTTGGTAATCACTATTACTGGGCCGCAGGCCAATAGAGCGTCATACTCTCTCATATCGAGTATTCTGGCTGGGCCAGCAGGAGTTGGTTTCAGTGGCATTGCCACACTCTACAGATTTGCCGGACCTTTTAAGTGGTACGCTACGCTGACGGCGGCCGCACAAATGAAATTTTACCAAGGCCTACATGGCAAAAAGTTTGAATGGTCCAATCCGCAGATGTCTATATATATAGAACATTTGGACAAGGAAAGGTCTAAAGGTGTACTTCACTGGATGCCCCCTACGATAAAACCTGAGGCAGCGCAGAGAATTGCGGCCGAGATATCGGGTGACAAAGATGCGGAGGTTTTCCGGATAAAAACAGCCTCTGATAAATAGAACTTTCTATACAGGCCTTCTAAACACCTAATTCCGCATTTTGTCCACTTGAAAGCGGCGGAAGACAAAATCTTGAGGGTATCGGTGGCCCTACCCGGACGGAGAGTCCAATGCGCGATATGCGGGCTAGACACACACTGGGTAAGCCAGTGCCCCAGCAAGCGGGCGCCACCCCCCCGGACCAAACAAACGAGAGAGACAAGAGAGGAAGAGGCAGTCGCCGAGAGAACGCCGGGGGAACAGAGCAGGGCAAATGAGCTCCCTGCCCCAGATAGCCCTCAAGCCGGAGTTGATGGAGAAGACTTTAGAACTTTCCTCTCTAGGAAAGACAACAAGAATAGGAAGAGGTTATTGCTCCAGACAACGGGACCGAGCAAGGTTAAAGAAGTTAAGCGAAACGAAAGCGAGTCGCCAAGTAAGCGTTCCCCCAGTAGAAGGGATTTACCACCATCGCCAAGGGCATCTACACCAGAGCCCTCCCCGAAGTGGATTTCGTCGACACCTGTAGTCGACGAAAGAGCAGCGTCAACGCCAAATAGTCCTATAAGAGGGTCGCCAACAACACCCGAGGTTCCAGAGGCGCCAACACCAGTGAACACACAAGTTTCATTAAATTGGGTAGCAGCAACAGAGATAGATGACATGGAAGCCATGTTGTCAGAGGCAAGCCTGTATATAGACGGGCAAGCTTTCGAAGACGTAAGCTCATGAGAGTGTGTTTACAAGTCTTTCTTCCCTGCACTGGGGCTCAGTGTGATTTGATGATGTCCAACGCCGCGCAAGTACGAGTTGTTAGTTCCAGAGGTCAGATGACGGATGGTGCAAGTGTGGGCACGCCCAAGATACACCCCGAGGTCATCACCCCCTGTGAGCTTACTGACGAGACGGACACAACAACACCAGTGCGTGGGAAGATGCTCCTTTCCAAGTTGGCCTTACAGGAACTCGCCAATTGCTTTGTAACCTTAAAAGTAAAATGTAAAAATAACTATAGTTTAGAATGTGTGCCTTATATTTTAAGAGTTGGTGTTTTTTTCTCTAGTGTAAATATTACTATATTGATATTTTGGTTCCTACACACTCTAACATGAGCACAGTTTTAGTTAAGCAGTCAACTCCCCCCCCCCCCCTACTGGGGTGGGAGAGTTAGGCGACGCAGTTTCATCTGCGCTCAGCCTAAATAATCATAGCAGAACGGATAGTCAGCCCCAGATCACTATTCCGTCAGGCAGTCATGTAACAGAGAGCGGTCAGCCCACAGTCACCGCTCTGCTGTGTAAGCCATGTGCATCAAGTATCACTTTGCCTAGTACATTTATTACAACACACAATAAACCATCAACTAGCGTTTTGTTGTGTAATTTACCTGTGTCGGGTAGCCAGCCCCAGACCACTGCCCTGCCTCGTAATTCAAAAGAGACAAACGGTCCGCACTCAGTCCCCGTTTTGCCAAATAGTTTAGATATGGCAAGTGGCCACTCTGCCACTTTGCCATGTAGACAGTTTGCGACAAGTGGCCAACCCTCAGATACCACTTTGTCAAGCAGCCTAGTTGTTATATCCCTCAATATCAACGGCTTGAGGAATAAACTGGAGCACGTTATCAAACTGATTAAAAAAGAGAAACCCGACTTTTTGTTCTTGCAACAAACGGGGATTACTTCTAGGTATCATGCCGACCAGATAGTAACTAGATTAGGACTGAAACATGGTTGGTTCGCCCGGGGCACCTGCCATGGGGGTACTGCCATCCTCCAGATAAATGAAGATTGGGAAGCAGTACATTATAGAACAGACAATTGTGGCAGAATTGTCATTATACAAATACAAAACAAACACAAAAAACATGACACGCACACACTCATCAATATATACGCACCCGCACTATACACTGACCAACCCAAATTTTACGACGGACTGTATGACACTATAGATAAACACTACAAAGGAACTAGAATAGTATTAGGGGGAGATTTTAACTGTGTTTTGGCCAATCTAGACAGTAGTTCCTTTGGACCCGTATCCCAGAGAAAGAAAATTCAAATCCCCCTATCAGTACGACATTTACAACCCATCCTTGACAAACATGACCTAGTAGACGTTTACAGAAAACTACAACCGAACACACAAGCTTTCACATTTCACGACAAGACAAACCCCTATTTTAGACAGGCCTCAAGACTGGACAGGTTTTACGCATCAAATAGTTACAATATACATAAAACTTACCATATAAAAAACACGCTTAAATTTACAGACCATCAAGCAGTATACACAGTTTTAAGTACGGGGCACACATATACAAAATTAAAGAGATCCCCACATTGGAAATTCAACAATAATTTGCTAACAAATACTTTCTTCACAGACACAATAACACAAATCATTCAGGGTTACACACAGGATATCCCCAATAACAACATTGCAGAATATTGGGACCTGTTAAAAAACACAATAAGGGATAGAACGCAGATTTTAGCAACAACAATACACAGGGCTTTTAAGAGGGAACAAAATATATTAGAAGACGCAATAAGTTTAACAAAGCAGATAGACAAATCTAACCCACACATCCATTCTTTAGAAGAGCAGTTAGACCTGTACAAACAACACACATACCAAGGAGCTCTCCTTAGGTCAAAATTAAATACTATTACACAAGAAACACCCAGTAGACAATATTTAGCGATTGAACAAAATGTACAACACAGTAGACAGATTCACGAAATATTTGATATGAATGACAAACATCAGACAGAAGACACAAATATTAGACACGCTTTTTTTGAATACTACACAAAATTATACACTAAGGAACCAACTAACGAAAACATACAGGATAAATTTCTACACTACACAAAACGTTTAAGTGATGATGAGAGCAAAAAATTAGACGAAACTTTAACTTTAGAAAACTTAAGGGAAGCGATTAGTACTTTCCAGAAAAATAAATCACCCGGCCCAGATGGGTTAACGGCAGAATTTTACTTCTTCTTTTTCCCACTTTTAGGGCCCCTTTTAATTAAAATGTTTGAGGAGGCCTTCCAGAAAGGAGAGCTTCCGAATAGTTTAAATGAATCTTTTATTACTTTAATACCTAAAGATAGTGCTGACAGAAAGTCAATCAAAAATTACAGGCCTATTTCACTTTTAAATACTGATTATAAAATTTTGGCCAAAGCTCTCACTCTGAAGCTTAAATTATTCATGAAAAATTTGGTACATCCTGACCAACAATGTAGTGTACATGGTAGGAACATTTGTAGACATACACACTTCATAAGGGATTTCATTACATACACGCATGATAGACAGTGTCAAAGTGCAATACTATCACTAGATCAGGAAAAAGCCTTTGACAGGGTATCACATTCCTTTCTACACAAAACTTTACAAGCAAACAACATAGGTACTTATTTTAGAACATGGATAGAGATCTTATATAAAAAAACCCACAGTAGAATACTAATTAATCACAGTTTAAGTGACCCAGTTAGGCTGACACGATCAGTGAGACAAGGCTCCCCTGTTATACGTGTTAACACTAGAACCAGTGCTGGAAAGAATAAGACAAGATGTAAACATCACGGGGACTTTTGTACCCGGGCAGGGGGAAAGAAAATCATTAGCGTACGCTGATGATACTCTATTCCTTCCAGCAACTGTAGATTCCATAAGAAAGATATTAGAAACCTTTACAGAATTTGGATACGCTAACGAATCCAAACTAAATATCCAAAAATCTAGTTTAATGGGTTTAGGTAAATGGGCAAATAAAACAGATTTTCCATTTCAGTTAACGCAAGATAACAGAATCAAAATTTATGGGATAAGCTACTCTTGTAACCCCCATGACCCCAATGCAGAGACATGGATAAAGTTAGTAGATAAAATACAAAACATGTTAGAGAAATATAAATATAAGACAGCTACTATTTTTGGGAGAAGTATCATAGTGAACTGTTTCATTATGCCTAAAATTATATATACAGCTAATATCCAGATTATGCCAAAGTCAGTGGTAGCTAAAATAAATGTACTAATTAGGAATTTCATTTTTACAGGCACCTTTAAAAGCATTAAACATTTAACCCTAATACAGCCCAAACACAAAGGGGGGATAGCTTTACAAGACATCAACACTAAAATTAAAGCTTTAAGGATCAAATATATAGGGGAGATTATAAAAAATCCAGGTCTTTACCCATTAGCACACTATTACATTGGACTTAGGTTAATTAAATTACACAAGTTAGAAAATAATCAACCACATTCCTTTGACACCCCACCACCCTTTTATAGGATATGCTTACACAATTTAAAAGGAAACGAACAGTTAGTAAAGCAAGACACCAAACTCATATACAAATTATTAGTTGCAGCACAGGAACCCTATTTAGGTACACGGATTAAACGAGGGTACAATCTTTTCATAACAGACTACACGCAAAGCTTCTCAAACATTCATGCAATAGACATCAAGCCACAAGCCAAACAAGTTACATTCAGGTTACTGTACGGTTTAACACCTATCATGGGTAAGCATTCAGCAATGAAGGCAGGCAAGGCGCCACCAAGGTGTAAACTGTGCAGTAACAACACAATAGAAACAGAGGACCACTTGTTTTACATTTGTAGGACAGTGGTCCCTACAATAAACAAACTAAGAACACTGATAGCTTCCAAAACACCGCAATCATTCAACATGTACCAAGCAGTCATGTTGAATATTTTACCTACATTACAGAGACAGACAGAACTTAAATTGTTAACCCTATTAGCGGAATTTAGATATTTAGTGTGGATATGTAGGAATAGGGCAGTACATGACGGCATACATTACGACAGTAGAATTTTCTCACAAATATACGAACAAATAACACATAACATAACAGAACAAATTTGATTTTTCCTTTTTGCTGTTGTTGATAAATACATTTTTGACCCTTTAGTCACCACACAAAGCAAGTAGCTTTGTTGTAAATATTATCATACATTGTAAAAACTTCGTAACACATGTCTTCATTAATCATTTCATAGTAGGGGGTCAACACCCCTTTGTCGATGTATCATTAATCATCATCATCCATGTTCATCTATTTTCAAATATTGACTTGCAATATTGGGGGGGTGGGTATTATCTTCAAGTGATATTGTTTATATTTTGGTATATATATATTTTTTTTGTTTTTTTTGTTTTTTTTTTTCAACATCATGTGATACTTGTAAAAAATTTTTGTAAATAACATTGTTATACTGACCTCAATAAAGGTATTTAAAAAAAAAAAAAAAAAAAAAAAAATTGTGCCAACTATCCTTATTGATATTGAAAAAGATTTGGAAGGTGGTAGTCTGCACAGGAAGGGTACCTTGGTAATCACTATTACTGGGCCGCAGGCCAATAGAGCGTCATACTCTCTCATATCGAGTATTCTGGCTGGGCCAGCAGGAGTCGGTTTGAGTGGCATTGCCACACTCTACAGATTTGCCGGACCCTTTAAGTGGTACGCTACGCTGACGGCGGCCGCACAAATGAAATTTTACCAAGGCCTACATGGCAAAAAGTTTGAATGGTCCAATCCGCAGATGTCTATATATATAGAACATTTGGACAAGGAAAGGTCTAAAGGTGTACTTCACTGGATGCCCCCTACGATAAAACCTGAGGCAGCGCAGAGAATTGCGGCCGAGATATCGGGTGACAAAGATGCGGAGGTCTTCCGGATAAAAACAGCCTCTGATAAATGGAACTTTCTATACAGGCCTTCTAAACACCTAATTCCGCATTTTGTCCACTTGAAAGCGGCGGAAGACAAAATCTTGAGGGTATCGGTGGCCCTACCCGGACGGAGAGTCCAATGCGCGATATGCGGGCTAGACACACACTGGGTAAGCCAGTGCCCCAGCAAGCGGGCGCCACCCCCCCGGACCAAACAAACGAGAGAGACAAGAGAGGAAGAGGCAGTCGCCGAGAGAACGCCGGGGGAACAGAGCAGGGCACATGAGCTCCCTGCCCCAGATAGCCCTCAAGCCGGAGTTGATGGAGAACACTTTAGAACTTTCCTCTCTAGGAAAAACAACAAGAATAGGAAGAGGTTATTGCTCCAGACAACGGGACCGAGCAAGGTTAAAGAAGTTAAGCGAAATGAAAGCAAGTCGCCAAGTAAGCGTTCCCCCAGTAGAAGGGATTTACCACCATCGCCAAGGGCATCTACACCAGAGCCCTCCCCGAAGTGGATTTCGTCGACACCTGTAGTCGACGAAAGAGCAGCGTCAACGCCAAATAGTCCGATAAGAGGGTCGCCAACAACACCCGAGGTTCCAGAGGCGCCAACACCAGTGAACACACAAGTTTCATTAAATTGGGTAGCAGCAACAGAGGTAGATGACATGGAAGCCATGTTGTCAGAGGCAAGCCTGTATATAGACGGGCAAGCTTTCGAAGACGTAAGTTCATGAGAGTGTGTTTACAAGTCTTTCTTCCCTGCACTGGGGCTCAGTGTGATTTGATGATGTCCAACGCCGCGCAAGTACGAGTTGTTAGTTTCAGAGGTCAGATGACGGATGGTGCAAGTGTGGGCACGCCCAAGATACACCCCGAAGTCATCACCCCCTGTGAGCTTACTGACGAGACGGACACAACAACACCAGTGCGTGGGAAGATGCTCCTTTTCAAGTTGGCCTTACAGAAACTCGCCAATTGCTTTGTAACCTTAAAAGTAAAATGTAAAAATAACTATAGTTTAGAATGTGTGCCTTATATTTTAAGAGTTGGTGTTTTTTTCTTTAGTGTAAATATTACTATATTGATGTTTTGGTTCCTACACACTCTAACATGAGCACAGTTTTAGTTAAGCAGTCAAATCCCCCCCCCCTACTGGGGTGGGAGAGTTAGGCGACGCAGTTTCATCTGCGTTCAGCCTAAATAATCATAGCAGAACGAATAGTCAGCCCCAGATCACTATTCCGTCAGGCAGTCATGTAACAGAGAGCGGTCAGCCCACAGTCACCGCTCTGCTGTGTAAGCCATGTGCATCAAGTATAACTTTGCCTAGTACATTTATTACAACACACAATAAACCATCAACTAGCGCTTTGTTGTGTAATTTACCTGTGGCGGGTAGCCAGCCCCAGACCACTGCCCTGCCTCGTAATTCAAAAGAGACAAACGGTCCGCACTCAGTCCCCGTTTTGCCAAATAGTTTAGATATGGCAAGTGGCCACTCTGCCACTTTGCCATGTAGACAGTTTGCGACAAGTGGCCAACCCTCAGATACCACTTTGTCAAGCAGCCTAGTTGTTATATCCCTCAATATCAACGGCTTGAGGAATAAACTGGAGCACGTTATCAAACTGATTAAAAAAGAGAAACCCGACTTTTTGTTCTTGCAACAAACGGGGATTACTTCTAGGTATCATGCCGACCAGATAGTAACTAGATTAGGACTGAAAAATGGTTGGTTCGCCCGGGGCACCTGCCATAGGGGTACTGCCATCCTCCAGATAAATGAAGATTGGGAAGCAGTACATTATAGAACAGACAATTGTGGCAGAATTGTCATTATACAAATACAAAACAAACACAATAAACATGACACGCACACACTTA
Source organism: Oreohelix idahoensis (assembly GCA_024509875.1). Lineage (NCBI taxonomy): Eukaryota > Metazoa > Mollusca > Gastropoda > Stylommatophora > Oreohelicidae > Oreohelix > Oreohelix idahoensis. The sequence goes on from JAMPIV010012362.1 coordinate 8,715, forward strand.
TCAATATATACGCACCCGCACTATACACTGACCAACCCAAATTTTACGACGGACTGTATGACACTATAGATAAACATTACAAAGGGACTAGAATAGTGTTAGGGGGGATTTTAACTGTGTTTTGGCCGATTTAGACAGTAATTCCTTTGGACCTGTATCCCAGAGAAAGAAAATTCAAATCCCCCTATCAATACGACATTTACAACCCATCCTTGACAAACATGACCTAGTAGACGTTTACAGAAAACTACAACCGAACACACAAGCTTTCACATTTCATGACAAGACAAACCCATATTTTAGACAGGCTTCAAGACTGGACATGTTTTACGCATCCAATAGTTACAATATACATAAAACTTACCATATAAAAAACACGCTTAAATTTACAGACCATCAAGCAGTATACACAATTTTAAGTACGGGGCACACATATACAAAATTAAAGAGATCCCCACATTGGAAATTCAACAATAATTTGCTAACAAATACTTTCTTCACAGACACAATAACACAACTCATTCAGGGTTACACACAGGATATCCCCAATAACAACATTGCAGAATATTGGGACCTGTTAAAAAACACAATAAGGGATAGAACACAGATTTTAGCAACAAAAATACACAGGGTTTTTAAGAGGGAACAAAATATATTAGAAGACGCAATAAGTTTAACAAAGCAGATAGACAAATCTAACCCACACATTCATTCTTTAGAAGAGCAGTTAGACCTGTACAAACAACACACATACCAAGGAGCTCTCCTTAGATCAAAATTAAATACTATTACACAAGAAACACCCAGTAGACAATATTTAGCGATTGAACAAAACGTACAACACAGTAGACAGATTCACGAAATACTTGACATGAATGGAAAGCATCAGACAGAAGACACTAATATTAGACACGCTTTTTTTTTTGAATACTACACACAATTATACACTAAAGAACCAACTAATGTAAACACACAGGATAAATTTCTACATTACACAAAACGTTTAAGTGATGATGAGAGCAAGAAATTAGACGAAACTTTAACTTTAGAAAACTTAAGGGAAGCAATTAGTACTTTCCAGAAAAATAAATCACCCGGCCCAGATGGGTTAACGGCAGAATTTTACTTCTTCTTTTTCCCACTTTTAGGCCCCCTTTTAATTAAAGTGTTTGAGGAAGCCTTCCAGAAAGGAGAGCTTCCGAATAGTTTAAATGAATCCTTTATTACTTTAATACCTAAAGATAATGCTGACAGAAAGTCAATCAAAAAAATTACAGGCCTATTTCACTTTTAAATACTGATTATAAAATTTTGGCCAAAGCTCTCACTCTGAAGCTTAAATTATTCATGAAAAATTTGGTACATCCTGACCAACAATGTAGTGTACATGGTAGGAACATTTGTAGACATACACACTTCATAAGGGATTTCATTACATACACGCATGATAGACAGTGTCAAAGTGCAATACTATCACTAGATCAGGAAAAAGCCTTTGACAGGGTATCACATTCCTTTCTACACAAAACTTTACAAGCAAACAACATAGGTACTTATTTTAGAACATGGATAGAGATCTTATATAAAAAAAACCCACAGTAGAATACTAATTAATCACAGTTTAAGTGACCCAGTTAGGCTGACACGATCAGTGAGACAAGGCTGCCCTTTGTCTCCCCTGTTATACGTTTTAACACTAGAACCAGTGCTGGAAAGGATAAGACAAGATGTAAACATCACGGGGACTTTTGTACCCGGGCAGGGGGAAAGAAAATCATTAGCGTACGCTGATGATACTTTATTCCTTCCAGCAACTGTAGATTCCATAAGAAAGATATTAGAAACCTTTACAGAGTTTGGATACGCTAACGAATCCAAACTAAATATTCAAAAATCTAGTTTAATGGGTTTAGGTAAATGGGCAAATAAAACAGATTTCCCTTTTCAGTTAACGCAAGTTAACAGAATCAAAATTTATGGGATAAAGCTACTCTTGTAACCCCCATGACCCCAATACAGAGACATGGATAAAGTTAGTAGATAAAATTCAAAACATGTTAGAGAAATATAAATATAAGACAGCTACTATTTTTGGGAGAAGTATCATAGTGAACTGTTTCATTATGCCTAAAATTATATATACAGCCAATATTCAAATTCATGCCAAAGTCAGTGGTAACTAAAATAAATGTACTAATTAGGAATTTCATTTTTAAGGGCACCTTTAAAAGCATTAAACATTTAACCCTAATACAGCCCAAACATAAAGGGGGGATAGCTTTACAAGACATCAACACTAAAATTAAGGCCCTAAGGATTAAATATATAGGAGAGCTAATTAAGAACCCAAGTTTGTTCCCCTTAGCACATTACTACATCGGACTTAGGCTAATTAAGTTACACAAACTAGAAAACAACCAACCACATTCCTTTGACACCCCACCACCTTTTTATAGGATATGCATAGAAAATCTAAAAGGAAACGAACAATTAGTGAAACAAGACACCAAACTCATATATAAATTACTAGTTGCAGCACAAGAACCCTATTTAGGCACACGGATTAAACGAGGGTACAACCTTTTTAAAACAGACTACACACAAAGCTTCTCAAACATTCATGCAATAGACATCAAGCCACAAGCCAAACAAGTTACATTTAGGTTACTGTACGGTTTAACACCTATCATGAGTAAGCATTCAGCAATGAAAGCAGGCAAGGCGCCACCAAGGTGTAAACTGTGCAGTAACAACGCAATAGAAACAGAGGACCACTTGTTCTACACATGTAGGACAGTGGTCCCTACATTAAACAAACTAAGAACACTGATAGCTTCCAAAACACCAGGATCACTCAACATGTACCAAGCGGTCATGTTGAATATTTTACCTACATTACAGAGACAGACAGAACTTAAATTGTTAACTCTATTAGCTGAATTTAGATATTTAGTGTGGATATGTAGGAATAGGGCAGTACATGACGGCATACATTACGACAGTAGAATTTTCTCACAAATATACGAACAAATAACACATAACATAACAGAACAAATTTGATTTTTCTTTTTTGCTGTTGTTGATAAATAAATTTTTGACCCTTTAGTCACCACACAAAGCAAGTAGCTTTGTTGTAAATATTATCATACATTGTAAAAACTTCTTAACACATGTCTTCATTAATCATTTCATAGTAGGGGGTCAACACCCCTTTGTCGATGTATCATTAATCATCATCATCCATGTTCATCTATTTTTGACTTGCAATATTGGGGGGGTGGGTATTATCTTCAAGTGATATTGTTTATATTTTGGTATACTCTTTTTTTTTTTTTTTTTTACAACATCATGTGATACTTGTAAAACATTTTTGTAAATAATATTGTTATACTGACCTCAATAAAGGTATTTAAAAAAAAAAAAAAAAAAAAAGTTAAGCGTTTAGCTTAGCTAACTGTGTTTTTTGGTCATATTTCAATTTGGTCTAGTACCAAGAAGGAAAGAAAAAATATAGAATGTCAGCACCCTTCGTGCCAACTTTCCTATTAAACATGGAAGAAGATCTAGAAGGTGGAGCTCTCCACAAACAGGGAACGCTGTTGATTACCGTTACAGGGCCCCAGGCAAACAGGGCCTCTTATTCCCTCATTGCAAGCATTTTGGCCGGGCCAGCCGAAGTAGGGACAAGTGGCGTGGCGACCTTATATCGATTTGCAGGGCCCTTCAAGTGGTTCGCCACTTTAACAACTGCGGCCCATATGAAGCATTATGCGGGCCTACATGGAAAAAAACTTGAGTGGACCAACCCACAGATGAGCGTCTACATCGAACATTTAGATAAAGAAAAATCGAAAGGACTCCTAAACTGGATGCCCCCAACAGTAAAGGCAGAGGCAGCCCGGAAGATTGCGGTAGCAGTGACAGGAGATGAAGAGGCGGAGGTCTCTCGTGTCAAAACAGCCCACGATAAGTGGAACTTTTTCTATAAGCCGTCAGCGCATAAAGTACCCCATTTCATTAATCTTAAGATGGAAGGCCATGTAGAGAAAGTTCAGCGTGTATGGGTATCCCTGCCGGGACGCAGAACAGAATGCGCAATATGCGGGTTGGACACCCATTGGGTGAGCCAATGCCCAAAGAGGCGGGGGCCCCCCATCAGGCCAAGCAGACGAGGGCTGATGAAGTCGCAGTGGATTCAACGCCAGCAGAGCAGAGCAAGAGCAGTCAAGTAGCTGAGTCTCCGGCTCCAGTGAGCGCCCTGGTCGGGACAGATGACGAAGGGTACACCACAGTGTCGTATGACAAGCACGGGAAACGCATTGTGAAGAGAAAGCTGCAGCTGATACAAGCCGAGAACAAGCATACGAAGCCCAAAGAGAGCAAGCGGGACCAGGCGGAGAAGGCGTCACCATCCAAGACGTCACCAGTCAAGCCCCATGAAGTGCCATTACCGCCCAAGGTGTCAACGGTAGATCCTTCCCCGAAGTATGAGTCTATGCCCATCATAGATGGGCCTTAGCTGAACGAAGCCAAACCTGACGGTCCCAGCCAGACTTCGGAGATGTCCCAGGAGAGATTGTTCCCCAGTTGGGCGACACAAACAGCGACAGAAGATGACGTCATGGAAGTGATGATGTCCCAGGCCAACCTTTTTCTGGACGGTAGGGACTTCTCAGATGTCAGTGAATGTGAATGAGACAAGCTCTACAAGGTCTTCTTCTCCTGCGCACTGAAGCCCAGTGCAGACCTCCCATAGATACAGACAGTGAGCTGCTGATGTGCGGGGAAATGAACTTTTTTCTTTTTTTTCCTTACAACAGTGATGTATTTTCCAAAGTAAATTATGAAAACAACTATAGCTTAGGAAGTGTAGCTTATGATTTTAAAGTCTTGTGTTTTTTTAAGGTAAATAATTTTTTGATAGTTAGTTCTTACATGCACGCATCCTTACACTTTTAACATGCGCACAGTTTTATTTAGGCAGCCAACCCTCCCCCCTGTCAGGGCGGGAGGGACTGACAACGCAGCGTCGGCTGCGTTGAGCCCTAATCATCAGGGCACAACGACCTTTAGCCAGCGATCAGTCACTAATGTGTCGGGTAGTCAATTTACAGACAACGGTCAGCCCTTAAGCACCGCTTTGTCAACAAGTGCAAGCACGGATGTTTTGAGTAGCTTAGTAATGACAGATAACTGTCAGCCCTCAAGCACCGCTCTGTTATTTAAGTTATGTGGAACAGGTGACCAACCTACCACTCTGCCAGGGTCATCATTTACAACATATAATAAACTGTTAGGAAGTAATTTTTTGCTGAGTACTCCACCTGTAGCGAGTAGCCAGCCTCAGACCACTACTCAGCTTTGTAACCTAAAAAGGACAGACGGTTCGCAAGCCCCCGTTTTGTCAAATAGTTTAGATATGGCAAGTGGCCACTCTGCCACTTTGCCAAGTAGACAGTTTATAGCGAGTGGCCAACCTCAGCTTACCACTCCGACATGTAGTCTAGTGATAATATCTCTCAATATCAATGGTTTGAGAGATAAGCTGGACCATGTAATTAAACTAATTAAAAAAGATAAACCTGATTTTTTGTTCTTGCAGCAAACAGGGGTTATGTCCGACTTTACTGCCAGTTGGATTGTAACTAGATTAGGACTTAAACATGGCTGGTTCGCCCTAGGCCCCAGGCATAGTAGTGCCGCCATCTTACAAATTAACGAAGATTGGGACACGGTACATTATAGGACAGACGGCTATGGCAGAACCGTTATAATTCAAATACAAAACAAATACAACAGACAAGACACACACACACTCATCAACATATATGCACCAGCGAAAAGTGACGAACGACCTAGTTTCTATGACAAATTACATGACACTTTAACAAAACATTACAAAAAGACTAGGAAGATTTTGGGCGGAGACTTTAATTGTGTCCTGTCTGACCTAGACTTGTCTAGGAGCTCCAGGGGGGGAGCACACGCGCGAGAAAAGTCTTCGCTCTTAAGACAAATACGTACAATGTTAGACGAACACGACCTCTCGGACGTATACAGGAAAATAGAACCTCACAAACAAACTTTTACACACTATGACAATATAAACCCATACTTTAGACGGGCATCAAGACTGGACAGAATATATGCATCTAGTACCTACAATATACACAAAACATACCATATAGGAAGCACTCTTAAATTTACAGATCACAAGGCAGTTTACACATCTCTAAGTACGGGACACAAGCACAAGCAAGTAAAGAGATCCCCACATTGGAAATTTAACAACAGTCTACTTAAAAACACTTACTACACAGAACAAATAACACAACTGATACAAGGTTATGCACAAGACATTCCCAATAACAACATTGCACAATATTGGGATATGTTAAAAAACACACTTAGAGATAGAACGCAGATTTTGGCTACACTCATTCACAAACAATTTAAGAAAGAAGAGGGGATTTTACAAGAAGCAATTAGTTTAACCAAAAGTTTAGACAACACGAACCCTCACATCCAAACCTTAGAAGAGCATTTAGACCAATATAGACAGCATACCTACCAGGGAGCGCTACTTAGAACCAAATTACACACTATAACGCAAGAAATCCCTAGTAGGCAATATTTAGCAATTGAACAGAATGTACAACGCAGTAGACAGATACACGAAATAATTGACATGAAAGGAAAACATCATACAGACAATACCAATATTAGTCACGCTTTCTTCGAATACTACAAACAGCTATATACTAAAGAAGAAAGTGATGCAAACATACAAGATAAATTTCTAAAATACGCAAAGTGTCTAAGTGATGAGGAAAGTGAAAGGCTAGATCAACCCCTAACTTTAGATAATTTGCAAGGGGCACTTAGTACTTTTCAAAAAGATAAAGCACCTGGGCCTGATGGGCTAACAGCAGAATTTTACAGGTTTTTCTTCCCATGTTTAGGCCCTATGTTAATTAAAGTGTTCGAAGAGGCTTTTCAGAAAGGGGAACTCCCAGATAGTTTAAATCAATCTTATATTACGTTAATTCCCAAGGATGATAATGACAAAAAGTCAATCAAGAATTTTCGGCCCATCTCCCTCTTAAATGTTGATTACAAAATTCTAGCCAAGGCACTAACTCTGAAGCTTAAGCCACACATGCACAAAATAATACATTCAGATCAACAATGTAGTGTACATGGTAGAAACATTAGCAGACATACACATTTCATTATAGATCTAATTACATACACACATGAGAGACAGTGCCAGAGTGCTATATTATATTTAGACCAGGAAAAGGCATTTGATAGAGTGTCACATGCCTTCCTACATAAGAGTCTTAAAGCTAACAATATAGGGAAATACTTTAGATCCTGGATAAAAATCCTATATAAAAAACCTGAAAGTAAAATATTGATTAACCATAGTTTAACTAAAACATTCAGATTAACGAGAAGTGTTAGGCAAGGGTGCCCTCTGTCGCCTTTGTTATATGTGATAACGCTAGAACCTGTGTTGGAAAGAATAAGACAAGACACAAATATCACGGGGACTTTCGTCCCCGGTGCAGGGGAAAGAAAATTGTTGGCCTACGCCGATGACACGATATTCTTTCCAACAACAAAGGATTCTATAAAAAATATCTTAGAGGTTTTTACAGAGTTTGGATACGCTAGCGAATCCAAACTAAACATTCAAAAATCTAGCATAATGGGAATAGGTAAATGGGGCAATAGGTCAGATTTCCCTTTTCAATTAACGGTAGTGAATAAAATTAAAATTTATGGAATTAACTTTTCTTTTAATCCTCAAGACCCCAATAAAGAAACATGGACAAAATTGATAGAGAAAATCCAAAATATGTTAGAAATTTACAAATATAAAACAGCTACCATTTTTGGAAGAAGTATTATAGTTAATTGTTTTATTATGCCAAAAATAATTTACACAGCAAATATACAAATAGTACCTAAAAAGATTATAACAGAAATAAATAAACTAATTAGGACCTTTATTTTTAGGAATACCTTTCACAGTATTAAACACACTACTCTAATACAACCTAAAAATAAAGGGGGGATAGCCTTACAAGACATCAACACTAAAATAAAAGCTTTAAGGATTAAATACATAGGGGAAGTTATAAAAAGCCCGAGTCTATACCCGCTGGCACACTACTACATTGGTTTAAGATTATTAAACCTTTGTAAGTTGAATAACAATCAACCCCATTTTTTTGGTACACCACCACCTTTTTACAAAATATGTCTACAAAATTTAGAGGGGAACAAACACTTAATAAAACAAGACACCAAACTGATATACAAACTTCTAGTTGCAGCACAGGAAACACCTATAAAGACAAGAAGAGGGTACAACCTCTTTATAACTGATTACACACAGAGCTTTACAAACATTCACGCAATAGACATTAAACCACAAGCAAAGGAAGTCACTTACAGACTACTACACAGTTTAACACCAATAGCTAACAGATCAGCAATAAAAGCAAACAGATTAGCGCCCAAATGTAAACTGTGTAGTGACAACATTACAGAGACAGAAGACCACTTGTTTTACACATGTAAGACAGTGGCCCCTACTTTAAACAAATTAAGGAATTTAATAGCCCCACACTCACAACAGACACTTAATTTATATAGAGCAGTCACAATGAACACGTTACCACAGATGACGAGACGAATAGAACTTAAGCTACTGACTTTGTTAGCTGACTTTAGATACCTTGTTTGGACATGTAGGAACAGAGCTGTATACGACAATGGACATTACGACAGTACAATATTTACACAAATATACGAACGCATGACGCAACACATAACAGAACAAATTTGAAACTTTTGTTTGTTGAAATAAATAATTAATTGACCCTTCGGTCGCTATACAAAGCAAGTAGCTTTGTCTGCAAATATTTTGTCTATATAAATAAATGTAAATACTCTTTAACATATGTCCTCATTAACCATTTGTCGATGTATCATTTATCATTTCATCACCCACGTTCAACATTCTTTTTTGTAACTTCGGATATTGACTTGAAATATATTGGGGGGGGGGGGGGTTATCTTTAGTATGTTTTTTTTTGTTTTTTTTGGGGGGGAGGGGGGAGGGGTTTACTTTTACTTTTACTTTTATATTGATCATGTGATATTTGTAAAAATTTTGTAAATAATATCGATGTATTGACCAAATAAAGGTATTTAAAAAAAAAAAAAAAAAAAAAAATTTGCTGAGCTCTCAAGAAATGTGAAACCTGCGGTATGCAGAAGGGCTACAGAAATAGCTAGATTTAGAATTGCTTAGAAATAGGAATTCAGGAGAACATTTAGAATTGATTAATAATTTGTGTGATCAACCGTAGGATTAGCTTATAGGTGGTGTTAGTAGGACAGTGATAGGTGCTGGACTTCGTTTAAAATGGTAAGAGGAAATTTTGAACTATTTTCTTGACTTTCAGCAAATTTGTCGCAGGCTAACGACGCTCGCATTTAAGGGAGCGAGCTACAGAAGATAATATTGAAGCAAGGGCAATATTAAAGCTTAAAAAGTAAATAACTTTTATTATCAGATAGTCAGGATGGGCTGTCATACCAAGAAGATGAGGCATTGCCATTAAACGAGATTGTATCGAACTAAGGGTTCACAGCACTGACATTTATGAAACATATTAAGCGCTCTCTCATATAAGAGTAAGTATGGAGACGCCACCACAAGTGAGTCTGACATTCACGAAACATCTCATGCGCTCTCTCATACTAGAGTAAGTATGGTGGAAGCCATTTTGGTATTGGACATTGTTTGATTATTTCAGGTGTAGCTATTGAATTTTATATGCTGCATTTAAAGGAGTTAAGCCTAACTAGGTTGAGATTGGGTGAGAACATGACTCCAAGGATTTAGAAGAACTGTTGAAGAAAAAAATGAGAAAAATAGTAGAACTTGAGAAGGAATTTTGGTAGGCCAGGGGTATAATGAAATATGCAAGAGGCTACAGGAGAAACTATATATATAACTATGCTTTGAGAGGTGTGTTTGAATCAAGCGGAAGACTTGAGGACATTGAAATTTTGAACTGTAGCTGATCAATTATGTTGGATGATCATGCATTATCTTATGTAAATAAAAGTTGCTTTTTGAAATTGAATCACATCACTCCGGTTGCTTTGATGTGAGAAGAGATTAAGGAATGGAGAGTTGTTAGAAGTGAGTAATAGGAGAGATAGAAATAATAGAACACCCTATACACATCAGTCGCTATACACCACCAAGGAGGGAAGAACGTGGTCTGGGTTGAACAAAAGACGAACCTTATATCATCCAGGAATCATCATCTCTGGCGGAACAAGGGGGCCAGTAGGAGAAATAGTCTCACTTGGAAGAAAGAAACAAAGTAAATAATAGATAACTAGGCCTGCCTCAGCCACCTAGTTATAGCTATCAACTAGTAGGGACACCTGCACGGTCACATAAGACTAATTTGGCGCCGTGACCACTCCTCCTAAAGCGACAACATGGCGACACCACTTCCAGAACAACAACAACCTACTCCACCACTAACACAACAGGAATACACAATGGTGGCTCTAAAAACTATCACAGAAGCAATGTATGATATGAAGCAGACTTCAAAATACAGCCAAATAAGGACAAGTATCACGCCATTTACAGGGGATGCCAAACAATTCAGAAAGTGGATAAAAGATGTAGAAAAATTTGCGACAACAATAAATGCGTCCACAGATATAGAGTGCAAAAGAATATTGCAATTGTCATCGGATTCCTTAGTCTCAGATTTTTTACGTAGAAGGGACAATGAATATCCCATGGAAACGTACGAATCACTTAAGAAGGAACTAAAGTTAAGATATAGTGACATTACCAATGTGGACCAGGCATGGTCACTTCTCTGCCGCATAAGACAACAGAAAGATGAGTCCATCCAGTCTTATGGAGAAAGGCTACAAAATTTAGCGGAAGAGGCATCGTTCGATAATTTAGCAGCATCGCCGGACATGGAGAGACGTCTAGTGAGCAATTTTGTTAATGGATTAGTGAACAACACCATGAAAAAATACATGATGCGAAAAGACCCAAAAACGATGAATGAGGCAATGCAGATAGCGATCAAAGAACAGAACGTACAGATCAGATGCAATCAATGTCGGCAACAAGATCCCATACTTGAAACACACACAGAGCATGAACCCATGGAGATCGGATACTCTCGTACATGCTGGCAGCGGCCAAGCCAGTCACGACACCAACAGTCCGAAGACGGGAATCGTAGTCAACACCCTCCCAGACAGCAAATAATACAACAGATTCAGGCTCCCATTTGCTATAATTGTGGCTTCCAAGGACACTTAGCTCGTCAGTGCCGTCAGCAACATCCCCGTCCATTCCAAGAGAGTTATAATAATTCGAGATATTATGGCAACACCAATATACAAAATCACAGGAAAAATTCTCGAGGGGTGCATACAGTTCCCAGTTTTCCAAGAGCACAGTCAAGAAGGTACAATCAGGGAAACGGACCAGTCAACCAGTAAGTAGGACCGTTCCTGGTGACTACAAAAATGATGAAAACAACAACTTTCCTCATGGTAGGTCCAAAGAAAAAAGAAACATAATTTCGTACTCCACAACTCCTCCTCAAACAATAAATGTAACATCAGACCCTAGTTCTTGCCTGATTAACATCAACAACAAGAATTATCGAGCACTGATAGATACAGGTGCTTCAGTCAGTCTCATTAGGGAACAAGTATATAAACAAATTAAACATGTAGTAAGTTTCCGACCCTCAAAAACACTCATGTCTTCAGTGACAGGGGAACCGATGAAGTCATGTGGTACCGCCGACATTACCTTCTCCATTGGACAACAGCGGTTCACACATCCTTTTGTAATCACACGAGGTATGTCGAGAAACTTTATTTTGGGAAGGGACTTCCTCAACAAATATAATGCCAGCATATATTTTGATAACCATCAAGTTAGGATTAATGACGAATACATTCCACTACAAGATGACAAAAACATTGCATCATTGGTGCGGTTAACAGCTCCAGTCACATTAAAACCTAACTCACTGGTAATAACTAAAGGTCGCGTGAAAAACTCCAACTACATTCAATTGGGTCAGTCAATAAATATCGAACCTTTGAATGATGAAGGCTTAAACGATGAACCTCTCATATTCGTTACGGAAGGCATCGCAGAAATCTCGTCTTCTAGGGATTTTCCAATCATGATTATAAATACTTCAGGAAAAACAACAACAATACGCAGAGGTGCAATAGTAGCTAAAATACAAAGATCGTCCTTAACTACTGTACGAAATAATAGAACACCTGAAGTTGCTGGAAATCAACATCATTCCTCGGAACTACATACACCCCGAAATTCTACCTCATGTTACTCTCCGGTGAACAAAACGCCAGCAAAAGAATTTAAAGCACATAATGAGAACCTCATACATAGGACTGCTAGACGGACGCAACAAACAAGGTCAATGAATAGACAAAACGGGCAACAAATACATTATGGACAGAGAGCGGATAACTCTAAGTATGCAACTCGTCGCAACGGGGTCCAGAGATGCGGGGCAGAAACATACAATAGTCAAGATGATACACCATACGAGAGAGCGTATAGAAACGAACCAGAAAATATAGGCACAAGTAATAAATTAAACGAACACTCTCGCTTTGTACAAAGGATAAACCAAATAATACAGCGAAGAGCTAGTGGTGGAATATATAGAAAAGCAGCAAATGATAGGGGACAGCCATATTATATCAACTTGGTTACAGATTCTTTATTGCCAACCCCAACAACATACTGCCGTAGGGAACGACAAGGGGGAAGGAATACTTACAGAATGCAATCAGAGTATACTCCATGGCGGATAACCAACAATAGATACTCAACTCCACCAATGCATCAGAGATATGGAGAAAGATACCCAAAACCCTTTAATCACTGCCGTAGTGAACGACAGTGCGGAAATAACAATTTTACCAGAAATGGACAGTACACTCCATGGCGAACACCCAGAGCAGAATACACGGAAAAACCATTTAGAAACAACAACCCTACGAATCGCAAACATTGGAGAGATCACGACAGAGAACGTGAGAGTAGGAACAATGATTATAGAATAGAAGATGATAATACATATTCCAAGACACTATGGTCAACCCAAGACTCGCACACATCAGAGAGTACACCAGATCGAGTTTCACAATTGCTGACAACGTTGAAAGCAGATGATCAACATAAGGAACAACTTAGTGCATTTGTTACTAAACACCAAGATGTATTTGCGCTAACCGACATGGAGCTAGGCAGAACAAGCACAATATACATGGACATTCAGACTACTGTAGACGAGCCTATCAGTTTGAGACCCTACCACACTCCTCTGAAGAATCGTGAGATAGTGGAGAAAGCCATAACCGACATGTTGAAGGCGGGCATCATTGAAAGATCTACATCAGCGTGGTCATCACCTATAGTAATTGTCACAAAGAAAGACGGATCAAGTAGATTCTGCTGCGACTACCGCGCACTTAACAGAATAACTAAAACAATTTCATACCCGCTACCACGTATTGATGATATACTGGCAACACTTGGGCATTCGACATACTTTACCACATTAGACGCACGCTCAGGATTTTGGTGTATTCCCATGACTCCAGCGGCAAAGGAGAAATCATCTTTTTGTACACACATGGGTAGCTACAAATGGAATGTGATGCCTTTCGGTCTAAAGGGAAGCCCAGCGACATACATGGCATTAATGGATGAAGTTTTAAAAGAAATGTATCCTTTCGCATTAGCATATATAGATGACATACTCATACATACAGCAGGTACTGTGGACGACCACTTAAAGAAAGTAGAGCAAGTCTTTGATCGCCTCCGATATCATCAAATAAAACTCAAGCTGAGCAAGTGTCAATTTCTAAAGACAGAAACGAAATATTTAGGATTCATAGTGAACAAAGATGGCATTCGCCCGGACACAGAGAAAGTGGAGGCAATAAAAAAGATGCCTGCCCCTACAACAGTAAAACAAGTGCGAGCATTTTATTGGATGTTGCGGATATTACAGACGCCATGTTGCAAAATTTTCAGAAGTCGCTGAACCACTTATCGCCCTCACTAGGAAATATTCTCGATTCAAGTGGACAGAAGAATGTCAGAAATCCTTTGATCATCTTAAAGAAGCACTCGCAACATTACCACTTCTAACACATCCGGATATATCTCGGCCGATGATTCTGTATACGGATGCCTCCGCGACAGCAATAGGTGCTCGGTTAGTTCAGAACAGAGATGATGAAACACTTACTACACCAGAGATTCCTAATGAGATGCCCATAGCGTTTATATCACATGCGCTTTCCAAAACACAAAAAAGATGGTCAGTTACAGAAAGAGAAGCTTACGCTATACATTATGCCATACAGAAACTGGCCTTTTATATCACAGGTACTAAACTTACCGTCAGGACAGATCATCAACCATTGGTGAATTGGCTCAGCAAGACACGAGAACAACCAAAAAAGTTACAGCTTTGGGCTATCAACTTGCAACAGTATTGTCCGACCATCGAACACCTCCCAGGTGAACAAAATACATGTGCAGATTTTCTATCTAGGATCCCACACACTGGTACTACACAGCAAGAAGATTCTGATGCGGGTACTGACATAAATGACAACACAAAGGAAATTAACATTATAAATTCTAACAAAGCAGAGGTCGACTATATTACGCTTACAACAGGTACCGATACAGAAGAGGATGAAAATTTGGATCCATTCGATATACAGGCTGAACAGAGGAAAGACCCGGCGATCTCTAAACTTATTCAACAGCTGGAAACAGAACCTACATCGCTTAAACAGTATACGATCCAGTCACATGACCGAGCATTATATCATATTGACTACAAACGAGAAGGTACAAGACAAAAAGTAATCCCTCAACCACTGGTAGATCAAGTATTAAAACAGTTCCATGACAAAAACGGCCATCTTGGAAGAGATAAAACCATAGATGTCATAAAGAAAAGGTACTACTGGACAGGAATGTACAAAGATATCAATGAATATATTAACAATTGTAGAATTTGTAAAATGAGGAACATGAAACCAACCAAGGTTCCTTTGCAACAGATGAAACCATCACATTTCCCTATGGAAGTTATAAGTATAGACATTTCTGGGCCGTATGCACTCACCCAGTCTGGGAACGAACACCTCTTACATTTCGTAGACCAATACTCGGTATGGCCTGAAAGCTACCCAATCAAAGATACAACTGCAGTTACCGTAACTGATATTCTTTTACAAGAGTTTATACCACGACATGGTTGTCCTAGGAGAATAATCACAGACAATGGAAAACAACTCGTTAGTAACCGTTTCAAACAGACGCTCCGAGACTTACACATTCAACATACCACTACTACGCCCTACCGACCGCAGGCAAACGGAAGAAATGAGCGAATGCATGCCACGATGAATAATATCCTTGCCAAGTATACGCAAGGCAACCCTCAGTGTTGGGACCTATATGTTAATCAAGCTCTCGAAGCGATACGGGTCAATATAAATGAAACAACAGGATATTCACCTTTCTATATGTTATATGGACGTGAACCCAACTTTCCATTGGACAATCTCTTACAACCACAAAGGAAGTATCAAGGTGAAGATCCAATCCAAATTATCTTACAAGAAAAGTGTAAGGCCCACCAAATAGCAAATAAGAATACACAGAAAGCCTTCGAAAAATGGCAGAAGCAGTATGATAAGAGAGCAACGCTGAAGGAGTTTAAACCTGGAGATAAGGTATATTACAGGAAGAATGTGCGAGACAAAATGGATAACGCATGGCTTGACGGATATAAAGTGGTAAAACGAACAACAGATGTGAATTATGAACTTTGGAATGAGGAGAAGAGCACAAAAGTCAAAGCACATGTAGCGCAGATGAAACCAGATACTCAACGTCCCAGGGTACCACCAACTTTACCAAATAACAGGCCAGTACGAAAATCCACATTGGCTTATCATGAATCTACAGAGTCAACAACCAGTTCACTTATCGAATACGACACCGAGGAAGGGCAGGACATTGATGATGAACAAAGTAACAATGCCGATCAACTACCAGATGCTTTAAATCGCTTAATTCGCTGCAGAGAGAACTCCGCAGAAGAAGAAGATATTCCACCAACGGAATTAAGAGAGAGATTGAAATCCAGAGACAACCGTCTATATAATAGAGATAGTAGTACGTCACTACCTATACATGATGACGAGACAGAAACAACACCCAAAGTTAGTGACTGGGGTGTAACTACGAGAGGAGACAACTGGGTAGTCCAAATGACCAAGAGCGACGAGGATATAGATACTATTTCCAGTGAGGTCATAGTCAGTGATAGTGGTAGATCAACACTAGCGCGGAAACAGATTGTTACAAGAGCACAAATCCATGCAGAACCGGAAACAACATATGATAGATCAACCCCTACTCCTCAAAGGTTGTACAACGAACAAGAGGACATGGGCACACATACGCAAGAGGAAGATAGAATACAAATAGGTCAGCATGCAGACAGTGAATATTACAGCGAGATCTTAGAGGATACGACAGCAATAAGAAGTGAATGGAACAGTGTTGATAATGAAATAGATGCACCATACAAACATACGAGAGCTGCGGAACAGAGAAGCAGAGCACATGAACAGCAGCTATTGAAACAAAAGGAGCAACAATTACAGACTAAACAACACAGTGGTCCAAGTCGAACCCCAGATGCAGAAGAGACATCAGCTAAAGATTCAGATACTCAGGAGGAGATGGAGCAAGAGAAAATAAAAGGAATGAAGAGACAGAGGTCGTCTTCAGATGATTCGCCGAATGTTGTAAGGCAACTACCAAAGCTGAGACATGTAGAAGAGGTCAGAAGGAGGAGGAAGGAAAAGATGAGAAATGGTAGTGCAGCAAAGAGTAACGAAGAGATAGAGGCACTTGTTCAAAATCTTGACAGGAAATTGGAAGAATTGAAAAAGGAGATGAGCAGTTATAGAGAAGGACAAGAGAAGGAACAAGATAAAAGGACCAAGGAAACAAATCAACAAAGAATAGACAGTGTAGACCATGGATGGTCAGGAAACAAAGAAGAAGAAAGACATAGAGATATAATAGAAGTAGAAGACACTTATTATGATGCACCGTGCGAATTTATTGATAGAGAATTTGAGGAGCTGAGAAATAAAGGTGGTAATAGAAGAGATACGGATCGAAGGGAGTACCGATCCAAGAGCCGAGATAGGCTAAGAAATAGAAGCGGTAGTAGAAGTAGAGAAACTACTAAGGATCGAAGGAGATACCGACCTAGTGGTAGAGAGGAAGAAAGAAATGACACAACAAAAGTGGAAGAGTTAACCGCACGTTGTACAGATTTAGAGAGCACATTAGAAAAGTTACAAAAGAAACAGAAGATAAATAGACAAACATTGGAGAAGGAAGATGTAATATCACCAGAGGCAGGTGATGGTAGAAAGGAAGATATGGATGCACTGTGCGAATTTATTGATATGAAATTTGAGGAGCTGAGAGTGGACAATGAAGACAGGAGAAATACGGATCGAAGAGAATATCGATCCAGGAGCCAAGAGGCTAGAAAGGAGGAGATAAGTAGTGGTAGCAGAAGAGAAATAAGGAAGTCGAGAATCCCAGTGAAAAATGGGAAAGTTAGGCATGAAAGCAGAGACACGTCAATTAGTACCAGTGTCCAACCGAGGCAAACGGTTGATGAGGTAAGAAGTGGAGAGGTTGAGAGAAACTCGGGAGAGATACGAGATAGAGAGGTGGAGAGGAAGCAAAGTGTTAATGAAGTCAGAATAGCAGAAGAGACTAAAGATATTGATAAACAGATAGCGTTAGAAACGCTTAGAGCCAAGGAGGCCATGATTATGAAATTTTTGGAGATGAAGTAATGAAGAAAGAGATAGAGGCTATGTGAGGACAATAATAGCACTATACATAAACAAAATGGCGGCGGCAACTTAGTCTTGAGAAGCCTAAGTATAATTGGTCTGTACCGCACAACAGACAACTGAGTACACCTGACCAATAGGATACTGCAGTAGGGGAGAAGAGTGAAGGAAATGTAAGACGTGCATTTAAGGCCGCGGTAGCACGGCAAGAAAATTTTTGTGAAAAGTCGTGGTGACGACGGAAATAGTAAGTCGTGGGGACGACGGCAGAAATACTACAGACTTAGATTTTTGATGAAGCACCACAAGAAGACAGCAATTATGGAACGAAATAAAGTATCAACTACAACTATCAGCTACAAGTTAATCCTAGCTTATATGATCAAGACGGGACATGGAAGATAATAGACTTTTACAATCAACAAGAAGAAACAGTACAGCGGAGCCAAGCCTTACAGACGAAATACTGAAGCAAAAATCACATCAGGAGTCTACCTGCACTACAAAGACAACACATCAATGTTCGCAATGTTAGTCACATGGTCACAACCATCATTCCCTATTCCTTCGTTAATCCCAACATACTCCCTGCAACACCTGTTGCAACCCTAGTGATCATGTGAAGCGAACATGTGATGACAGAAGAAATGCCAAGCAAGCTCAGATGTATCAAGATGAAGAACAGACATCTACAACCGATGAGAAGAAACAAGTTGCAGAAACGGAGCCTTACAGAAGGAAACAGAAGCCAACCATGACTACCAGCCACGAGTTGACATCAGCCTAGACGATCAAGTCGGGACATTGAAGATGGGAGACCTTTGCAGTCAACGGGAAATGACATACTACAGCGGAGTCGAAGCCTTACAGAAGAAACAAAGAAGCAAGAATCACATAAGAAGTCTGGCCACACTACACAGAGACAACGCATCAGTGTTCGCAATGCTATTCACGTGGTCACAACCATCATTCCCTATCCCTACGTCAGCCATAACATATTCCCTGTGACACCTGTCGCATCCCCAGTGATCATGTGAAGCGAACACGTGATGACAAGTGACATACAAGCAACAAGATGGAACTATGCAGCAGAACCGGAGCCGTACAGAAGGAAGAATGAGTCAACAACCACAACCACTAGCCAAGCTAACCCCAGCTTATATACTACAGTTGGGATGATGAAGATGAGATATCCTTACAACCACAGAGAAACAACAAAACTTATCATCATCATCGAAGACCTACAGCACAGCTTATAAACTTTAGCAACAATATTGCTGACGAGATGGTACTACTTATACAATCAGAACTTGTCAACACATAGCAAAGAAGATGATATTGAAAGAATGGACGACTTTACCAACACCAAACTCAGAATGTATACAACATCAAGTAAACAAGCTATTGTCATACTGACAACCACAACATATTAACTCGTTCGTCCTCATCCTCCTGCAGAGCGACTATAAATACCATCACAACTGATATCAACTTCATCAGTACGACAGTCGTCTCTACAGTAGAGAAATTTACACTGATGGAGCTTGCAAAACAGATCTCCAAACTCATACAAACAGTGTAATCGCCGTAAAGTACTTCCCCAGCATATAGTACTCATTCACAGCACTTCCCCAGCTATAGTGCTTAATCAAGGTACCCCAATCAACGGTATCCAACGGTTAGTTAGTTCATTAGGTCTCAGTGGTAAACTCAAGTAGTTGTTGACATCTCAGTACACTTACACATTTACATTATACACTAACTTGGTGAAAATAAGGTAGAAGAAACTTAATGGAGCAACAGTATAGATAGTAATCAACTACAGTAATCACATAAACAGGAAACATTATATGTAGTGATAAGACTTTGATCACATGCACATGAGTGATAGCTACTGTACTCTCGCGATATTCAGAGTGATAGGAAATAGTTTATACAAGGGACCAACGTAACTGAGAAGTTAGATAAAACAATGAATTATTTCATAAAACAATTGAGTAATATTTCAAGAAAGATACGGATTTCTAAAAGAGACAATAATAAGCTTCTTCACAAGATGAGACTTACCAAGACTTAGGTTAAAAATTTTCATGTTAATTTGCAATGTCCATGTTTTTCAGAGGTATACTTTCTCCACCACCAGGCATAGAGGGCAACAAGAAAAAAAAAAAAAAAGAGAAATGTCACAGTCCAATCCAGGGTGTTGCAGCAGAGAAGAAAAAAAAAGAGAAAAACCTACTCCCTCAGAGCTGCGCACATTAGACGGTAGATAAAGGGCCTTATTCCACATGACAGTGGTTATACAGGTGACTTCGAGATGAGATGTCTCCACAATTGATATTAAATACAGGTTGGGTAAGATGCAACACAGATGACCTTTACATGGTCATGTCCGCATTGAGTTGAGACATTTTGGTCTTGAATTTTGGTTAAATCCGACATACAGGGGTACATGTATATAGTAACAGACTGAGCTTACGGTTTCGACAGATGCATCAAAGGCTAGCATCAGCCGAGTACATCCTGCTCTGACATTAGTGACTTAGGTCTTTTACTATCGCCCCAAGACAGATGGTAAGATTTCGCGTGATTAGTTGCATACATGACTGCTAATTCGACTGGTGCATCAAAGGCTAGAATCAGTCGAGCACATCACATCCTGACGTAGTAACACATATTTCTTGCTGTCACTTTGGGGATGTTTAATTAAATGCATGCTTGGTGACGCTATATATTATATTCCTACTACTCTGCCTATCTGACCGTTGCAATGAATACTGACATTGACGGCAGATACTATAGACATATTAAGGACTGACAAACCTCTGTTTCCAGAGGCAGTACCATGTCGCCCATATATATATGTATATAAATAGAATGTATAATGATAATGTTCGAGAAGTATTAAGTACAATGTTTACTTGTTTACTTGTTTTTTAGTACCATGTTAATAAGATGCTAGAATAGACATATATAATCTTAAGAGTGTGACAAACTACAATAACTACACATAGTCTTGGAAAACTTAATAGACTTCTTCCCAAGGTACAAGATGTAGCATACTACATGATCAACACTGACATTGAAGAAAAAAATGTATAGTACCTTAAGTGCATGTTAATTGCTATAATGTACCTATCTCAGGCATAGAGGTGTTCAGAAAAAAAAAAGAGAACAGAGATGAGAAAGGATCCAGACTTAGTCATATGGAGTCTTACTCATGGACGTAAGCAAATATTACACTGAGGATGAACGTCCCTATATATATTTTTTATAGCACTGGTTATGTAGAGATACAAGGGATAAAACTTGGTTGCATTATTTGGTACTACTTGTTTGAGAGATGATGGTAATGAATTAAGTAAATACAATGTTCATTTATGCCTTTTATACATTCATGTAAAGAGATTTTATGTTGAAGTAGTAATTAATGAGATGCTCTAGTGGTAGCATTGATATTAGGTTTATAATATAGTCTCACTATTACGATTTAATTTGCTTGTAATTTCGAGTCGTCTATGGTAATAGTATAAGAGATGTTAGTGGGGTACATAGATAATAGTTTTTTTGATTAGATTTTTTTTTGATAGAACACAAATGTTTCCCTGCGGGATACATTTGAACGGCCCCGGGACGTATGTCACCGTTTGGTTGTACAGCGTAAAATACGCTGCAGTTAAAGTCAGTCGAACAGTTATTTGGTGTTAACAAAATGAAAGAGTATATAAAAATGGGTTAGAAAATCAGAATAATTCAAGTGATAGATTATTTGTTCTTAACATGGGAGATAAAAGAATGAAAATGTAGTGTTTTTTGTAAGGGAGGGAACCTTTTTAGACTTTAAGGTAATCGAAGTATACAGCATTAGAGTTTACCAAATTTGCATATCAGATCAGTTTTAGTAAAGATATAGAAGGATTAATGAAACTAAGGTAAAAATCACTAAGGGGAATAACTACGAATATTAGCGCCCTTTACAGGTTTAGTGAGTTAAGAGAACGCAGAGCAGAGTAGAACGCACGTGAAAATAGTGACTAGAGGTAAACAGTTATGTAGCACAGTTCACGGAGCTGACAGCTTGGAATTAAGCGTGCCGATAGGTGAGTGAACTGAACAACGGACCAATCGTATTAACTAAAACAACTTTGGACCATCAGATAGGAAATTGAAGGACGATTGCGGATCAGTCCTACCAGAGAAGTTGACGGAGCAAGTCAAGTTTTGCTGAGCTCTCAAGAAATGTGAAACCTGCGGTATGCAGAAGGGCTACAGAAATAGCTAGATTTAGAATTGCTTAGAAATAGGAATTCAGGAGAAGATTTAGAATTGATTAATAATTTGTGTGATCAACCGTAGGATTAGCTTATAGGTGGTGTTAGTAGGACAGTGATAGGTGCTGGACTTCGTTTAAAATGGTAAGAGGAAATTTTGAACTATTTTCTTGACTTTCAGCAAATTTGTCGCAGGCTAACGACGCTCGCATTTAAGGGAGCGAGCTACAGAAGATAATATTGAAGCAAGGGCAATATTAAAGCTTAAAAAGTAAATAACTTTTATTATCAGATAGTCAGGATGGGCTGTCATACCAAGAAGATGAGGCATTGCCATTAAACGAGATTGTATCGAACTAAGGGTTCACAGCACTGACATTTATGAAACATATTAAGCGCTCTCTCATATAAGAGTAAGTATGGAGACGCCACCACAAGTGAGTCTGACATTCACGAAACATCTCATGCGCTCTCTCATACTAGAGTAAGTATGGTGGAAGCCATTTTGGTATTGGACATTGTTTGATTATTTCAGGTGTAGCTATTGAATTTTATATGCTGCATTTAAAGGAGTTAAGCCTAACTAGGTTGAGATTGGGTGAGAACATGACTCCAAGGATTTAGAAGAACTGTTGAAGAAAAAAATGAGAAAAATAGTAGAACTTGAGAAGGAATTTTGGTAGGCCAGGGGTATAATGAAATATGCAAGAGGCTACAGAAGAAACTATATATATAACTATGCTTTGAGAGGTGTGTTTGAATCAAGCGGAAGACTTGAGGACATTGAAATTTTGAACTGTAGCTGATCAATTATGTTGGATGATCATGCATTATCTTATGTAAATAAAAGTTGCTTTTTGAAATTGAATCACATCACTCCGGTTGCTTTGATGTGAGAAGAGATTAAGGAATGGAGAGTTGTTAGAAGTGAGTAATAGGAGAGATAGAAATAATAGAACACCCTATACACATCAGTCGCTATACACCACCAAGGAGGGAAGAACGTGGTCTGGGTTGAACAAAAGACGAACCTTATATCATCCAGGAATCATCATCTCTGGCGGAACAAGGGGGCCAGTAGGAGAAATAGTCTCACTTGGAAGAAAGAAACAAAGTAAATAATAGATAACTAGGCCTGCCTCAGCCACCTAGTTATAGCTATCAACTAGTAGGGACACCTGCACGGTCACATTAATACCAACAACTGAGAAAGATGATGTTAATACCAACAACTGATAAAGATGATGTTAATACCAACAACTAATAAAGATGATGTTAATACCAACAACTGATAAAGATGATGTTAATACCAACAACTAATAAAGAAGATATTAATACCATTAACTAATAAAGATGATATTAATACCAACAACTAATAAAGAAGATATTAATACCAACAACTAATAAAGATGATGTTAATACCAACAACTAATAAAGATGAAGTTAATACCAACAACTAATAAAGATGATATTAATACCAACAACTAATAAAGATGACATTAATACCAAAAACTAATAAAGATGATATTAATAACAACAACTGATAAAGATGGTGTTAATGCCAACAACTAATAAAGATGACATTAATACCAACAACTAATAAAGATGATGTTAATGCCAACAACTGATAAAGATGATAATAATACCAACAACTAATAAAGATCATGTTAATACCAACAACCGATAAAGATGATGTTAATGCCAACAACTAATAAAGATGATATTAATACCAACAACTAATAACGAAGATATTAATACCAACAACTAATAAAGATGATGTTAATGCCAACAACTGATAAAGATGATGTTAATACCAACAACTAATAAAGAAGATATTAATACCATTAACTAATAAAGATGATATTAATACCAACAACTAATAAAGAAGATATTAATACCAACAACTAATAAAGATGATAATAATGCCAACATCTAATAAAGATGATATTAATACCAACAACTAATAAAGATGATATTAATACCAACAACTGATAAAGATGATGTTAATACCAACAACTAATAAAGATGATATTAATACCAACAACCAATAAAGAAGATATTAATACCAACAACTAATAAAGATGATGTTAATGCCAACAACTAATAAAGATGATAATAATACCAACAACTAATAAAGATGATGTTAATACCAACAACTAATAAAGATGATATTAATACCAACAACTAATAGAAATGGCGATAATACTAACAACTGAATTTTAAGAGGCCTATTATTTCTTCACATACACGTGACTTGTCATAGCTATAGCCAACTCAGATCACATATCATAGGAAGATAAAGCGTGCCTTATTGAGTGACTGAGGAAAAAAGAGTTATAAACATTTTACTTGGATCAACAGCTTACATTATAAAACGAGAAAACAACGTGGCTTGGACAGCTCATCAGAATAAGGCCATTTACCTTCCATCACGTCTTCAAAAACATATCTGAATTCCAGACAAGATAATACACAAGAGAAAGATGAATAACTGTTATTAGTAAAAAATATTTACAAATCAAAATTGCCAATACTCATAACAACGCCAATAGAAGTTATCATAAGTATACGAGTTTAATATGTGCTGTACTCACCTATTGATATTCTTGTCCCTGGAGGTAGCAGACAAGATGAGCAGTGAGATCTGTCTGCTCAGATGATACGGTAGAGACTCCAGATTGAAAAGCTTCGCTTCTTTGATTCGTCGAATTCGCCATTCTTGGAAACGAGTGGCAACCTCGGTGAACTGTTGAATTTGAGATCAAGAGTTGCACATTTAAAAGATTTGCTTTATCTTCTGTACTTTCATCATTATCATCTTATTCATCGGTTTTACCTTGTTGATATTATCATTGTTTATTAATCGTGTATAATCACATGGGACTCCCAGTCTTCAGATAAGTTCAAGTCCAGTCCAGTCCACTTAACTGGGTTCGTATAAGAAACAAAATATTAATTTTCTGGTGTTATTAATCGTTCTGAGCTATATATTTTTTTTTTTCTACTCTCTCTTTTTTCTATCTCAACTCATTCTGTTGCTCCTCTCTTTCTCTAACTCTCACTCTCTCTTTCTCTCTCTCACACACACACTCTCTCTTTCTCTCTCTCACACACACACACTCTCTCTCTCTCTCTCTCTCTCTCTCTGTGAATGTGAGTATGCTATTATTTTACCTTTATAACGTTGAATTCCTTGACATTGATGAGTAAAATGCATGTGAGAATAAATGAAATCAGTGTAAAAGACGAGAAAAAGGAAGCGCAGAATGTCAGACGGGCCTGCGAGCCCAATTCTCAACCCTTTGAACATACAGTTCGTTCGTTCGTTCGTTCTCTCAAAAGCAGATTGTTCAAATATTTCATACCTTCTGGTTATATGCCACGCTAATATGATAAGATGTTTCGAATTATTGTGTGATATACTGTATTTATATTTTGGATTTTTCGTTTTTTTGTTTGTTTTTGTGTGTGTATGTGTGGGGAAGGGGGGGTGTTCCTTTTTTTCTATTGCTGTTGGTTTTTATTTTATTTTTATCATTTTTTTTTCATTACGTTCTTTTTGGGTTTTTTTCTTAAAACCAAATATTTATTATTTCTGGACACTGTAAATGTTATATTACCACTATAATGTTGCGTGCCTTTAAAGTAATGCTTAAAGTTGATATAGAAATCAAAGGATACAGTATGCAAGATGAGAGAGAGAGAGAGAGAGAGTGGAAGAGCAGAATGTTAAATGGGCCTGCGCACCTAATTCTTTATCTACACTTCTTTTCTAATCTACCCTTGTTTAGGTATCTCATATTGCTTGAGCGTCAACATAATCTACCCTTGTTTAGGTATCTCATATTGCTTGAGCGTCAACATAATCTACCCTTGTTTAGGTATCTCATATTGCTTGAGCGTCAACATAATCTACCCTTGTTTAGGTATCTCATATTGCTTGAGCGTCAACATAATCTACCCTTGTTTAGGTATCTCATATTGCTTGAGCGTCAACATAATCTACCCTTGTTTAGGTATCTCATATTGCTTGAGCGTCAACATAATCTACCCTTGTTTAGGTATCTCATATTGCTTGAGCGTCAACATAATCTACCCTTGTTTGGGTATCTCATATTGCTTGAGCGTCAACATAATCTACCCTTGTTTAGCTATCTCATATTGCTTGAGCGTCAACATAATCTACCCTTGCTTAGGTATCTCATATTGCTTGAGCGTCAACATAATCTACCCTTGTTTAGGTATCTCATATTGCTTGAGCGTCAACATAATCTACCCTTTCCTTTTTTTTAAAATGCTGAAGTTTTGAGATTATTCTCTTTGCTACCCCTGTTACATAAAATGTAGGTTAAATAACGCGGATGTTCGATAAACAACTCAGGGATCACTCTTTAGAATTGCATCTTAAACCTGGATGCGATGTAATTAATGTGACACTGTGCACCGCTTATTCCAATTATGGATGTATTATCACGCATAACAGTTAGCCTGTATTCTGGTATCAGCTCTTCAACGTGTGAAATATTCTCATCGGCTGTGTGGGCTAGTCGATAAACATGAGCATGTTCAATATGTCAGACTTTGAAAAAAAAAAAAAAACGTACGGCACCATTTATTTACTTAATATTTATCGGGCAACAGGAAAGGTAGAAGGAAGATAGATAGAGGAAGACAAAGAGAGAAGATAATGGGCATGTTAGCATCATTTTAGGAATAAGTCAATAACAGAATTGATCAATAGTACTATAGACAGGAAGCTGTGGAGAGACTTCATAACTTACGCCACCAGGCATGGTACTTAAAGAAGGTTTACTGTGCATCATTTCCTTCTTTGTTAGCCTTCAAATCCCTTTAGAGAACATATCTTCATGTATTTAAAACCAAACTCTCCTGATTTATCCTTCATATTGTATGATTAATGTCTGCACAATTCCTGTCGGTTTTACTTTTATCTCTCGCTAGACATTTGAGAATACAGCTCCTGTTCTAGAGTGGACAAGACATTTGAGAATACAGCTCCTGTTCTAGAGTGGACAAGACATTTAAGAATACAGCTCTGTTCTAGAGTGGACGAGACATTTGAGAAAACAGCTCGGATCTAGAGTGGACGAGACATTTGAGAATACAGCTCTGTTCTAGAATGGACGAGACATTTGAAAACACAGCTCTTTTCTAGAGTGGACGAGACATTTGAGAATACAGCTCTGTTCTAGAGTTTAAGTGACATTTGAGAATCCAGCTCTGTTCTAGAGTAAACGAGACATTTGAAAATACAGCTCTGTTCTAGAGTTGACGAGGCATTTGAGAATACAGCTCTGTTCCAGAATGTACGAGTCATTTGAGAATCCAGATCTGTTCTACAGTAAACGAGACATTGTAGAATGCAGCTCTGTTCTAGAGTGGATGAGTCATTTGAGAATACAGCTCTGCTCTAGAGTGGACAAAACATTTGAATATACAGGTCTGTTCTAGAAAGGACGAGACATTTGAGAATACAGCTCTGTTCTAGAGGGGACGAGACATTTGAAAAAAACAGCTCTGTTCTAGAGTGGACGATACATTTGAGAATACAGCTCTGTTCTAGAGTGGACAAGACATTTGAGAATACAGCTCTGTTCTAGAATGTACGAGACATTTGAGAATACAGCTCTGTTCTAGAGTGGACGAGAAATTGTAGAATGCAGCTCTGTTCTAGAGTGGACGAGTCATTTGAGAAGACAGCTCTGCTATAGTGTTGACGAGACATTTGAAAATACAGATCTGTTCTAGAGTTGACGAAACATTTGAGAATACATCTCTGTTCTAGAATGTTGGAGACATTTGATAATCCAGCTCTGTTCTAGAGTGGACGAGACATTGTAGAATAAAACTCTGTTCTAGAGTGGACGAGCCATTTGAGAATACAGCTCTGCTCTAAAGTGGACAAAACATTTGAGTATATAGCTCTGTTCTAGAGGGGACGAGACATTTGGAAAAAAACAGCTCTGTTCTGGAATGGACGACACATATTAGAATACAGATCTGTTCTAGAGTGGACGAGACATTTAAGAATACAGCTCGGTTTTAGAGTGGACAATATATTTGAGAATACAGCTCTGTTCTAGAGTGGAATAGACATTTGAAAATACAGCTCTGTTCCTGAGTGGACGAGACATTAAGTATACAGCGCTGTTCTAGAGTGGACGAAACATTTGAGAATACAGCTCTATTCTAGAATGAACGAGACATTTCAGAATCTAGCTCTCTTTTAGAGTGGACGATACATTTGTGAATACAGCTCTGTTCTAGAGTGGATGAGACATTTAAAAATACAGCTCTGTTCTAGAGTGGACCAAACTTTTAAGTATACAGCTCTGTTATAGAGTGGACGAGACATTTAAAAATACAGCTCTGTTCTAGAGTGGACCAGACATTTAAGTATACAGCTCTGTTCTAGTGTGGACGAAACATTTGAGAATACAGCTCTGTTCTAGAGTTGACTAGACAATTGAAAATACAGCTCTGTTCTAGAGTGGACGAGACATTTGAGAATACAGTTCTGTTCTAGAGTGGACAAGACATTTGAAAATACAGCTCTGTTCTAGAGTGGACGAGACATTTGAGAATACATCTCTGTTCTAGAATGTACGAGACATTTTAGAATCCAACTCTGTTCTAGAGTGGATGAGACATTGTAGAATGAAACTCTGTTCTAGAGTGGACGAGTCATTTGAGAATACAGCTCTGCTCTATCGTGGACTAAACATTTGGGTATACAGCTCTGTTTTAGAGGGGACGAGACATATGAAAAAAACAGCACTGTTCTAGAGTGGACGACACATATTAGAATATAGATCTGTTCTAGAGTATACGAGACATTTGAGAATCCAGCTCTGTTCTAGAGTGGACGATACATTTGAGAATACAGCTCTGTTCTAGAGTTGACGAGACATTTGAGAATTCAGCTCTGGTCTAGAATAGACGAGACATTTGAGAATACAGCTCTGTTATAAAGTGGACATGACATTTGAAAATACAGCTCTGTTCTAGAGCGGACGAGACATTTGAGAATAGAGCTCTGTTCTAGAGTGGACGAGACATTTGATAATACAGCTCTGTTGTAGAGTGGATGAGACATTTGCGAATACAGCTTTGTTCTAGAGTGGACGAGATATTTGAGAATACAGCTCAGTTCTTGAGTGGACGAGACATTTAAGTATACAGCTCTGTTCTAGAATGTACGAGACATTTTAAAATACAGCTCTGTTCTAGAGTGGAATAGACAATTGAAAATACAGCTCTGTTCCTGAGTGGACGAGACATTAAGTATACAGCTCTGTTCTAGAATGTACGAGACATTTGAAAATAAAGCTCTGTTCTAGAGTTGAATAGACATTTGAAAATACAGCTCTGTTCTAGAGTGGACGAGACATTTGAGAATACAGCTCTGTTCTAGAGTTGACGAGATATTTGAGAATACACCTCTGTTCTAGAATGAACGAGACATTTGAGAATAGAGCTCAGTTCTAGAGTGGAGGAGACATTTGAAAACACAGCCCTGATTTAGAGTGGACGATACATTTGAGAATACAGCTCTGTTCTGGAATGGACGAGACATTTGAGAATATAGCTCTGCTTTAGATTGGACGAGACATTTGAGAATACAGCTCTGTTCTAGAGTGGACGAGACATTTGAAAACACAGCTCTTTTCTAGAGTGGACGAGACATTTGTTACGGTGTTTTATCGGCGTCGTCTGCTATATTTGGCAGCACGCATTTTTGATGTTAAGAGAATTAATGTAGAATCATTGTTATACTTCATGGTTTAATTAACGCAATCCGCACAGTCGGATTGTGACGCGTGAGCGTTGGTATGGTCACGCGTAGTGACCAATTTAGGGGACCTTTTTTGTATTTGACCGTCACGCCATGAAGTCGCATGGTTGAATCCTTCCAGAGTTAGGCTACGTATTGCCGAATTATTTTTATTGATGGACGCGCAGGGTCGGTCCATAGTTCCTTAATGGATAATGAAATATAATGTTAGTAGATCAGTGGATGATTTATATATTAAATATTCGTCAAATACACAGGCGTATCATTACCGTCTGACTGGATGACAGCAGAGCGTGTACATCGCCTTTGATGTTCTGACATGAACTTATTTGACTGGAAGAGTGACGGTATCATGGATTCCCATTGACTAATGCAGATGTACATTTCTTATATTGATGAATCACCGTATGATGTTCTTCACATGTCTTGTCAAATAAATGTATATATTGGACTCAGTATGAAAGACTTACCGCATTCGTCATTCGACTTGAAGGTTGGCCTGCATGCCATCTTATATTGATTGTATTCGCATTATACTTAAACTAATCTTCTATGAGGAAGACTTCTAACATATATTTATGAAGAATGGTATTCGCACTGAACAAACAATGAAGTGCCAACGACTACGATACAGAGCAGACAATATCTCAATTACATCTTTAATAATTGTCTGAGTACGAACCCACGTACGGACACATATAATCAAGTGATCTGTGATCAAACTGATAGTCCGCATAAACTCAACTGCGATATCAACCACGCTTCTGTATCAACTGGTGGCCGGATGTTGGCTGTGGAATTTCTATTTCACGTTTATGAACTTATCTACAATCAAATTGAATCCGCAAAAATATATCTCTTCGATTTTCATTGACATTTTCTGCGCATGCGAATATGACGTCACTGCATAGCAACAGTCGAACGATCATGAATGACAAGCAAAATTCAACGACATGGAATTAAACTTATCAAGCATCAACTACCGAAAGATTTCTGGTCACACAGACAGCATTTCTGGATGAAATATCCATGGTAGAGTGGCACATGTTGGCTCTGTGGTAACAATTCAGAAATTCAAAAGATAAGTACTTTTTGTGCCTACAAATGTTGAGTCCACGTCAGTCATTTCATAGGCATGTTTTTGACAATAATGTTAAGTGTGTCATTTTATATATATTTCTGTAGTCTTGTCGATATTCGTGGGCGGTTGGGAAGGAGAATTACATCTGGTTACATGTCTTTGCGAATGACCAGATCAGGTGTAATTGTTCTATAAGGCCGTGAATTAATTGCATTTAGCGAAGGACTCATGGATGACACTGCCTATGATTTGTTCGTTCGGACTTGCATTAATTCATCTTGTATGTTAGATGTCTAGTTCTGTTAATAACTGGGGTTTTCTAGTGTATTCAGTTTCATTTTTATTCAGTTCTAGTCATATGTTCGTAATCTATCACGTTTATTCTGACCTGGCTATCGTTATGTTTATTTAGATGTATTGTATGACCGTCAATTGAGTCCTGTGACGTCATTAATTGTGTGTACACAGGTTTATTCTAAATTTAGTTCTCAACTTGAACTTCCGAGTCTTATGTTTAGTTTGTAAAATCATTTTATTGTGGTAACATGTCACTTTGGTACTGTACTATTGTGGTGTAAATTTTTATTTAATCATTTATATTGTATTTATCCATTTCATTCATTAATTATATTACATATATTGCTTCTTATCAAGATAAGAAATTAATTAAATTAATTTTTTATTAAATTGGATGATGACTTAGGGTATGTCATCATAGTGCAGTATTGGTCCAATACATGAGTGAGGCACATTGTATATGATGCTTAGGGCATAAGGATTACAATTAAATATTGAAGTAAAATAACTTTATTGAATAATTATTTGGTATTCACACCATGCATAGGTGTTGAATTTGGAAACTATGTGATATAGTACAAAGTACACGTACATGGCACTACAGTGTTGTCTAGGCACACATAAATGATAACATAATATACTTACGGTAGGACAATTCCCATAATTATTAAATATTAATATTAGGTGCATGATATGAATTCAGCATCTTAAATAAAAAAATGTCGTAACTATTTATGACATATTAATAGGTACATATAATATTATTATAAAATATTATATAGTTGTTGAACTTACAGTTCTTATTAAGAGATTATTATAGTTGGTTATATTGAGTGACCATACTTTCTTGCATATACTTATAATTATATTATTGACTAAATAAGTATTTTAGTTATTTGACATGACCACGTTTACGCTAGATTATTATATGTGGCTTGGTGAGAGTTGTGGTTTACATGGTATAGAATTAGAAATATATGCATACAGTGAGTTTTTACATAGATTGCAATTTGATGAACGGAATCGAAAATTAGAAGAAGAAGAACGTCAGGATAAATTAAAAGAGTTTGCATTAGAGGAGAAGAAGGTCTCGGAGGAATATAGGGATTCTCCAGACAAGTTAGTTAATAAAGAACAGTGTGTTGATGTGGGATTAAATAAGTTCTCAGCGAAACTTGGTGTAGAAGGTAACATGTTAAAACCTATTGTCAAGGGAGAGTTGGCTTGTAATAATTTGATGAATATTGATGAAGAAGTTGGAAAGGAGGAAGAGGAAGAGAGGAAAGCTAAATTGAAGCAGGAGAAAGAAAAACTTAGACAAGAAGAAGACAGAAGGAAAGCTAGAGAGGAAATAGAAGAAATTGAGAAGGAAAACAGATTAAGAGAATTAGATGAAAATTTATTATTAGATACATTTTTATGTCGTACAGCGTCGGATTTGACGGAGTTTGCCAACAATAAGTTACATTCTGTCCCACATATGAATATGGCTAGGGACATAGCAGACTTACTAGATGGAGTGTTTCGTACTTTTGTGGAACGTTACGTACATGTCCAACATGGTTTTATATTGAATAACATTCATAATGCTATTCTTTGCGACGATGATTATGATAAACAAATGGACAACTCACGGAATAGGCAGGAAAGAGTGACAAATTTAGAAACCATTGATGAGAAAAGAGAGGAGGAGTTATTGGAGATTATTGCCAGTCAAGAACAGGCTATAAGGGACTTACGAAAAGAGGCGAGTTTACTGACGTTTGAGACCGATACTGATGATTCGAGATTGAGGACACTGGAAGTGGAGCTTGCAAATTCTAGGACCTCATCAGAATCCACTATGGGTATTTTTGAACATTTTCTCCAGGAGGGAGATAGATTGGGTTTACGTGGTGCAAGCTGTGAGGAGTATGCCATGGAACATTTTGTAATTCAAATGAGCCATGATCTTGAGGAGTTTGGTTGGAATGTGTGTAGGTATGCCCCTTCACAGAAGAAAGCAGTGAGACTTTATAAAATATTATCCACTATTTTTTATGATGAATGTAAAATGACTACTCAGGAAGGTAGTAGTACTGAGTTGAATGAGTTGAAGGAAACCATAACGAGGCATAAGGATAGGGAGATTACCCTTACTAATGAGCTGATACATAAAAAAGGTGAATATGAGAAGAAGCTGTCAGCAATGGATTTTGAAATTACAGGGTCGAATAATAGATTGTCGGAGTTGATAGTAGATATTACTAAATGTCGTAGTCAGAAGAAGGAATTAGAAGCCTCATTAGAATCCACTATGGAAAAAAATAAATCTTTGGAGTCTGAGGTTGAGAAACTCTCATTGAAGATTTCACAAGATAATGCCTCAGCTTACCAAAGAAAACTTCATGCACAGAGGGCGCACATTCAGTCGTTGTTGTCTGAGGTTGATCGACTGAAATTACTTGATCAGACAAATGTAAATTTAAAGATAGAAAATGATATACAGGGTGTTAAGATTCAAGAGCTTAAAGCTGAAATTTCACTTTTGAAATCAACTGTAGATATGCAAGTGCATAACCGGAGTCGAGAATGTATAGACCAGGCCATCCAATGTGAATTGATTCTCACTGATGATGTACAGTTAGGATCCCTTTACTATGATACGGAACAATATAAACAGTTCTGTCTAAATAGGGGCATTAAGACAAAAACTGAAATTAAAAAAAAAAGAAAAATGGTAGTGTATCATTTGATGACAATAAGATAATGGATGTATGTCATACAGATAATGATAAATTTTATGAATTTTGTCTTAGACAGGAAAAAAAGTTGGACGATGAGGCAAATTCATTGAAACAGATGCTGAACGACCAGATAAGTAAAGTGAAATCTTCCAAGCTTGACTTGGCATTGTTGCGTGAAGATAATAAGACACTTTTGGTTAATTCCCTTAGGGGTAACGAAACAAATAAGAAAGTATCTGATGAAGTGCAATCAGAAAATGATGAGAATACAGAATCTGGTATTGATGTTACTATATCTTCCTCGAGTGATGATTGTTTCATTAATGACAGGGGGACTGCATTAGAAGCGTCCCTCCTGAATGAGAAACATAGCTATGCTGAACTTAAAAAGGAAACGCAACAACAAATTTATGAACTTTCAACAGCATTGAACACATTAGATTCTTTATTTGAGTGTGAGAAGAATAGAACCATTAAATTCGATAAGGAAAATGAGAAGCAGAGACAGGAGATTGCATTCCTGACTTTTGAGAGTAATAAATTAAGAAAGAGGGTTGATTGTTTACTAGATGTAATGGCAGGTAAAAATATATATATGAACAACAGAGGAGAGAAACGTACTTTGCAACATGATTTAAGTACGAGGACTGATACTAAACTATCAATACACCCATTGGTAGTTAGGAGGTCATTCCGGGGAAAATATACCTTCCCTCGACAGGATGCTACTGCCAATTCTGATAATAAAAGTTGGCGACAATCTCAGATTACAACTGATCCTAAGAAAACTATTAAGACTGTTAGTAGGGTAAAGGATTTTACTAAGAAAAGTAATGTATGGAAAAATAATGTTGGAATCAAGAGTAATGAGAAAATACCAAATAAAATTACTACCAGCATACTGAAACAAAAGAACGTATGTAGTTCTTCTCAATCTTCTACTACTACACGTTCTACAAATGTATCATTACAGGATAAGGGTCATTTTACTCAAGCTCAAGATAATCATACAGTCAATAGGAAGAATAATAATTACATGAGGGACATACATTGCAATGTACCTCAAGCAACTAAGGTTGCACATCAACCGTTTTCCCATATTAGTGACAATGGTCCTACATATATTGGGAAATATGCGTATTCTCGCACGGTGTTAGTGCGTAATTTGCCACATGTAACTACATGGCAGACACTTAGAAATTTCTTTAGTTACACGGCAAACGTTAAGTTTGTTCGTCTTCTGCCATCATTTAATGGTCAGAATAGTGAGGCGTTGGTTACATTCTGTAACAATAGAGACGCTCGTTTTGTTGTCGATCGTGATAATGGTGTTTACTTTCATCACCATTCACTCAGGCTACAGATGGTACCTGATTCTGCGTCACGCAGATAACATGTTGTAGTAACACTGTTGTCACATTCTTTGATGACTTAGCATATGCAGTCATCGTATCTTTTCTTTACTAATCATCTATTCTCATCTATATAGATTGGTTGGTAATATTTCTAGTAGAAAACATTATTTGTGACATTTATATTTTGTACACATGTTTTCTGTCTTATTTGTTTTTACCATGCCTACAATATACAGTAACATGGTTATTGGTTTTAACTATGCTCAGCCCAATGCAGCATTAGTTTCGTATATCGTCTATTTGTCTATATCAAAGACATGCTATTGAAAGTGACATGGTCTCATCAACGCTTTCAAAATTTATAGCGAACATTTTTATTAATTACCTCCTAAATTTGAGGTAAACAGATGCTACTAAATTATACATAAATATATCTCCGTCAGATGCCGACAACTATGACCGTCAGCGACGTTTAAATTTAAGGACTTGCAATCATTTCATGAACTTCAAATTCAACTAACGTGACTGTTCTACTACTTCAAACGTGGAACGATATTTCAAATTTCGTTAACGATAATATTAAATATGCCACGAGTCTACGGGATGTCAAGTTCTCCTGGGACATACAACGCTTGATGATACCGAAATTCGTACCTCAAGTAACGTTGGTACAATCAATGATGTTGAATATCACGGTTTCAGCAAACAAGCGAAATTTATGTTTATAATCCGCAAGGAATCTGGACATTCAATTTCCTTTACATTTCTTCGTTGATGATGATATTTTCAGGTGAAAAGAAACTAGAATTCAATATGTCAAAGAGATGCTGAACAATAAGTCCTTCGGAACGATTACGTACTTCGTCAATGACTGTTTACATTACATACTTATGATTTATACTACGAATGAAACAATTCATGGATACGTTCTTCAAACGACATTGATTATAACAAGAGACAGAATTCGATTTCTCATTACGAATGTTTGGACTTTGGTTAGTGTCCATTCGTGATGCAGCTCATTTCGAAATAATCGGGAAGAATATCTGAATTCCGGCGGGACAAATATCGCTATACTTCAGCAATTGAAATAACTAATTGAACACTGTGAATACGGATCAACTTTTTTCCGCTCAAATTTAACTAATCGTATATTCAAATGGAACTTATCGTAGACTCAATGGAACTAATGATAGATTCACCTATGGACATTACTACGTTTGGTTCTTCATATCCAATATTAGTTAGTTCTACTTATTGATTTCATTAATAAATAAAGTTGAATGGTGAGAGGAAAAAAAAATGAAATATAAAAGAAAGAAAATATATATAAAAAGAAAAGAATCTCACACCACTGAATAATATACGTAGATTTAATGATTATTCCTGTATATATTTGGCAAATATGTTGATAGAATATATTACATATTATTGTTTAGTTAATTAAATTAATTAGTTAGTAGTTACTTAATACACATGATTAATTTTCATCACACATCAATAATTAAATTTATACTTTACTTTTTCTCTACTTTACTTGTCTTTACTTCTCATTTCCTTTACTATAACAATATCATTTAGTTTAGTTAATTACAATTTAATGACACCTTACATACATACTATAATTAAATAGTTTCATTTTAATTGATTGGAATAATTTTCTTCACTTATTATTTAGTCACGACAAACTTTAAGTTAAATTATTTAGCGACAGTTGACACTCCTTTAGTTATTATAATGTCCATGGATAACATAACTATTAATATATTACATGATTAGTATGACTGATACATTATCGACATGACCACGACGATTTTCAGAACATCGTAGGCCATATGTCGGGTTTTGGTTAAATTTTTGGGATCTCTGAATAAGATAGTTCAAAAAAATCTATCTAATAGATTTTTTTTTCCCCGGCGTGAAGGGAACTGTTACGGTGTTTTATCGGCGTCGTCTGCTATATTTGGCAGCACGCATTTTTGATGTTAAGAGAATTAATGTAGAATCATTGTTATACTTCATGGTTTAATTAACGCAATCCGCACAGTCGGATTGTGACGCGTGAGCGTTGGTATGGTCACGCGTAGTGACCAATTTAGGGGACCTTTTTTGTATTTGACCGTCACGCCATGAAGTCGCATTGTTGAATCCTTCCAGAGTTAGGCTACGTATTGCCGAATTATTATTTTTGATGGACGCGCAGGGTCGGTCCATAGTTCCTTAATGGATAATGAAATATAATGTTAGTAGATCAGTGGATGATCTATATATTAAATATTCGTCAAATACACAGGCGTATCATTACCGTCTAACTGGATGACAGCAGAGCGTGTACATCGCCTTTGATGTTCTGACATGAACTTATTTGACTGGAAGAGTGACGGTATCATGGATTCCCATTGACTAATGCAGATGTACATTTCTTATATTGATGAATCACCGTATGATGTTCTTCACATGTCTTGTCAAATAAATGTATATATTGGACTCAGTATGAAAGACTTACCGCATTCGTCATTCGACTTGAAGGTTGGCCTGCATGCCATCTTATATTGATTGTATTCGCATTATACTTAAACTAATCTTCTATGAGGAAGACTTCTAACATATATTTATGAAGAATGGTATTCGCACTGAACAAACAATGAAGTGCCAACGACTACGATACAGAGCAGACAATATCTCAATTACATCTTTAATAATTGTCTGAGTACGAACCCACGTACGGACACATATAATCAAGTGATCTGTGATCAAACTGATAGTCCGCATAAACTCAACTGCGATATCAACCACGCTTCTGTATCAACATTTGAGAATACAGCTCTGTTCTATAGTGGACGAGAAATTTAAGAATACAAATGTGTTATAGAGTGGACGAGACATTTGAGAATACAGCTCTCTTCTAGAGTGGACGAGACATTTGAAAACAGAGCTCTGTTCTAGAGTGGACGAGACATTTGCGAATACAGCTCTGTTCAAGAGTGGAAGAGGCATTTGAGAATACAGCTCTGTTCTAGATTGAACGAGACATTTGAAAATACAGCTCTGTGTTAGAGTGGACGAGACAGTTGAGAATACAACTCTGTTCTAGAGTGGACGACACATTTGAAAACACAGCTCTGTTCTAGAGTGAACGAGACATTTGAGAATACCGCTCTGTTCTAGAGTGGAAGAGACATTTGAGAATACAGCTCTGTTCTAGAGTGAACGAGACATTTGAGAATACAGCTCTGTTTTATAATGTACAAGACATTTGAGAATCCAGCTCTGTTCTAGAGTGGACGAGACATTGTAGAATGCAGCTCTGTTCTAGAGTGGACGAGTCATTTGAGAATACAGCTCTATTCTAGAGAGGACGAGACATTTAAGAATACAGCTCTGTTCTAGAGGGGACGAGACATTTGAAAAAAACAGCTCTGTTCTAGAGTGGACGAGACATTTGAGAATACAGATCTGTTCTAGACTGGACGAGATATTTGAGAATACAGCCCTGTTCTACAGTGGACGAGACATTTGATAATACAGCTCTATTCTAGAGTGGACGAGACATTTGAGAATACCGCTCTGTTCTAGAGTGGACAAGACATTTGACAATACAGCTCTGTTCTAGAGTGGACGAAACATTTGAGAATACAGCTCTGTTCTAGACTGGACGAGACATTGAGAATACAGCTATGTTCTAAAGTGGATGAGACATTTGAGAATACAGCTCTGTTCTAAAGTGGACGAGACATTTGAGAATACAGCTCTGTTCTAGAGTAAATAAATATTAGACAAACATAAAGGTATGTTCTCAGGCACTCGTAAGAAATAAAGAAGTAGAACACTAGACAACAGAAAAACAACAGACGTGAGTGACTTACCCAAGGTGTTGTCTTGCGTTTCGCACTGATGACCGGTCAGTAAAGTATCATTTTTTGGTGATACCTTGCTGGCGGGAGGATAGTGTGATTCGCTTGTATAGCTAGGCGGTGTTGTCGTACGGAAGGTACGGGGTTCGAACCCTGGGTAAGCCACTCACGTCTGTTGTTTTTCTGTTGTCTAGTGTTCTACTTCTTTATTTCTTACGAGTGCCTGAGAACATACCTTTATGTTTGTCTAATATTTATTTACTGTTTACAGGCCTCGGGTTTTCCTTCCTTATGTGTTATTTCTGTTCTAGAGTGGACGAGACATTTGAAAATACAGCTCCTGTTCTAGAGTGGGCGAGGCATTTGAAAATACAGCCGTGTTCTAGAGTGGACGAGGTATTTCAGAATACAGCCCTGTTCTAGAGTGGG
This sequence comes from Oreohelix idahoensis, assembly GCA_024509875.1. NCBI lineage: Eukaryota > Metazoa > Mollusca > Gastropoda > Stylommatophora > Oreohelicidae > Oreohelix > Oreohelix idahoensis. The sequence goes on from JAMPIV010012362.1 coordinate 48,598, forward strand.
CGAGACATTAAGCGTGTTGATTTCTTCGTTTAATTATCATGTAGAAGTCACGAAACTATATCAAAAACTTTGACCAGTGATGACAACACGTACTTATGATAGAGGTATTTATTTATTTAATTATTCATTTCTGATGCTTTTATTCTCAGTAAAACGTAATTTGAGAATACAAATAACTTAGAATTTCGATAATTCGAAAGTCGATAATCAGAACCAGCAAGCACTGTTTTAACATGCTGGGGCAAGAAAGTTTGGAGTGTGCCTAAACTAAACTAAAATGTTCACTTGATGGCGAGAATTACTCTCCAACATTCTGCACCGTACACAAAAATAAATGTCAAAACTGTCCTCTTTCCACACAACCTGCCTAGAGAATATTCTTTGAATGTTAAGGCCGAACACCATCACCAACCAACTTGGAGTTACCAAGAATACAAGGGGCTTGACATAAGTCTTAGGCCTGACCATGAAGGACACGTCACAGAGAGCTGAAATTTTGTATAGTGTTTATTCCTTTTCAATATAGCCACCGTCTGAATTGACACACTTCTGCCATCTATGCTTGATCTTGAAAAGACCTTGGGAGTAAAACACCCTATTTTTCAAACTAAACCAGTCATCACATGCCAGTATAACTTCTTCATCGCTGTCAAAATGATTTCCTTTTAGCTGTTTTTGAAGATTTGGGAATAGAAAAACGTCTGATGGAGCCAAATCTGGTGAATATGGTGAGTGTGGAAGAATTTCAATATTCAAATCGTGCTTTGTGAGAAAACGCATTGTCTTGCAGCAAAGGAAGATTTTGAGTGCGCGTTATCCCTCGTTTCCTGGTCACAACTTTCCTGTTGTATAAAATTCTATAAACTGTTCTTTCATTCAGTTTTACTCTACTAGCTATCTCTACAATTGTCATTTTTCGATCCTGGTCAATGATTTTCTTCACTCTTGTTGCATTTTCATCGTTGCATTCTGAGGGTGGTCTACCAGATCTTGGCAGATCAGCAACATTTGAGCGGCCGCACTTAAACTGTTGACACCAGCTTTTTACCGAAGTATATGAAGGACAAGAATCACGAAACACTGGTTCCATCTACCTGTGTTTTTCTGTAGGTGTTTTTCCCTGAAACATCAGAAATTTTATCACAGCTCTGGCCTCCTTCTTTTCCATTGTTTTATCAAATCTTTGGAGCAGCAGATCCGGTCATTAGGGTACATTGCGCCGTGCACCGTAGCGGCAAAACCCTATGAAGAAACAAACGCGTACTTCACACATTCAATACAAATATGATGAACTTTAAATGTGCCAAGTTTCATCTTCCTCCTGTGACTCCTTCATGGTCTTTCATGGTCAGGACCAAGATTTATGTCAAGCCCCTTGTACATGCTCACCATTATAGCGGGTAGACGATGGAATTGGGTTGACCACATCCTCGGAAGAGACCTTGATACCATCACCACAACTGTTATGCTATGGACTTCAGAAGGAAAACGAAAGCAATGCTGGCCAAAACCTATCTGGCGGAGAACTATGAAGGCAGAGATGCAAAGCATGAACCAGAGCTGGGGCACCTCACTAACTGTAGACTGAGAAAAGTGGAGACAGTTTGTTGCTGTCCTTCAAGGCGCCATCAGACGTGATGGTCACTGATTGCTTGGTACGTCAGCGGGCAAGGACCAAAGAAGAAGCAGAAGGTGATGAGTGTGACGCGTAATGGAGAATGAGTCTACAGTAATCCGACAGCCTATTGCAACCTTATAGCTGCCGTCTGATTTGCTTGCTAAACCATGTATCAATACCCACTGTCTATTTCTGCAACGTAGCATTTTGTCGCGCCTTCTTTTCTTTAACACGAGCTAACGCAATGTTTACAAACTGCGTGACCTGTCAGTCATAACAGGAAAGCAAATCATGCTGTGTTTACCTCGTCCCCTCACGCGAGCATCTGTCAATCATAATAGTTCTCAGACATGCTGGCACGTGGGGAAGACAAAAACACAGACCCTTTGAAGTTTCCTACTCAGTTTCTAAACCCCTAGGCTCTTTGATCTTCAGAAGCGGGCATTCTTACAGAGAAACCCGTTAGGGAACAGTAAGTCTTTAGATGACGGTCGAAAACATCGACGAAGACCGACCGTACAGCCTTTATCTTGATACGCTTAGCTTCTGAATTCTGGGTAACACCGGAACGCGAAATTAACGCATTCAGAGAACAGAGAATCCTAATGATATGTATATACTGTTGTTTTCTTAACCCCATCATCAGTTGTCAGTCAGAATTTTGAATAGTCTAGCGCAGTCCTAGAACCAGTCTTTCTTGTTGGAATATGGTGTACTAGTGTTCGTGGAAATTTTCATTTATGAATTTTCTGGTAAAAGGGATAACAGTGCTAATGTTTTAAGAATTGATAGCGATTAACATTTGTTCTTCACTTAGATTTTTCTCGCTAGTAAAACGAGTGAAATAAAGTAACGCGTAGCGATTTCATACCAGATATTTTATTAAAATGTTAAATCCCGCCACCCGTATAGACAGTAAACTGATAGTGAAGGATAGAATACAACGTTATATTTCATTAGTGCATATTTGTTATAGTGTCTATTATTTTAATCTTTACGGCAAAGCCAACAGATGTCGACAAATTTAATAGCTTTTTAATGACCGGCGATCATTGTTTAGGCAGCGCGTATGGACAGATTAAATAATAATTTTCATTGTACGCTGACACCGGCGAGCAGGGGCGGGTGAGTTAACATAACTCAGACCCGACAGAACTCAGCTGCCAGCGGAATTTGTTGACGGGTAGGAGTAAGGAAACACCGTGTGCCTTTCAAATTTAATCAGAACTGACGGAGTGGAGAAGAGATCGTCTTGTCCCCATCTGTGTGTGTAGATATAGGATGAGCATATTTTTTATATAAAATTTTCTTGTATTCTTCGCAGACCTGAACACAAGGGCGGCCAGCGGTCTTTTTCCTTTTTTGGATTTGTTATTTTCTCCTTTTCTTGGCTGTGCGTCACCAATTTCAGTTGTGAACGGGCACACGCCAGAGAGTATTGGAGGACAATAAATTTGTTTTTTTAATAACTGGACTTACAAAACCCAGATATATATATATATATATATATATATATATATATATATATATATATATATATATATATATATATATATATATATATATATATATATATATATATATATATATATATATATATATATATAACAGCCACAAGTTGGCCAATAGAAGAACCATCATCAGCCTATGAACAAAGTTCTAGCAACCAGATGTTTTCCCAATACTGGAAGTATTTTTCCCGCTAAAGAGTGAACCTCAAGGATTCTCTCAGTTTTTATTAACTATTTGTAATAACACTTATAGGAGACGCAACCATATTAGGCGTTCACCACATGAACTAATTTCTGGGGATGGACTGGGGCCAATTAGGAGCTGCGACAACTGGGGTGACAGAATATTAAGTGAATTAAATAATATATTCATGGAGTATTTCTATTACCAAGGGATATTACAGACCTACCATACCAAGCAATTAGGTGAGAGTGTGAGAGTGGCCACTGTTTGCAAGAGTGTGCGAGTATTTTCTTATTTGCGGGGAAAACTATCCATATATCTGATGTGTCTAAAAGTTTGTTTATTTTACTGGGTCTCATAGAGTACCACTACTGTTCATTCTGTAACAGAGTGCTAACCTTAAACCTTTGGGTTAATAATTTTAGGGTTCTTATCTCCATTTGGGGAGGGTGCAAGTTTTTCTGCTTTATTTCATGTGCATGTAAATGACTCTTTGATCTTTTCCTTTAGATATTTTGATGTTGTCGAGTTTTAATGATAATAAACTACAAAGAAACTTACCTTTGTGTGTTGGTCAGACCCATACCCATTTATCCTTAGTTTTTCACGTTTGTGAGTCTTGTGTCACATAGCTGTGTGTGTGTGTAGATTAACCTATCTATTCTTGATAGGGAGATAAAAGCTATCTTTCACTAAAAGTACAGTCGTACGGATAGGCTGGAAGAGATTACCTAATCACTCCAGAGACAGATCTTTTGTCCTCAATTCTACCACGTGTGAAAAAACTATTTTCTATACCTTCTCGCGTATCTGTTGACATCCACTCTATATACTCAGAATGGCCAAGTAAAACAATTAACCTTCCGTACGACAATGAGAGTTATGTGGTAAAGAGTTTTTATTTCTGTCATTCACCAATTAGCACGTCAGTTCGCTTTGTGTGAGTGTGACCTTCTAGTGCTTCTGTAGCCTTACTTTCAATTTACTGTAGCAATGCCATCTCCTTCTCAAAGAAACAGAAAGGAAACAACTAAGTTGAAGACTGAGATTTTAAATAGACTTTCAAAAGAAGAAAGCAGGTTTTTGTTAGCCTTCTTGCGTATATTAATATTACAAAGGTTATCATTCAAGAAGTTATCAGTCTAAAGCTAGATCTAACTTACAATATGCGGACGACAAACTGTCGATATAAAGCTTAATTTAATTATAAGGAAAATAGCCTCAGCCCAGCAACTGCCGATAAATCAATTCATTCAGGGAAGACACAACTATTTTATGGGCTCATTCCTCGCGAAAAGAACATTGTTTCTTCACAATTGTTTTCTTTATTTTATTTCAATTTCTTAATCCCTATTTTTCCCATTCGTGAACATAATACCATGAGACGGGTGTAGCTGCACGGGTTTGGTAACGCTTACCCCCTGTATCTTTGTATTTTATAATCCGCCTCCCAAAGTTTGATATGGATTATTTTTATATTTTGTGGATCAACGTTACATTACTTTGTAAATTAATTTATGTGCATAGTACATACGACTGACAACATGATATAAATTTGTCTCATATTTAATTATGTTATCAAAGATCTATGTATTAAAAAACTTTCCCAACACCCTTCAAAGCTGTCTCTCTTTAAGCGATAACATTCCTTTTATTCTCAGTACTTTCTACAAATCACTGACGTATTCATACGGGTGTCTTATTGTGACTATAACATCTGGATCAGCATCTTCCTTTATGTTTGTAAAGCCCAAGGGCTGTCTTGTACCTGTATGACAGGTATTACTTTATTTCCTTATACATTTACATATATCTTTCTTGTGTGCCTGACAAGAGAGATTCCGCTATCTGACTCACATTGTGTTATTTTGTGTCGTTCCTTACGGTGATTATTACTGCATTTTGTTTTTTTTCTATACGCTCTCCTTAAACACATTTTAATGAGCATGTAAAGTACATTTATATATACAACAATAATATTTCTGTCATGTACGTACACCAACTTTCAACAAAATCTTTTTTTTTTAAATCCCTGATATAGCAAGAGTCCTATTTAAAAGAAAATCTAAGAAAATTAATTTGAAATAAAAAGGGCACTTCACTTCATTTCCCTTTACCAAAACAAAGTCAAATAAGTTGCTGAAAGTTTAAAACATTCACATCATTTAAAGTTAACTGAAATGTAAAGTCAGTCTTGCTGTATGGCTCAGAGACATGGCATGTCTCAAAGAGTATCACCTTCAAACTACATATATTTGTAAATAGATGTCTCCGACGGATCCTCCGCATAATATGGCCAGATGTAATAACAAACATAGAGCTAAGGAAAAGATGCGGGCAACAGCCAATTCAAATGGAAATTAAGGTAAGAAGGTGGGGATGGATAAGACATACAATCAGAAGAGAACAATCAAGCATAGCCTGAGGTGCTCTTGACTGGAACCCACAAGGGAAAAGAAGAGTGGGGAGGCCAAGGGGAACTTTGAGAAGAACAGTGGAAGAGGAGGCTAAGGAAATTGGAATGACTTGGGCACACCTGAAAAAGACAGCCCAGAATAGAAATCTACGGAGAGCAACTGTTTCAGCCCTATGTTCCACGGGGAACGGAAAGGAATGATGATGATGACATCATTTAAAGAGTAAGAAAACAGAAGTCACAGGTAGTGCCAAATAAACTGGAGGCAGATGAGAGAAACTGAAGTAAGTCGTGGATGGATATGAAAAAAAAAATTGTCATGGCCCGATTTCTGGTCGACCTAATAGGCTACTGTAGGTCTTAGCGGATGTTACGGGTAGTACTAACTTTAACCTATTTTCTCATGTTTCCGACTGTGACATATAATGGAAATTTAGCCTACAGTGTCTGACAGTCCTGAAATCCCGTTAACGGTATAAGATTCGCTAGCAAAGCCGGGCAACTTACAGCATGCATTTACTCATTTTTAATCCACGCCTCTTTTCCCTGAGACGTAAATAAAACTAAGCTGTTTACCAACTTTCGCGACCTGCCGGTCATAACAGGGAGCGAACCCGGTCTGTTTACCTGAGTTTCTCACGCGAGCTGATCTGTCAATCATCAGACATCAGACAGGTGCACGTGGAAAAACACCGGACCTCTTTGAAGCGAGACGATCGGGCAAAATATTTTCCCGAGGGACCCTGTTATGTTCGTACATACTCGGGGAGACAACTCTTTGATCTCCAGAAATGGGGAAAATCTCGGAAGGAAGCCCGTTACGCGGTTTAAGTCTCTGTTGTCGATTGGCAAGCGCCGACTGAGAGACCGTGTGAAACATTTTATCTCGGGAAACGTAGTTTCCTGAGTTTCTGCTATGCACTTAAAGTGTGAAAATTAACATCCTCTAGAGATCATAATAACATGATGTATATAAAATGCGTCGTCTCAAACCAGTTATCAGTTGTTGCTCAGAATTTTGGATAGTCTAAACACGTAGTCTAGAAACATTGTGGAACATGTGTTAATAGCTTCGTGGGGATTGTTATTCTGATTTGTGGTAATAGAAATTTGTGCTTAAGTGTTAAAATGTGTTAAGTTTTACCATTATAATTCACTGTGATTTCCTAGCGTTAAAACTAGTGAAATAAATAACGCGTAGCTATTTTCTTGCCAGTTGTTCAGTTTAATGTAAATTCCATCATCCGCTTTCTTACACAAGAAGATACGGTTTAGCTGACTGAATTAACATGATAGTCATTTACTGATAATGGACCATAGAATTCACGTTTATTCCATTTTGTGTAATTTTAGTAAGTGACTGTTAGTTATACCAGACGCCGACAATCTAATACCCATTAATGACAGGCGATATTTGTTAAGTGCGCGTAGGGATAATTAAATAATAATTGACATTGTGCGCTGATCGTTGACCGGGACAGGAGGGGAAAGGCTGCATGCCTCAACCAAACCTGCACTCGCTAAAGCGACGCGCGATAGAATAAGCTAGAGACACCGTGTGCCTCTTAACGTTAATCAGGACTGACGGAGAGGATGAGAGATCGTCTTGTCCCCTTCGCAGTGTATATATGTGTTGTTCGTCCATCACGGGTGATGAAGACCACTCTGTTCATCCAATTATTAGGAATGTTAGATTACTCTATGGGTACGAAGGTGACTGATGAGCCCGATGCGGGCCTTGAAAGATCTTGAACAGTGTGGGCAGGGAATGTTTGCTTCATGTGAAGGTTTTATTTCACGGTCTTTTCTAGCATGTCTCCTCTGTTCCGCTGCTGCTCTTCTGGATGATTCGCATGCCGCTGCACCTTTACGAAGAGATGTGCGCCAAGCAGTTCGGTCTTGCGCAGCAGCTTCCCATATGTCTGGGTTTATGTCAAAGGTTTTCAATGACGTCTTTAACGTGTCTTTGAAGCGCTTCTTTTCGCCACCATGGGAGCGTTTACCCTTCTGCATCTCACCATAAAAGAGTATCTTTGGCAGTCGATGGTCTGGCATGCGGACTACATGACCTGCCCAGCAAATCTGTGACTGCATCAGAATATTATGGATGCTAGGGATACCAGCTCTATCAAGAACGGCGGTATCCGGGATCTTGTCTTGCCATTTGATGTTCATTATCTTCCTGAGACAGACTGTATGGAAGTGGTTTAGCTTCTTAACGTGGCGCCTGTATACAGTCCATGTTTCGCATGCATAAAGCAGCACTGGTAGCACCGTAGCTCTGTACACCTTCAGCTTTGTCTGTAGACTAATGCCACTTCGATGCCAAACGTTGGTGTATAGTCTGCCAAATGTGCTGCTGGCTTTGGAGATCCTGGTGTTTACCTCATCATCAATGACGATGTTCTGGGAGAGCGTGCTACCAAGGTATGTGAATCTGTTCACAACATTCAGTTTCTCACCATTTACCTTGATGATTGGCTCAGTATAAACTGTGCCAGGAGCTGGTTGGTACATGATTTCTGTTTTCTCCGTGTTGATGGTAGCCCACAGTTGGCACAGGCTTTGGAGAATCTATCCACGCTGTGCTGCAGATCAGCCTCTGAGCCAGCACTAAGGGCACAATCGTCAGCAAACAGAAGATCTCTGATGGTGTGATTTGACCTGGGTTTTTGCTTGAAGCCTCCTAAGGTTAAACAATTTTCCATCAATACGATATCTGATGTCGATTCCTGTGTCCCCGTCTCTGAAAGCATCAGTCAGCATAGCAGAAAACATGATACTAAACAGTGTCGGTGCAAGTACACACCATTGTGTAACTCCGTTTGAGACGGGGAAAGGCTCCGACAGCTCACCGTTTTCCTGAACTCTAGCCTGCATTCCATCACGCAGTTGCTGCACTACTGAGATAAATTTCTTTGGCAGCCGTATTTTGCCATTGTAATGGGGCCGGAAAGACACCCGACTTCCCCCTTCACGGAAAGACACCCGGCTTCCCCCTTCACGTAAAGACACCCCAGCTTCCCCCTTCAAACAAGGCATATTTATCGCCCAGATATTTTCGATGTCCGCGCAACCCACGTGACTGTCAGCCCACGTGACGGCGCGAGCAAGCATTGCTGGGATGTGAATAGTCTTCAAGAAGATATATTAGTTTAGGCCATAATAAAGCCTAAGAATTAGTTGTGATGTGCTTTATTTGATGGTTGTGGGTCATATCTGTGTTTTCGTGCCTAGTAGAGCAAATATCGCGAGTGTTATTTATGCGGCCAAATTAATACGCGTAGCGTGCAGTAAGTTGAGTGATTGGCCTAGTGCCTATATAAAGCATGCAACGGCCAGCAGCGGCCTTTCCTAGTATCAGTCCAGACGAGAGAACAAACGAGACGAGGTGACCGGTGTGGGTAGCAGATGGACCAGAGCACGTGAGCTGTAATTCTTAGCGCATTTTGTAGAATTTAGCATTCGTGTTCTATAAGTCTGAAATTATATTCAGCACGAGTCTGTTTTAATGTTTAATGGGTTAAATAGATAGATAGATGTGAAAGTTTAAGAGCGATTATTTCATTTATCAGAAAGGCAAATACGGTATGAAGCTATTTCACGTGAATTTAGATAATATCAAGATGGCAGCCGGGAGGCCACGTGGTGATGACTTTAGTTCTAGTTGTTAAGTCAAGAGTAATTTTATTTTGTTCTTTATTGTAAGAGTAATTAAGTGTATTTCACGATTATTGATTATTCTACTGTATATCTTTAGTGGGTTACTTTGAGTGAGGTGAGAATAGTCATTTAGATTTCTGGTGAGATTAGAGCCACTCCATGGGGCGTAAGGCACGTTGAGTCAGGTGTTTCTCTGGTTGCTCCTTGTGGAGCATGGAAACACCAATGCGGCTGGTGTCCATCACAAGCCGACAAGAAGAATTTTTATGCTATTGCAGTGGTTGTTTCGGTAACGATGTGTTTCATGTGATGAGATTCCCAGTCTCATCAGTGGTCATATACGATACGCTTGTTGCCAGGCGCACCAGTCGTCACATACGACATGCTTCAGAGTGCAGAACGAATATTGAGATGGATCAGTTGCGAGGTGGTGGTTTATTCTCATTATTGAGAGTATTGGTTGTACATATTGTTTAATTCTATTTGATACATATTTATTTAATTATGGTTATGTGAAGGGTGGTTTGAGAGCACGTGGGCTCACTTGGAGATATATATTTCTCTTCTCCGCTGCTGAGGGAGCATGGGGCCAACAGTGTGGTTTGCCTCCATATGAAGCCTTCAGATGCTCGTGCAGTAGTAGTTTCGGTAGCAATCTATGTTACACGGTGAGATTGCCAGAATCATGCACAACACCATACTAGTCGCATTGGACGACACGCATGTGTGTGCGTGTGTGATAGTTGAGTGTGCTCTTTCAGTAGTGGTTTCGGTAGCAATCTATGTTACACGGTGAGATTGCCAGCCTCATGCAAAACACCATACTAGTCGCATTGGACGACACGCATGTGTGTGCGTGTGTGATAGTTGAGTGCTCTTTCAGGAGTGGTTTCGGTAGCAACCGATGTTACACGGTGAGATTGCCAGCCTCATGCACAACACCATACTAGTCGCATTGGACGACACGCATAGTCGCATTGGACGACACGCATGTGTGTGCGTGTGTGATAGTTGAGGGTGTCAGGTGGGGTGGAAGGACTGTTTGGCAGGAGAGAGTATCAATATTTAACTATTATGATTTTAACCAGTCGTTTCTTTGTTTGCTTCTTCGGGATTAGCAACTGAGCACTAGCTGGGTGTTTTGTTTGTTTGTTTGTTTAGTAGTATTTCGCTTGCTGGTTTATTTGTTTAATGTTTGCTTCAGTGTGCTCTTAGTCACTGAATGGGTTGTAAAAATAAATACAACCCCTGCCTCAAGAATCAGAGTTTTATTGTTGAATCGGGTCGGTTGCGAGTGTGAAAAGAGAGTGATCACATATCACAACATCATCATCATCATCTCGCCTACCCTATCACAGCAGGCAATGTTAAGGGCACCTTTTCTAGCCCCTTCCTCATGCCATGGAGGTGGGCAGTGCTTTCCTAAAGAGGGCTGCTCAGACACTCAGGGGGCTGCCGAATCCCACTGCTGCTCCGATCAGTGGAAGACGACCATATGGCTTGAGCCGCCTGGGTGTAAGTCTGCGACTACGACTGCCAGCGTACCCACGCCTGCCGCTTCGCCGCTCGCCCATCGCCACAGAACTTGTTGTGAGTGGATGGATGAATGGATGAAAGAGTCACTCTTTCATCCATTCATCTTGTATATATGTAGAGATATACTTTAGCATTTTTTATGTTTCTCTATTCTCGCAGACCTGATCAAACGGCGACCAGCGGTCTATTTTGGTCTATTGTGGTCTATTTTGGTCCTTTTTCTTCATCTACTGATTGAGTAATGTTGCCTCTTCTTGGCATTACGAGTCCCCAAGTTCAGTTGCCAAAGAGACAAATTAACATTTTAAACAGTAAAGTTAACTGGACTTACAAAAACCCAGATATTCATTCAATTTTATTAGCCCACTGTGGCGTAATACCAATAACATTTCTATCAGACTTTTGACAGTCGTATCATCGGATTTATCCAGTAAGTTACGCTGTTTCAAAATTGGCATTCACCCCAGAGCCAGCCGATAGGTTTTACCATCACCATCATAAATAACAGTTTTTGACAACCAGATGTTTCCTTAGTACTGTGACCACCAGATCTCGGTTCTACATTAACTATTCGAGGTGACATTTGTTGATCCAGGAATACACCACCACATTTGGCGTCCCCCTCCTTAAAATCTTAGTTGTTATAGAGGGTGGACTGGGGCCGATTCGAATAATACCCCAGACACTTTATATATTCAGGAACCATTGTAATTCCAAATGGACATCACCAGAATAGGGTAAGCGTGATTGATGTGGCCACTTATGACAGAGAGAGTGAATATTTTTTTAGTTACAGAAACTGTACCATCATTTATTTTCTTGCTTAAATATTGTTTACTTTACGGGATAGCATTTAGTAGGAACTTTGTTCTTTCCTTTACTGTCTATTCTGTAACATAGTGCTAACCTTTGACCTTTGGGATTTTTTTATTGGGTTCTTTCTTTCTCAATAAGGGGGAGGGCACATGTATTCTGTTATTTTTCTATGTATGACATTCTGATTTTATTTGATCTTTATTTAGATATTCGATGTTGTAAAGTTTAATGATAATAAACAACAAAAGAACTTAACTTTGTGTGTTGGTCAGACCCATACCCAATTTACCATAGTTTTTTCACGTTTGTGTGTCTTGTTGTCACATAATTGTGTGTGTGTGTTTAGTTAAACTTATATTTCTAGATATCGGGAGGTGCAGGATTGTCTTATACTAAAAAATAGTCGTATAGATAGGCTGGAATAGAGAAACTTCTCATTCCAGAGACAGATCTTTTACTTTAACTATCCACTCGTGAAATCTATTCTCACACCTTTACTTCTCACCTACTTATCACCATTCACCCTACTCAGGCGGAACCATAAATAATACAAACCTATCTAAATTTACGACAGAATGGTGACTCGTTTGGGATTTGATCTAAGTCTGAGTCTAGATAAATGACTAACGTCTGATATTGTATTTTAGTCTAACTCTAGATAATGTGTTGTGCGCCTTGTGTTGTGAGTTAAAGAATATTAATAATAATTATCCCCTAGACAACGTTCTCATTTACTGGGTTCTGACCACACAAATTAGAAATTTGTTTCTTTCCACAGCATCTTAGAGTTTGCATACAGGTTGATTTTGATGGTGATCTTTGTTGGAGATATGATATATGATAATTTTTGTACAAAAAGACCGCTGGTACGCGTGATTGTTTAACAATCACAATTTTTTTTGGAGCAGTGGAGAGTGAGCATAGCAAAGGAAATAAATTGGACAGTGGCCAAGTTTATCGCCTTCCTAACTCCAAAACTGACTCCTGGTGCGGGCGAGTGTAGTGGATTATAAATATAGGAATTTTTTTTTCTTAATTTAAAAACAAAAGGTTTTCTACAGTAGTAATTGTACATTTTCAGTTTTTTCCTGATCTATCATCTCTATGGTTTAAGTCGTCTGCGTTAGGAGCCTTTTGCCAGATAACAGCAGCGATAGATTAGACAATTGATTGAAAGGGAGGAGGAAACACAGTAAAAATAGAATTTTTTTTTTTATTCTCTTAATTGGTTAGGGAGCAAGCAGTGTATCATTTTCTTCTTTCTTTCTCGAGTAATCGCAGTCAGTTATTTGCCATGGCTGAGGGGTAAAACTTAGAACAATGCTAAGAGAGGAAGCAAGGGAAATGGGACTACAAGGTGAAGAGGTGCTAGCTTTTGTGAACGAAGAACTAGCCAAATATGATGCGGAGAAGAAAGAGACGGAAGACCGGCAATTGGAAAGTAAGAAAATTGAGGCGGAAATGGAAACACACAGAGACAGGGAACGAGAGAGGGAGAGACAACATGAGGAGAGAGTGAGACACCATGAGGAAAGGGAGAATGAGCAACGACGTCAGCACGAATTGGCGCTTAAGACTTTAGAGGTCCAAAGTCATGGTGCAGCGTCTAGCTTCAGCAACGGAGAGCCGTCGTCACCTCACACGCCTGTTTGTACCCTATACCAGAGCGCTCTTTTAGTTTCGGTGACCGGAATTCTGACACCGGGTATAAAATTTTCATGTGCACCGTAAATGACTACTGGGGGTTTTGGCGGGGAAAATCAGCTGATGTGTGTGTAAAATCAGTAAAATATAAATCATTACATACTAGTTCTGGATAAACACAGCGCTAAAATTCTTTTGTGTACTATAACTTTGTTTAGTGTTCTATCTTTGATTGCATTTTTATTTGATTGAAATTATATTTGACGGAGTTACAGACTTTTGAAAACAGCGTCATCATTTGAGGAAATTCATAACAGAAGTAATCTTTTTATTAATGTAATATCTAAAAATCGGCCCATTCGTATGAGTTTATAATTATAAAGACTTCTCGAAGGAAAGCTAAAGATTATTTCCTCATACTTATTTTTTTGGTTTCATATCTTGAGAATGTGTGGTAGTCAGTTTTGTGAGTTTGGCATTACAAGAATTAGCATATTGTCACCAGATTTTATAACATTTAAATCACTGCAAACGCATTCCTGATACTCGCAAATCTTAAATAAGGTTGTAAAAAAAAACAACTTTTTTGTAAAGCACCATCTGTTTTTGCATTTTCATTCATTTATAATGATACTTAACTAGACGTATATGAGCGTCAGAAAACATATAAACCTATAGATAGATTACTTCCACATGCTTTTATCTATCTTTCAAGCCTTGTTAATCTTGTATTTATAATATGAATGTCTTTTTTTTATTATATGTGAGATAAAGACTGTTCCATTAGTGTTCTTTGGTAGACAATCCTGTGCACACGACGGCTGCCAAAGAATTCTAAGTAACTGTTTGTATATCTTCTTTTATTCACAGATAAAGCATTCTACAGCCTTGTGTTAGACTTCATACTCCCAAATATTCCATTATCTTTATACATACACAAGTAAACTATACTACATAACAACGAAATGGAACATACTTTTTTGCATCATATGAATTGTGCCAGTGCACTGTGCAGAGCCTGTGGCAAGAGAGCATTAACTTCCAAAACAAAAAGTTCAAATCATAAAGCACTAAACTGTTCTAATTACGTTAATGATCTGTTCTTTGTGTTTGGAATTAACGTATCAGATGATAAACTCACAGAGCATTCGACTATATTTTATAAGAAGTGTTACTTACGAATACAAAACTCAAAAAGGAGGCATAATGAGAAGTGTCTTGAAACAGCCAAGTTACTATCGGAAAACAGTCAGCACATCTGGAAAGACTATGACCATAACTTAACTATAAGTGAATGTCAACTGTGCAATTATTTTGCAAAGACATCTTTTGGTGTTTTAAAAACAAAAAGCTGCTCTATCCCCTGTGATGTTCTTTCTGACCCCTCCATGTCTTGTCAGTCAGTTAGCTGTAGTCAGTCAGTTAGTTGTAGTCAGTCAGTTAGCTGTAGTCAGTATAGCTCTGTACAGCAGGAGGTTGATGTGCCTCCTCACACTAGAGATTATATGGTTCAGCTGGAGGTTGATGTGTCATCTCACATTAAACGCGATACCATTATTCATTTGGAGGTGGATAACACTACTCACCCTAGCATGCCAGTTTTTGTTGCCACATCTACACCTACCAAGTCAGTTATACATACAAGTACATCCACCTCGCCTGTCTTCAAAAGCGACATCACAGTACAACAGTTACTTGCTAAGCCACCTTCACAACCACTAACACAAGAGACAGAAACCCTATTCACATCCATTGTTAGAAAAAAAATAGAAACAGCAAACAATAATATCATAAAATGCAACACCAGAGGACAGCCTATTGTACTACAAAAACTAATTAAACATAGAAGAGAAACATCAGTCACCAGAATGCCAACAAAACGTAAGCGATCTCAATTTCTCCACACTGTTAGGAAACATTTTGCGGGAACATCAACTGACTCACTAGACCTGCAGCAGGCACATGAACTACAACGCTGTTCAGAAACGTCACGTCAGGAAATTTGCAGGAAAGCAGGCATTAAAAGTAGAGTTAGAATATCCAAAGAATTAGCAATAGCCATGAAGGAAACAGTAGGTCTTACATGGGCACAGGAGAGAAAACAGACAATTTTGAAAGACGCGCCAGCGGTATTAAAAATATAACTTCACAATTAACTCCGCCTATGCCGGTCCAAAGCCCGGATGAAAAAGGAGGAGGGCGGCCTGCATGGAGGCCGTAAGGAGGCAGCCCCTCCACCATGCAAAGGCACAAAAGGCCAATCACCTGTTTGATTACAAGTAATATAAGAGAGAAAACCGGACTGATTCTAAAGGCGACGAACTGGAACGGACTACGGATTACGACTTATGGAACTTGGAACACAAGAAGTATAAATGGGAAAGAAGAAGAGCTGGTGGAAGAGATGAGGAAAGCACAACTAGAAATCCTGGCTATTACCGAAACAAAGAAAAAGGGACAAGGAGTCATGGATCTCGATGGCAACACTCTGCTATACAGTGGTGTACCCACATCTGAAAGAGCTAGAGGGGGCGTGGGTTGCATTGTGGCCAAAAACCAGAAAGATAGTATCAAGGGATGGAACTTTGTCTCGGAGCGCATTATGGTTGTAAAACTAAAAGAAGGAGAAACCATAGTCAACCTGGTCATAGTGTATGGGCCAAATGAGGATGAGAGAGCAGAGGTCAAGGAAGAATTCTTCGAGCAGCTTCAAAGGACAGTGGATGACTGCCTAGATGAAATTATCATGCTCGGAGATTTCAATGCCAGAGTTGGAAATGACCATGCTAGATGGGGTGGAGTAATCGGAAGATATGGAGAAGATACTCTCAATGACAATGGAAAGCGACTCCTCAGATTCTGCAGTGAGCAGAATCTGATCATTACCAACACAAAGTTCCCCCATAAGCGCATACATGCATACACTAGGTGTGAACCAACAAAGAATGAGAAGTCAGTGATCGACTATGCCATTGTTAGGAGGAGCTCATTCAAATATGTCAGGGATGCTAGAGTCTGGAGGGGGCCAGAGATTGGAAGTGATCACTACCTGCTTACAATCAAAAGAACAACTGAAAGAGTTGCTCAGCCTAGGAACTGCCCAGCACCACGCAAGAAACCAAGTAAACGAACGGAAGAAATGAGCATTAAGACCTACAAGCTGAAAGAGCCAGAAATTAAGACCAGATATCAGGGGCTTATTGCTACAGCGGTGAGAAACACAGAAGAACAACTTGATGACTTGGAAACCATGTGGCTTAAATTCAAGGACATCATAAAGACAGCTGCTGCAGAAGCATGTGGTGAAGTCCGACTTGGGAACAAGAGAAAGAGGACACCTTGGTGGACAGAAGAAGACAAAGAGAAAATAAGAGAGAAGAAAATGGCATGGAAACAATACTTAGGAGCTAAAACACAGCAGGACAAATAGAGAAATATAGAGAATATGTGATACTCAGAACAGAAGCAAAGAACAAGGTGCTAGCAGCAAAACAGAAGTCCTGGGAAGAATTTGGAGAAAAGCTAGAAAAAGATGCGCAAGAAAACCAGAAATTGTTCTATAAGACCCTAAAGAACATGAGGAAGGAAAAACAATGCCCTCTTAAATTTATAAAAGACAAGCAAGGCAAATTGCTTACTTCTCCAAAGGAAGTAATGGAAAGATGGAAAGAATATTTCTCAGAACTCCTTGATGGTGAGCAAGGTCAAGCATCAGAAATGATAACCACTAGCACAGAAGAGAAAACCAATGGTGGTGAAGATGACATAAAGATGGAAGAACTGAAGGCAGCACTGGAGAAAATCAAGATGGGCAAAGCAGCAAAGCATGATGGTATAACACCAGAAATGGTTAAGTACATGGGAGCATCAGGCGACCTATTACTCCTAAGGGTCCTACAGGCAGCGTGGTGCAACAAGGCCATACCAAAGGATTGGGAGATTGCCATCATAACACCGATTTTCAAAAAGTGTGACAATCGACAATGTGGAAACCACATAGGCATATCCCTTCTCAGTGTCCCTGGTAAAATCTACTCTAGAATCCTAGAGCAGAGACTCCGATGCCTAGCTGAGCCACAACTGGATGAAGCCCAGTGCGGATTCCGAGCAAACCGAAGTACTCAAGACCTAATCTTCACAATCAGGCAGCTGAGTGAAAAGGCCCTTGAGTACAAGAGTGAAATCCATCTTTGTTTCATAGATCTGGTAAAGGCGTTTGACAGAGTCCCCTGGAGCAAACTTTGGGACTGTTTGGCAAGGAAGAACATTCAAGCACCTCTGATTCATGCTATACAGAGCTTCTACAAGTCTTGCAGAAATTATGTGAAGACAGCAAGCTATAAGTCAGAAGAGTTCAGGACCACCACTGGTGTAAGACAAGGCGATATCCTGTCACCTTATCTTTTCATACTCCTCATGGACGATGTCATCAAGGCATGTAAGGAGATAACAAGAAAGTATTCAGTGGGGTACTGGAAGATGAGACAGGTCTGTATTTCAGAGCTAGCATTTGCTGATGATGTTGTCCTGATTGCTAAATCAGAGACACATCTCCAATCCAACCTGCAAGTCTGGAAGGAAGAGCTGGAGAAGATAGGGATGGTCATAAGCAGCTCTAAAACAAAATCCATGGTGATATCACGAGAAGAAAGAAAACACCAGATTAAGTTGGGAGAACAGGTCCTGGAGCAGGTCGACCACTTTAAATATCTCGGAGCTATTATAGACCGAAAGGGAGGCATCAAAGAAGAGTTGGCCACTCGAAAAGCAGCGGCTGGGAGAGTTTTTCATGCCATAAATCGAGGATTCCTCAGCAAGAAAAAGGTTGGTAAGAAAACGAAGATGGCTGTATAACGCTCCACCTATGTCCCAGTCTTGATAGATGGATGCGAGTCATGGACAATGACTACAACCCACAAAAGCCAGATCCAAACCTAAGAAATGAGGTATCTGGGGAAGGTGGTTGAAGTAACAAGAAGAGACATGGTCCGCAACCAGACGATACGTCAAGGCCTAAAGTCCCACCCGCTGCAGACCCAAATAGAACAGTCCCAACTAAGATGGTTCGGCCATGTCTGCAGAATGGGAGAAGATCGGCTACCACGACAAGCATGGGAAACAAAGAGCCAGGGATCCAGACCTCCAGGACGACCCAGAGTCCGCTGGGAGGACAACATTAGACAATCTTTGAAAGAACGAGGACTAGAATGGAACCAGGCCAGGAAGAAGACAGCTAAAAGAATAGTCTGGCGCTCTCTCTTCCAAACCTCTACACCTCACGGAAGAAGGGGAACGACTAAGTAAGTAAGAACTTCACAATTACAATTTATAATGGAAACTCATTTGTTAGAAATTTCTCCATCTGTGAATGTACAGATTCCTCCTATAAAAAAAGCAAGCGTGAATGATAATTGAGCGAAATTTTGGGGCTAGAGCAAATTATGGCAGTTGTTGCGTGAGAGTGACAGAATTAACAGAGTGTGGAAATCATTTAATAGGTGTATGTTTTATTTATTAAATTGAACATTTCGTTTTACTCATGACCATACTCATTTTTACATGACCATCGTGATGTATGATTGAGATAATTGTTAGTTCTCATGTTTTGGGGACAATTGGGTGTGTTATTTTAAGGTAATAAATGTGGACTTGCAATTTAATATGTCAATAATTAATGTTTGACGCATGAAACCAAAGCAAAAATATGATATCCATTTTCTGCAGCTTTTTACTTTTGATTTCAGTAATTTGTTATGCATGTTGATTGTGACCGTTTTAGTGTAAATTGCATTAGAAACAAACCATAACAAAATATTAAAAAAACGTAAATTTTACACTATTTCAGACTATTATATCTTCTGTTTTAATTGTGATAAAATGTTTGTTCTTGTTCTAAAATTTACTCTAACACTTCTAGTCTAGCTTTACGCAAAATTAAAGCCGGTATTTATAATAATAAAGTAGCCTAAAAGCATTAATTAAGCCCTATCAAAAGTAAACAACGCCACATTTTTTTCCCGTTAGGAAGTTGACCACGTGACCTCTGTCACGATAGCTATACATAGCGCTGTCAGGGAAAACTAAAAGATCGCTCGCAAACAGACGTGCTCAGTCACTCTTAACTGATCATTCCAGTAGCCAGTCTCCCCAATTAGCAAATATGTCCTTTGCCCTAGAATCCTTCCCAAGCCCCAATGAGAAAATTGATACTTATCTGGAAAAATTTGAGAGAATGGCAACATTGCATGGTTTAGAAAGTTCGCGATGGTGTTTGAAGCTTTCCCAGACTTTAAGAGGCAATGCGTATGATGCGTATGTTAAACTGGGAAGCAGCAATCAAGACAATTACGACATTTGGAAGAAAGCTTTACTTGAGTGCTTCGAAATGAACGCTCGCAAATTTTTGCAACTTTTCCGGAACAGCAGGAAAGAAGAAACCGAGACGTTTGCCCAGTTCTCTTCCCGACTGAAGGGATATTAGACTAAGTGTTTGGAGTTTTCAGAGATTCCTTGCACTTTTGAAGGGTTAGAAGAGCTTATTCTAACTGAGCAGATCAAAAGCACTTTGTCAAATGAAACCCGTAGATTTCTTGCTGAACAGGGAGCTATGAAGCTAGAAGACATCTTAAGTAAGTCGGAACGTTCTACCAATGAGTTAGCCGAGCTTCCAGGCTCAAAATGCAAGCCTACAGATGAGCCTTCTCGCAACAATAATCTAGAACAATCTTTCCAGTCATTTCCCATCAAAACCCAAGTGAAACTTTATCCCCCCCCCCCTCCCAAGGAAAATCGAAATTCTACAAAACTCGATACCCCACCAACACCCATGATCAGCCCAAGCGTCCTTCGTGGCAAACGGGCCAAAAAGGACACGACAAAGAGACATCTGATCAGGAAAAACACACCGAGGCTAAACGGATCGGATGTTTGCAAACAGCCACACAAAGGAGTAGAAATGTCAGGGATTCTAAACCTGAGGGTGAGAGACCTTTTACGCGAGGAACTGTTATATTGAACGAGACTTCCACTTATTGTTTGTTTTAAACAGGTTTGAGCTTTGATTCTATTGTAGCGAGGCATTTGGTCAAACCTGGTCAAGAAACAGAAGAAACCGTCAAATTATGAGGAGTTTTTAAAGGGAATGCACCCATAACGCTTCCAGTCACACTGGTGGAAATACACTCGGATTTCTTCCGAGGTGTTATTAAAGCGGCAATAATGGATGATCCGATCTACCCAGTCATACTTGGTTGTAGATATGTGTTTATAGGGAGACCGAAAGAGCCGATTGTGGCAGCAGTAACGACAAGAGGGAAAACCAAAAAGGAACTGGAGCCTGCACCTAATATGTTACCTATGGAACTGAAAGAGGCGCAAAAAAGGACCCTACATTGAAGCCCTGCTTCAAGAAACTGCGCATGGCCAAGGACTCCGGACACAACGGAGACATATTTCCTAAGGATGGAGTGCTGTATCGAAGAACGGGCGACCCTGAACAGGGACATAATCAGCTCCTAGTACCGACGCAGTACAGATAACAAATTTTAGCAATGGGGCACTCTCTTCCCTTTAGCGGACATATGGGACAAAACGCCACTATACAGCGAATAACTACTCGCTATTGGTGGCCAGGAATGAACACTGATATCATCAGATATGTGAAATCCTGCGCCAAGTTCCAACGTGTGGCACCCAAGCATTGGACACCCCCAGTTCCTATGGGAGAAATGCCAATAATGGGGACACAATTTGAACGGGTTGCAGTCAACATTATAGGAACCCTAAAAAGGACTAAAAGAAGGAACAGGTTCATCCTGACCTTAGTCGACACATGCACTATGTGGGTTGAAGCTATACCGCTAACATGCACGGATTCCAAGCATGTCGCAGAAGCCCTAGTGCAGATTTTTACACGGTTGGGATTCCCTCAACAAGTTTTGACTGATAACGGATCCCAATTCCGTAGCCTGTTAATATAGGAGATCTTTAAGATCTTAAGGGCAAGCACATCCACACCAGCCCGTACCATTCGGCCGGAAATGTGCTCGTGGAACGTTTTAACGACAGCCTCACCATGATGTTACGTAAGCTGGGACAAGAGACACCTGAAGATTGGGACCTTTTCATTCCTGCAGCATTATTCGCCTACAGGGAAGTCCCCCAGGCCTCTACAGGTTTACCACCAGCTAAACTTTTATTCTGCAGACCTATTAAGGGCCCGCTAGAAGCCTTCCTACGGTCACTGACAGATCAAAAGGCTGATAAGACAGTCGTCTCAGCATTCAAGTATGTATCGGAGTTAAAGGAACGGTTACAACTAGGATGGGATCTAGCAACAACCAACCTTAAGCGAGCACGCAAGAAGCACGCTAAACGATACAACAGAGTAGCGAAAGAGAGAGAATTGCAACCAGGAGAGAAAGTTTTGTTGCTACTTCCTACCGGAAACAACAAATTGCGTATCGGATGGCAAGGACCGTTTACCGTCCTGAAAAAGATCTCGAGAACGAACTACACGATCTCTATTAAAGGAAAGGAAAAAGTCTACCATATAAATCTGTTAGAAAAAATATTTGGAAAGACCGGTGACTTCCACCGAACATCTCCTGGCGGTCGCTATAGCAACTGAAGATGAGGAAGATGACGATAGTTGCATGGAATACCCACTGCAACAAACGGAATCATACAAAGATGTTAAATTCGGCGACACTCTCTCAGAAGCACAAGAGACAGAAACTAAGGCGTTAATGAAACAGTACTCAGCATTCTTAACGGACATACCTGGTCGAACACATCTCGTAAAGTTTGATTTGAAGCTACCAAACGAGACACCTGTGCGAACCAGAGTTTACCCGATCCTGTATGCGAAAGCAAACACGTTACGTGGAGAGATAGACAAGCAACGTCAAGCTGGGATTATTAGCGAGTCTACATCTCCCTATAGCTCAAGCGTCGTACTGTTGTACTGTCGACTACCGATTACTTAACACAGTAACGGAATTTCAGCCTGAACCACTCCAAAACGCCTCTGAACTGTTCACCAAACTTAGCAAGGCTAAAGTTTTCTCCAAAATTGACCGGAGTAAAGGTTATTACCAAATACCAGTCAAGGAGGAAATTAAACCACTGTTAGCCTTTAGCACCAGTGCAGGACATTATACTTTCAATGTTATGCCTTTTGGGTTGCACAACGCACGCTGAGTCTTCACCAGGATGATGAGAAAGCTTTTAGAACCCTTGCAAAGTCCATACATACACAATTTCATGGACGACATACTTATTGCAACAGAGAACTACGAAGAACATATTGCTACAGTCGCTATGCTCCTCAGGAGACTAAAGGAAGCTGGTTTGACAGCCCGACTTAGCAAATGTTTAATCGGCTTTGAAAAGCTTGACTTCCCAGGGCATACCATTTCTCAAGGTTGTATGTGGCCAGTTGCCAAAAACATCGAGAAGATACGTTCAGCAAAGAGGCCAAAAACAAAGAGAGACACACGTTCTTTACTTTCCCTTTGTGCGTATTACCAAAAGTTTATCAAAAACTTCAATGATCTTACAGCGCCTCTCACTGACCTCACAAGAAAGGGAAACTCCGATAGGATTGTTTGGACCGCAGAGTATGAAAGCGCTTACGTCACTCTGAAGGAATAGCTGTCCAAATATCCCATTCTAAGGCTACCCGACCTTAAGAAATCTTTCGTTTTGCGTGTAGACGCCAGCGGACAGGATATCAGATCAACACTGCTTCTGGCAGATGACCAACATCCAAACACGTTGTTTCCAGTTCCCTACGGCAGCCGCAAACTGAATACAGCAAAAAGGAATTATTCGACCGTGGAGAGAGAATATTTGGCACTCGTGAACGGAATCAGGAGACACCACGAATATCTTTACGGAGTTTCATTCACGGTACAAACTGATCATGCTCCATTGGCATTCCTAGGAGCCAATAAGGATTTTAACGCAAAGATTATGCGTTTGGATCTATTGTTAAGCGTGTATTCGTTCAAAGTACAATACATACCAGGGAAGGAGAATGTTGGAGCAGATTTTATGAGTCGAAATTGAAGCATGAAGGAGGAGGATCCAACTGAGGATAGCAATCACTCGACACCTACGGATAACAGTAGTTCTATTTCCTTAAATTAGATATGAAAGGGACGTACTGTGACGTATAATGGAAATATAGCCTACAGTGTCTGACAGCCCTGAAATCCCGTTAACGGTTATGATTCGCTAGCAAAGCCAGGCAACTTACTCTTCTTCTTCTTCCGTCCTTAGCCGAAGACCGACAAAGCAGTCAGGGGCTAGTACGCCACGAACAGGCGTCTTATGGCAACAAGAAATTAATTGTTGTTCCGTTACCCCTAATGGCGTTTATTGGTACAACAAAGAATTAGTTGTTGTTTCCGTAATCAGAGAGAAGGCAACTTACAGCCTGCGTTTATTCATTTTTAATCAACGCCTCTTTTCCCTGAGACGTAAACAAAACTAAGTTGTTTACCAACTTCCGCGACCTGCCGGTCATAACAGGGAGCGAACCCGGTCTGTTTACCTGAGTTTTTCGCGCGAGCTGATCTGTCAATTATCAGATATCAGACAGGTGCACGTGGAAAAACACCGGACCTCTTTGAAGCGATACGATCGGGCAAAATATTTTCCCGAGGGACCCTGTGATGTTCGTACATACTGAGTGAGACAACTCTTTGATCTCCAGAAACGGGGAAAATTTCGGAAGGAAGTCCGTTACGCGGTTTAAGTCTCTGTTGTCAATTGGCAAGCGCCGACCGAGAGACCGTGTAAAACCTTTTATCTGGGGAACGTAGTTTCCTGAGTTTCTGCTATGCACTAAGAGTGTGAAAATTAACATCCTCTAGAGATCATAATAACATGATGTATATAAAATGCGTCTTCTCAAACCAGTTATCAGTTGTTGCTCAGAATTTTGGATAGTCTAAACACGTAGTCTAGAACCATTGTTGAACATGTGTTAATAGCTTCGTGGGGATTGTTATTCTGATTTGTGGTAATAGAAATTTGTGCTTAAGTGTTAAAATGTATTAAGTTTTACCATTATAATTCACTGTGATTTCCTAGTTAAAACTAGTGAAAAAATAACGCGTAGCTATTTTCTTGCCAGTTGTTAGTTTAATGTAAATTCCATCACTTCACCAGCTTTCTTACACAAGAAGATACGATTTAGCTGACTGAATTAATTTGATAATCATTTACTGATAATGGACCATAGAATTCACGTTTATTCCATTTTGTGTAATTTTAGTAAGTGACTGTTAGTTATACCAGACGCCGACAATCTAATAGCCATTAATGACAGGCGATATTTGCTAAGTGCGCGTAGGGATAATTAAAAAATAATTGACATTGTGCGCTGATCGTTGACCGGGACAGGAGGGGAAAGGCTGCATGCCTCAACCAAATCTGCACTCGCTAAAGCGACGCGCGATAGAATAGGCTAGAAATACCGTGTGCCTCTTAACGTTCGCAGGATTGACGGAGAGGATGAGAGATCGTCTCGTTCCCTTCCGTGTGTATATATGTAGAGAAATAATAGTAGCATTTTTTATGTTTCTCTATTCTTGCAGACCTGATCAAACGGCGACCAGCGGTCTATTTTGGTCTATTGTTTTCTATTTTGGTCCTTTTCTTTATCTACTGATTGATTAATGTTATCCTCTTCTTGGCATTACACGTCCCCAAGTTCAGTTGTGAACAGGAGTTGCCAAAGAGACAAATTAACATTTTAAATGGTAACGTTAACTGGACTTACAAATACCCAGATATTCATTTAATTTTATCAGCCCACTGTGGCGTAATACCAATAACACTTCTATCTGACTTTTGACAGTATCATCGGATTTATCCAGCAAGTTACGCTGTTTCAAAATCGGCATTCACCCTAGAGCCAGCCGATAGGATTTACCATCACCATCATAAATAACAGTTTTTAGCAACCAGATGTTTCCTTAGTACTGTGACCACCAGATCTCGATCCTACATTAACTATTCCAGGTGACATTTGTTGATCCAGGAATACACCACCAAATTTGGCGTCCCCCTCCTAAAAATCTTATTTGTTATAGAGGGTGGACTGGGGCTGACTTGGATACTACCCCTGACACTTTATATATTCAGGAACCATTGTAATTCCAGATGGATATCACCAGAATAGGGTAAGCGTGATTGATGTGGCCACGTACGACAGAGAGGATGAATATTTTCTTAGTTACAGAAACTGTACCATCATTTATTTTCTTTGCTTAAATATTGTTTACTTTACGGGATAGCATTTAGTAGGAGCTTTGTTCTTTTCTTTACTGTCTATTATGTAACAAAGTTCTAACCTTTGACCTCTGAGTTTTTTTAGTTGCGTTCTTTCTTTCTCAATAAGGGGGAGTACATGTATTCTGTTATTTTTCTATGTATGACATTCTGATTTTATTTGATCTTTATTTAGATATTCGATGTTGTAAAGTTTAATGATAATAAACAACAAAAGAACTTAACTTTGTGTGTTGGTCAGACCCATACCCAATTTACCATAATTTTTTCACGTTTGTATGTCTTGTTGTCACATAATTGTGTGTGTGTGTTTAGTTAAACTTATATTTCTAGATATAGGGAGGTGCAAGATTGTCTTATACTAAAAGATAGTCGTATAGATAGACTGGACTAGAGAAACTTCTCATTCCAGAGACAGATCTTCTCCTTAAACTATCCACTCGTGAAATCTATTCTCACACCTTTACTTCTCACCTACTTATCACCATCCACCCTACTCAGGCGGGACCATAAAAAATTCAAACCTATCTAAATTTACAACACCGACTTAGCTCTCGCTTTTTTCCTTTCTCGGACAAAGGCCGTGTGGCCGCAACGTTAGCTCATTTCCTTTTTCTTTTGTCCTAGTAAAATGAATCACTTATTTTCGATTTTTTTCTCCCCATATCCACCCACCTGATAAATTGGAGAAAACGTAATTGTTGGTTAAAAATGACATCAAAGATTGAATACTTTATAGAAGCGGACAATGACAGTTTTTAAACAATAGATAACAACTTTTTTTTTTGTTTCAAGGCTAACGAATGGACAACTATTGATTGTTACATTCGGAACATTTCGGAAACATGGGTAGGCTATGAGATGCTTATCTCTTGTAAATGGCCATGGCAGAAAAAAAAGTGTCTACTTTGTAATAAACACTTGCTTCTGATGTTTAATGGCATTACCCCCAGTCCTCCCCCGCAAGACTGATGGTGAATGGTATTAAACGAAATTTTCTTTTACCGAGTCTTAAACAAGGGTTTCTGACCTTTTAAAGTTGTGGGGCAGATTGCCAGTTTTGGCAGGCCCCCGGAGGTAGTACTTTAAGTAAGCCTGTCGGCACATTAATGTAACCATAAAATTAGTTTTCTACTTCTTTATTTTCCTTACTAGTGCCTGCAGTTACCGTTTATGAGTATTTATTTATTTTTTGACGTAGCCATATAAGCCTGTAAGATACAATTCGTACAAATTTAAACACTGATCGAAAAAAACATTCATTTTTATACTTTAACACAGTAATAAGTTAAAATGCCAGTTATTGGAGATTAGCTACCTAATGTCTGTATTAAAAATTCAATTATAAATATTCAATCTAAATTTTTGTTTAAAGTCTCACTGACTAGACATGGAGCGTTTCATAAGAAACTCGTCACGTTTCTTCTTACTCAGGTTGTCAATGTCAGACCGTACAGCTGATGTGTCCGTTCCAAGAATTTTAGATAGACGTTCATCTGTCAGAGCTAATCTTGATTTTATTTTGATGTGTTTCATTTTTCAGAAAAATTGTTCACAAGAATAAATGCTCTCAAATATATTGGTAGGCATCCCTAGACAGACTGGGATACGTCTCAGGAGAAATATATTTGCTGTAAAATGTCCCAAGGTTATGCTGGCTAAACACTTTCTTTGGGTCACTGTTGTGTAGAATATCAGTAAGTCCAGACCAAGACAGTAGCATAAACTGGGTTAAATTTAAATTAATCATAAAACAGTCACATATCTTCTCTGAACTTTGTGAAATCTAAAATTCTTGCGTTGAATGTATCTGTCAGTTTAATAATTATTATAGAATATTTCTCAATGTTCAGAATAGCGGAAGTTATTGTAGCTAGTGTGGTTATGTGGAAAAAAAATGAAAATTGATTCGTATGAAGTCATCTGTCCATGGATTAGTTCCAGTTTGTGGATGAATGATTGTACTTGTTCAAAAACGTTTATTAACAAGCTCATCCTGTCCTTGTAATTGTATATTCAAATCTTAAAGATGTCAATAAGAAACACCAAGTCATTCGTCCGTTCTTCATATTCCAAGAAATTTACATATTTGCCCGCTTTCATCATGAATTCTTTGATTTTATCATGGAGAGACCTGCACTTGGGCAGTGTTGCAGCTCTGCCCAGCCTCGAACTTTGTTGAAATAAAAGAAATCAGTATGCTCAGATCATACCTCTTCAAGAAAGGATTTAAACTGCTTGTGATTGAATCCCTTTCATCACATGAAGCTGACTGTAGCAACAACATGTACCCTTAAATATTTCAGATCCATAACATTTGCACACAGCTCCTGTTGATGAATATTGCTATGATATGAGATAATTCCAAAGAGATATTTATCAACCTGATGAAACCATTGTGCTTGCCTAATTGTGCTTGCAGGAGCTTGTCACAAAATACGTACGTTTTCTTTTTTCGGGTCTTCACTCCCCTCCGGCATTATTACTCTGACATTCCTTTTACGTGCCAATTCTTCCAATATTCGTTGTTTTCGATCACATCTTGTCATACCTCTAACCCACCCCTCTCTCCTGGTTATGTTTTCCTTTGTTATCGGCGGCGTGAAGCGAAGGGGCAAACTTGCCACATTTACTTTTTGCTTATCGCCAATTCAACAATTCAAGACGGAGTAAGAGTCTACACTGAGCGACAATCCTATTGTTAACCCAGAGTTATGGCCGGGAAGATACACGAAACAATGTTGTCGCATGATAAGGTGCTAGTTTGCAAACATGACGTGCCCAAACACAGGGTCGATGAGGATCTTGGTAAAGATTAAGACACGAACAGTAACGTAATTCCTCCTGCTGATGAACTTTATTGTAATAAACAAGTACAAGAAAAAAACATCTTGGAGGAGATTATAATGTTAGACCCGTGAAGTAGTGAGTTTGTAAACATGACAAATACCCACGGAAGTAGCAAGACCTTAGGAAGTAATGGAGTTTGAAAATAACAGGTAAAGGACAATATCTTATTTTGTCACGCAGTAATGTTCTACATTAAAGATGAGTGTAGTGAAGTAATAGACCCCTATCAAATTCAGGCACTTATTTGCAATTGGTTTGGCGTTTGAGATGCTAAGATAAGACTGCTCTTGATTGGACCTCTCCTCAAAGTAGTAGCCTGGGAGTATAAGTGAAAATTTCGCTTATATTCTACAGCGTTGTAAGACTACTTCACTGACTTCCAGTTGCTTCAAGAAGGAATCCTAGACAGCCAGGAACACGGAATATTATGATCCAAATATAGGACAGTCCATAGGACTGCACGTGAGTTCTAAGATTAGGAGAGTGTAGTCCCAGAAACATAACTTGTCGCCTTAAGTTCTATGATCCAACTTTAAATACTCTAAGTTAGACCACTAACTCACCCGAAAGAGGTGGGGGCTGAAATAAAGTGCCTGACAATATTCGGACGTTTCCTATGCAAAACGTCTGTGCTCGCCGAAAAAGCTCGTTGTAAATTGTAATATGTACCTTTTATCATATTATATTTGCATTTTGACACGTATAGTTTTCTGGTGGATGTACAGTGGCATATGAGGCTGGTGACCTCATCACTGTAAATAATTTGACACATGAACCACCACTGCAAGAGCTGGTGACTGCTTCATGCTGGTTTCCTCACAAGGAACCAACAGCAGAGGTGGCCCCATGCTCCATTGAGAGCGCGGAGTGAGTGATGATATCATTGTGTACATATTTATTTTACAAGCACTTTAATACATTTCATATATATATATATAATTTCAATTGTCGCCTTTCGCTGTCCAAAAGCACTTTCATCCGACTCACTGGTGTTAAAATAATTATTTATTGTTACATTGTTAACCCATAATTGATTATTAAACCTGTTTATATGTAACTTTAAAACTATAGTTGAGTTAATCACTCTTAGTACATTATATAACAGTACTCGAAAGAATCATACTGTTTTAAAAACACAAATATAGAGAGCTATAAAATTAATAGTTGCTGAATCACCTTCAGCTAGGGGCTCAGAAAATACAAGCGAAAGTATATTAACTCGCTGAATAGGCGGGAGAATAATAAGTTCACGACAGCTTAGATGATTGCAGCTGTTACGCTTCTTTCTCTTTAAAATCCTGTGAGGTTTCCTTAAACAGAAGCATCATATTTCTATTGTTAACTCCGCCAAGAGTAATCTTGAGCGAAGGTTGATACCTTTGAAGAACCTCATCATTATACTCTAAGTTTGGCCATTATTGGACCACCACTGCGGAGCAGGTAAGGAAAACCGTCACATAGCTCAATCAATGTCTACAAGGTGTGTTTTCTGATAAATTAAATTTTACTAACACAGACTTTACTTGATAATAAATATATTGACCTATTGCAGTGTCCTTCATTTTACATAAGTTAAGTAACACTTCAGGAATCACAATATTTTGTGTAACGCCTCTTATGAATTTGCCAACTGGGCTGAGTCACAAACATCAGCTCTGGCATCTATAGCGACACTTTAAGCCGGGCAGGCATTAATTCTGTAAATCAGAGCGTTCTGGATATTGGATGCCAAGTTAGCTACACTTCTCGCAATAGTGGTTTGTGAAAGGTTGATTTTCTCAACGATGAAATTCTTATCTAGACATACCAAACTTGCAAGAGAACATCAATTATGCTTTCATAAATTTCCCAACTGAACATGATTGGTCTCTTCTTGCCTTCTTGCTTTCAGTTCCAGCTATTAAATAACTTAGCTTGCTTGCTTCTTCTAAACTCTGATATGATGCTCTTCTAAACTTTGATATGATAATCTTCTAAACTCTGGTGTGATGCTCTTCTAAACTTTGGCGTGATTCTCTTCTAAACTCTGATATGATGCTCTTGAAACACT
The DNA here is from genome assembly GCA_024509875.1 of Oreohelix idahoensis. NCBI lineage: Eukaryota > Metazoa > Mollusca > Gastropoda > Stylommatophora > Oreohelicidae > Oreohelix > Oreohelix idahoensis. The sequence goes on from JAMPIV010012362.1 coordinate 79,189, forward strand.
GGTGCGATGCTCTTCTAAACTCTGGTGTGATGCTCTTCTAACTCTTATGTGATGGTCTTCTAAACTCTGATGTGATGCTCTTGAAACACTGGTGCGATGCTCTTCTAAACTCTGGTGTGATGCTCTTCTAACTCTTATGTGATGGTCTTCTAAACTCTGGTGTGATGCTCTTCTAACTCTTATGTGATGGTCTTCTAAACTCTGGTGTGATGCTCTTCTAACTCTTATGTGATGGTCTTCTAAACTCTGGTATGATGCTCTTCTAACTCTTATGTGATGGTCTTCTAAACTCTGGTGTGATGCTCTTCTAACTCTTATGTGATGGTCTTCTAAACTCTGGTATGATGCTCTTCTAAACACAAGCATGATGCTCTTCTAAACTCTGGTGTGATGCTCTTCTAAACACTGGTGTGATGCTCTTCTAAACTCTGGTATGATGATCTTCTAAACACTGGTATGATGATCTTCTAAACTGTGGTGTGATGCTCTTCTAAACTTTGGTGTGATGCTCTTATAAACACTGGTATGATGCTCTTTTAACTTTGGCGTGATTCTCTTCTAAACTCTGTGATGCTCTTGAAACACTGGTGCGATGCTCTTCTAAACTCTGGTGTGATGCTCTTCTAACTCTTATGTGATGGTCTTCTAAACTCTGGTATGATGCTCTTCTAAACACAAGTGTAATGCTCTTCTAAAGTCTGGTGTGATGCTCTTCTAAACAATGGTATGATGCTCTTCTAAATTCTGGTGCGATGCTCTTCTAAACTCTGGTGTGATGTTCTTTTAAACTCTGGTGTGATGCTCTTATAACATTATTGTGATGCTCTTCTAAACTCTGGCGTGATGCTATTTTAAACTCTGGTGTGATCGTTTAAAAACACGATTGCTGTGCAATAATGTATTGTCTAAGAGATTTGATGTGATCAACGCTAACCATACCGATGAGAGTCTCAGACTGAGTAAAGTGTTCCCTGCTTTAGTGTCTGTTTACATTGTAATCCTTTAATATCGTTACTGTCTGTTTACGTTAGACACTAAACACATCGATTGTGTTAAACAACGAAAATCGTCTCTGTCCAATTAGCTTTGAAAACACGACATTCAATATCAATTTCCCTTTACTTACTGACACTTTATGACGCTATATTTATCTTGTAAGGGGAAATTACTCTAATATTTCTTATAGTTTACTTGCATTTTTTAGAAATTGGTAGGAGTGGTGGTACTTTTCTGCTGGACTGGAATTTTAGAAAGTTATTTGTGGGCCCCATTATGCCCCTTTGGGTCGGTATGCGGCCCCAGGGCCATAGGTTGGCCACCCCACTAGAATTTTTTCTTTTAAAGCAAAAAGAATGTGAGTATAAGTTATAGATAATTATGATGATGGTACTTTGTCGTCTCCCAGCTTGTGTGACTTTTTTACACTCTCCTTTACTTTCATACTATTTACGTGTCCAGCGACATGTTCCAGCGTACATGTTACAATTAATATCTCGTACATAAAATTGCGAAATTAGCATTGTCGCAGGTAATAATAAATTGTCCAGTGCGCATATATCCCTCAAGAAACTGCTCTAGGCAGGTAGAAAGAAAGGCACCAGGTGTGTTCCCAAGTATGTGATTATGTGTTATGTAATTGAGACAGAAGAGAATCACAGTCTGGAATAAAGAAATACATTTAAATAGATGACTTCCGGTACTGTATTTCCCTCGCGACATATACGCTTAAAGACGGCAGCACTCACTCGGTCATACCATAGGACAGCAAGTTTTACACATAAATAGATAGATGGGGTAGGTGATCTTGATAGAATTTACAATTTGCAAAGTTTATCTTCTGTGGCCGGGGAAGTGGAGGGAACGGCACCAATAAAGGTTACTGTGACCGGGTGAGGAAAAATGTAGGACTTCTGTTGTAAAGCCGTTTTGTGACAGGGTGAAGAAATGAGGGGCTTCTGTTGTAAACTGGCTATCGCCAGAGGTGGTGGTTACAGAAGAGATGTGTAATAAACCCAGGTAGTTGTGGTAGACTCGTCTATGTTGGTGTATGGCTGTGTGATCGTAAGAATGAAGTACTCTGTTTCCGATAGTCAAATGTCAACAATGTAACTTCCAACTTGTGTTCAAGAAGTAAGTCTAACGTCGTCTTAACTAAACAATACCTTTTATTCAGTGGTCGCATTCGCTAACCATTTCATGCTGGTTCATAGAATATATTCATTAAAGGTGTACTAAACCACAGTCCATACGAATCAAAACCTAAATGGGACCTGCTAGATGGAAAAACAGCCACTGCTCGTCTCGTGCAAAAACAACTCACTCTAATCTCCCCTTTTGAAAAAATAACTTCCGTTTCTTTTCTTGTATTGCTACTACACAAGCTTTGATGACGTCATTTCATGTACACCATGAACGAATGACTGTCCTAGGTTTGGGACTAGGGTTAATTAACTAACTAGTCACTTCAAATACTTCAGTGTTTAAATCTTGCTAAAGTATTCTTACACTAACTATAATAAAGTGGTAGCACCTTAGCGCTAAAACGACGTGGTAATCCTATACTGTCACATACGCCCGGGGCCACCAAAATGTATCCCGGAAGGGAGACATATTCCGAGGAACTACTGAAAACTAACCCTAAAAAAACCTAAGGAAAAAAAATGTATATACCAATTCCACCAGATTATTATGTCAATATACATAAAAACATCAAGCATGGATATGGTAGGTGATGGGATAATATACATCAGTGGAATACAATAGCATGAGAGTTAAGGGAATGGGGAATGGACAATGAAATAAAGAAAACAAAAAAATGATGGGGGAATAGTAAAAGAACTAGCTAGTTATGGAAAAAAATACAAAGTGTATGTGGAGAGGCATAAATGACACAATGGCAAAAATGAAAATACTCATATTTCATGGGGATCAATGAACAATGCAACATGAAGTCACAAACATTACTCAAAGTCATGGAAAAAAACAAATCATTAATGCATCAAAGCGAGGTAACGTCGCTAAAAGTGGAGAACTCACAAGCAATTAAAAAAAATGGGTGCCCAAAAAAATGGTGGACGCCGAACACGGCGGTTGCACAAGATAGGAACATCAGTATGTAGTAAACTAACAGGCAATAAATGGCATGAGTTAATTCACATAAGAAATGTACCGGCATTAAAAAATCCGGAAATCGAACTATGTCTAAACGACATGGAGGAAACAAAATGGAATGATAAAAAAACATTACTGATGCCAACATAAGTGGCGGGTGAAAAAAAAAAAATGAACTAATGGTAATCTCTTTGTTATTCACAAATCATCACGAACAAATCATGACCATGCTCGTGACAAAAAAAAATCAACCCATTAAGAAAAAGGCAATAATCATAAGGTCATGACAGCACAGATGCCATCTTAAGTACAAAAAAAATGATATAGCTAACGCTGGTCAAGGAGGAGTTAATCATGTGGCATGAGGAGTGTCTCAAAACTCGACATCATAGGAGTCGAAAAGCATAGCTAGTGAGGTCACGAAAGACAAACAGATCATCGAAAAAGACATAACTGGAAACGACATCTGGGAAAAAAGAAAGGTCAACTGGTTAACGATTTTATGAGGATATTTAAGGAATCAATGCATTCGATTGCTCGTGTGTTCAAACGTTCGTCACAGCGGGGTTGTTGAGGATGAGGAGAAATTGCGAGGACTGCAGGAGGGGACGGAACATAAAGGGAGGATTGGAGTGGAGGGCGTAGACAGATCGGAGGAAGACGGCGAGGATTACGCGATCTACTGTGTGTCGGTGGGGCAGGGGGGGTTGGAGGAGGTACCAGAGGCAACTGACGGGGGCGAGGAAGACGTGAAAAGTGAGTACGGACATGGGCAGTGGGCTGCAGAAGATACTTGGGAAGGGGAGCAGAATTTCCAGAGGAGGTGGAATGCCGACGTTTGGTAGGATAACGAAGAAGAGGGGGAGGAACGTCAGTCTCGATGTCAGAGGAGGTAGAATCAGGGGCAGTATCAAGGTCAGAAGTAGGTAGGGGAAAAGGTGGAGCGGACTCAGAGGAAAGATGTACTGAAGGAGGAGGAGAGGTATGGGCAGTAGCTGCGGCGGTGGAAGGAGGAACTATGGTATCATGCATATCGGAAGCATGGGATGGACCGGGAACAACGGAGGGAAATGCGTTGAAACAATCCTGACGGGAGTGGATTCGGGCATATAGTTCAGGAGGAGGGGTATCATCCTCAGATACGGAACAGGAGCGATAACGGCGAAGACGACGAACCATTTGGGAGCGAGGAGAAGGTGAAGACGGGGCTGAGGGGGCAGGATGTTTTGCAACTCCACGGACATCTCTAGACCGGAGGCGATATACTACATCGTGAGGAGAACTATCAGATTCGGAAGAGGAGGAATCACCTAAAGCATTGGGTGGAACAATCACAGGAGGAGCAGGGTGAGGGACAGAGGAGACGGGGTGGAATGGAGGGTAAAGAGTGTCGGCAGACAAGGATGAAGAGGAAGAGGAGGAAGGGTTATATTGGAGGGTAGCCGTACGAACAGGTCGGCTAGTGCGAAGAGCAGGAGGAGGATTAGTGTAAGGGCGTTGCTCATCTTTTCTAATTTGAGTAGCATGAGCCTTTGCAGAGTGGTGACGCTCTTCGTTCCACAAGACGAAGGTAACTGGAGAAGTTTGCTCGACAATCTTATAGCCTGGAACCCAATGGTCGTCAAATTTGGAGTTCCGAACATGCTTACGGAACCACACCAGGTCACCAATAGTGAAGGATGGCAAGCGAGCGCCCTTATCATGTAACCGTTGACGCTTCTGAAATGCTTTAAGAGCGTTATGGTGAACTCTCTGGTGGGCTTCACGTTTATTACGCAGAATAATCTCTATGGGATTATCACCCATATATCTCCGTTGGGGAGTAAGGAGATTATCTAAGGGAAGGCGTGGTTCTCGGCCATACAAGAGATAAAAGGGCGAGAAACCTGTAGTGTCGTTAACATTGACACGCAAGGCTTCTAAAGCTTGGGGAAGAAAGAAATCCCAATACTGCGTGTTGTCAGAAGTAAGTTTGGAGAGAATGTCATGGAGAGTCTTATGCATCCTCTCATTACGACCATTCGACTGAGGCCGATAGTAACTAGTCGTTCTATGGTCAATGTGCAGATCAACAAGAGTGGAATGGAAAGGCCTACCAATGAATTGCTTTCCATTATCTGTAAGGATAGTTTTTGGATAGCCATGACGAGGAACGAACTCCGTAAGGAAAATCTGTGTAACGTCCTCGGAGGAAGAACCACGGAGCGGAAAACACTCGGGCCAGACAGAGTACTGATCCACGAAGTGTAAGACATGGGTATTCCCAGACTGTGAGAGGGTGTAAGGAACGGAAAGATCTACACTGACGCACTCCATAGGGAAATGAGTCGGAGTCATCTGCTGAGTAGGGTTGCGCAGAGGACGCATGTTGCGCTGCTTGCTTGTCCTACAAGAGTCAACATATTCAGCTATGTCCTTATAAAGAGAGGGCCAGTAGTAACGTCTAGATACAATATCGCGTGTCTTATCTCTCCCCATGTGGCCATTAGAATCATGGAACGCATGGAGGACCCGAGAGACAAGATGACGTGGAATACAAGTCAAAAGACGATCTGGCTGTTTAGGATTAATCCAGTAGAGAATGTCATCAGAAGTAAGGATAGTATAATTAGGGTTCGATTTGGGATCACGTAGTAACTGAGTGCGAACTTTCAAGAGTTCAGGATCCTGAAGTTGTTCTTTCGCCGTGAAAGACGAGGAAAGGAGGAGCTCATCTGGAGAGCTAGTATCCGTAGTATCGTGATGAGAAAATACAGGAGGGGTTTGATTGGAATTGATAACCAATATCTCCTTAGCATTATCATCAAGATCTGATGATGCCTTGGGATCCGATAAAGAAGAAGGACAGATATCAGTACAAGCATTGTACGGGACCCGTGATAGGAGATCAGCAATGGTGTTATATTCCCCTGGGATATGCTCTATTGTAGCATCATAACTCTGAAGATTCAGAGCCCAGGTCTGGAGCTTGCGGGGTTGTTCTGAAGTCTTGGATAACCAAGTAAGGAGCGGCTTATGGTCAGTTCGAATAAGCACTTTAGTACCCCTAAGATAGAAGTCTAACTTTTGCAATGCGTAATGAATTGCAAAGGCTTCTTTTTCAGTAACGGTCCATCGTTGTTGAGACCGACTGAGTGTGTGCGAGAGGAACGCAATAGGTAACTCATTTGGCACATTAGGAATAATCGGAGGAGCATCCGAAACGTTGTTCTGTACAAGACAAGCACCAACGGCCCGATTGGAAGCGTCCGTATACAAAATCATAGGACGTCGGATGTCTGGATAGGCCAAACGAGGAATTCTGGTAAGAGCAGACTTAAGATAGTCAAAAGCTTGTTGGCAAGCATCTGTCCAACGAAAACGAGCATACTTTTTTGTGAGAGCAATAAGAGGCTCAGCAGCTCTAGAGAAATTGACAATATGCTTCCGATAATACGAACAACTGCCCAAGAAACCACGGACATGGCGGACAGAGGTAGGAGGAGGCATGTCACGAATGGCTTGGACCTTGGTATCGTCCGGTCGGACACCATCTTGGTTGAATATGAAGCCTAAATATTTGGCTTCTGTCTGGAGGAATGCACATTTGCTCAGCTTGAGCATAACCTTATGTGCCCTCAAGCGTGCAAAGATTTTCTCCACATGGATCAAATGGTCCTCAAGGGTTTCCGGAGTATCAAACAGGATGTCGTCAATGTAGGCCAAAGCAAAAGACTGCATGTCCTTTAATATCTCGTCCATAAGGGATATGTACGTAGCAGGGTTGCCCGCAAGGCCGAAAGGCATGACGTTCCACGCATAACTCCCAATGTGTGTACAGAAAGAGGACTTAACTTTCGCTTCTGGGGACATTGGTATACACCAAAACCCAGATCGGGCGTCGAGGGTAGTGAACCACTTAGACTTGCCAATGGTAGCCAAGATATCATCCACTCGAGGAAGAGGGTACGAGATGGTCTTAGTAATGGCATTCAAGGCCCGATAATCACAACAGAAGCGATGTGATCCATCCTTCTTGGTAACAATTACAATAGGGGAGGACCAGGAGGACCGAGATCTCTCTATGATGCCTGCGGCAAGCATATCCGCAATTGACTTTTCCACAATCTCCCTATTATGCAATGGAGTGCGGTAGGGCTTGAGGGAGACAGGAACTTCAGTGGTGGTGTGAAGGTCCATGGTTACAGTAGATGTTTGTTTCAGCTCCATATCTGAAAGAGCGAATATGTCTTGATGTTTCTTGACAAACTGACGAATGCGAGTGGCATGTGGGGAGTCAGTTGTCAATTTCTCCATCAACTGAGCAAGTCGTGTAGGGGGAATAGGCGCGGGGGAGGCAGGAGGGGGGAAAGGTGTGGGAAGAGAGGCTGAGGAGAAGGTAGACGTCAATAATCCTTCCTGTCGCCAAAATGAGGGGTTGTAGCCGGAGAGGAAAGTGATTGGCGCTGGGGAGGGAAGTTACAATGTGGTAAACGCGCATTTGTAACTGCACCAACGGTGGTGGGATACCGGAGAGGAAGATTTATTCCGCCCATTAAATGTGTAGCAGCAGTAGAGGGACGGCAAGTGGGAGGAGGAATAGAGGCATGCTGAGGCAAGGAATGTAATGCCAACTGTGCAACCACAGTGCCTCTCTGAATAGTGGTAGGTTTTCCAGAGGCATTAAGGAGCATAAAAGGGAAATCACGCTTAGTAGATACCTGAACAATACCGTCCACTACATTAATGCAAGGGTCATCACTTATGTCGGTATCAGGTAATGGTTCTACATGGACAGTATGACCAGAAGAGACATAATCGGATCGTTTGACCCGACCAGTAACGATAGTTAGAGCATGAGGTTTTAAAGTTACAGGAGCAGTAATACGCACCAGGGAAGTAATGTGAATATCATCCTGGAGAGGGATGTATTCACCATTGATGCGGATCTGTTTTAAATCAAAATAGATTCGGGCGTTATGACTGAGAAGAAAGTCACGACCGATAATGAAGTTCCGAGTCATACCTCTTGTTACTATGAACGGATGTTCAACCAACTGGGAGCCAATCTGAAGGCGTATGACTGCGGTGCCAAAAGAACGAAGAGGTTGGCCAGTAACTGAAGCCAGCGGAGTAGAAGAGGGAATAAAACTAACGTGCCTACGAAGCTGTCGAAATAACTGCTCGCGAATAAGGCTTACTGTGGCTCCAGTATCAATGAGCGCACGGTAGCTTTTCTTAGCTATGGAAATAAGGCACGAGGAAGGATCAGGAATTACATGTGGAGGAGAGACATAAGAAACAGGAGAGGAAGACGGCAGAGAAGAAAAATAAACATGCGGAGAAGCAAATGTTGTTCTTCTATAAAAGGACCTATCTCTACAAGGTGGTCGTTTGGAATTGTTGAATGCACCCGGTACGGTCCTCGCTAACGGGTGTTCCAGTAGTTTCCCTGGTCCATAAGAGGTCTGGGTTGGGATTGTCCACGGGAAAAAGAGTGTGAAGGTCTCTGACGGGGTGGCATGGCTGTGAATGGAGGCCAGGAAGGTTGGTAAGGTTGTCCCTGACTGTGCTGGCGATTCCGTGGTTGTGGCTGGGTGTTAGCTTGTGGCCATACAGGATGCTGTTGTCGGTGTACACAGTTCCTAGATATATGATTAGGCTGACCACAGGTGAAGCAAGTAATCGTAGATACCTGATGTATCAGAGGTGCCTGTCCACTTCGATGATGTCGCGATCGATGTTGATAACTTGAATGGGTCCCTGACGGAGGAGCAACAGGTCGTTGTTGTGCAGGTGGGCCTCGCCAAGTGTAGCGATACTGACTCACGTCCATTGGTTCATGTTCTTCTTGGGGTTCTACCCGAGGGTCACGTCCCAAACGCTGTTGAAAACGTTTCTTTACATTCTCTTCGGCTACTGCTAACTGTATGGCTTCATTGATGGATTGAGGATCTTTTCGAATTAGATGAAGTTTGAGCGAGTCTGTAGAGAGACCGTCAATGAAGATGCCAACAAGATGTTTGGCTAGATCCGCTGAAGGCATAGAATCTTCCAAGAAAGCATCCTCAGACAGATTAAGCAACCGGTCACCATAACATTGCACAGGTTCGTGCCTCTCCTGATGAATGCGCCGGAGAAGTGTCCAAGCGTGCTGACAATCGGTCACTGGAGAATAACGCTGGATTAACACCTTCCTCAGGGAGGGGAAGGTTTCCATAGGGAAGTCCTTGAATCTTCGTCGAAGGAAGTCTGTAACCAGAGACTGAGACGACAAAAAATGCGACCCTTTTACGGTCTTCATCTGTAGCTGTAGGGATTAATGAGACGTACTTTTCTATGTCCACTAACCATTTCTTAAACCTCAAGGGGTCCCCATCAAAAGGTGTAACAATGGAAGCAATATTCTGAAAATGTGCGGATTGAGTAACATTGCACAAAGTGTCCGTTATGTTCTTCAAAGCAGCAGTATGAAAATTATCAGAGTCTGGTAGGGGTTGTTGTGATGCTGCCTGCTGTGTCTGAAGCAGAAGCTGTTGCTGTAGTTGTTGGTTCTGCTGTTGCAACAATACCAACTGGTGCTCCAGCTGCGGCTGGTTCATTTCCATTGTAGTATGGGTGCACCAACGGAGACGAGTTGGTCACTGGCGCCAATAAAGGTACACCAACGGAGACGAGTTGGTCACGGGCACCAATAAACAAGGTTATGTGGCCGGGGAAGTGGACGGGAACGGCACTGTTACGCACAAATAATTACTTCTTTCCAAAGTCTTTGTATGATCGTTTTTCGTATGTATGATCATTATTTGACTGAAATGCATGTTATATATATTTTATGGTCAAAGGGACAGAACCCGAAATATCGATACTGCTATTTTTTTATGAGTTTACCTCCTCTTGTATAGAGACACGTTCGGTCTATAATGTCTTGAACGAAGCGTGACCATATCTCCTTATTTGGTAGTATCAGTCAACTGTTGTAGATGTTTGAAACCTTTCTTAACGCTTCTGTTCATGTCCATAAAAGGCGCGACTGTGTAAGACTTTTATCTCGAATGTTCTTAGAATCGTCTTATTGTGAACAGCGACTCAGAGATTGTCACTCTGCGCATGTCTCGACTGGGTTGTCGTTTTGTTGTTCCGCCCAGGTCGGGGAGTTGAGAAATGGACTGATTAGCGAGCGGACGCGACTGCGTCTTGTGATTCTCTGAGGGAAATACATTGTCTTTGTGAGTTAGTTAGCTAACTAGACTATTTCCCCGTATTATTCAAGCCTGCCTGGAGGCATATGTTCATGGTTGATTTTCCGAAATAAGGTAATTCCTCTTGTATCGAACTTTAGGCTATCATCTAGAGGTTCGTCATGTTGTCGCCTTTTTGCTCGCCTGTGTGATTCAAAATGGAGAGGTACTTTGACTAGGATTAAGTCACCGGTATCTTTATACCTGAACTAGTTATATATCTATGGGTCGCTCTAGACCAACAAGACTATTGTCTGTGTTCCAGGATTCGTTATATCAGAGATCACGTCCAAGTCAGATGGTTAGACTTAGGAAGGTTATAAAGGTCGAGCTGACCTGTAATCCATGTATGCTACTCACGTGCAGACAGTAAACGGACGTATTGTATACATCTGATCTGCTAGCATCAGGAAGGAATAATTATTATTGTCTATGAACATTAAGGATCTGCAGCTGACCACGGTTGCAGAAGTTATATGTATTATTTATCAAGCTTCGCTATGATATTTGTTTTCCATACAACTATTGAGTATTGACTTCTACATGACTGTCAGTTAACATGAGTTTGAATGCTGCATTCGTTGTATTATGCCGATGATAACATAAGTATCATGACTGTTTTGTGGCGTGCAATAAATGGTATAAACCTAAAGCGAAGTTACCTTTTCTATGACTCTACACGTCATGTTGCCTGTGGTGTACCCTGAACTGTTCTACTGCAACACACACACAGCAACAATCTAAACCAGATAAGACACCCACATCTTGCATTGTAATACCTGGTGTCGATAGAGGTGGTAATTTGACGGCATCCTAATTCCACCCTTATCAATTCATGGTGGCCAATAGTTTGGTTTATTCTGGTACCAACTCTCAAGGGGGTCAACAAACCCAACATCATCAGCAGACTACAAGACAACATTGCAGTTGCTATTTATCACCTTTGATGAAATTTTTTGAAAGACGCAGCAGTACTGACAGTTGTTGATATTTTGAAACTACCCGGCGCTGCTCGGCGGTATTGAAGTTTGTCTACAAATAGAAGGACAAGTACCGAGCGAATGGATTTCCTGATCTGTTGAGAAGAAGGACAAGTGCCGTAACAACTGTTCCGGTCTCAGAGGTACTGTTGCAGAATTCAGAAGGTCAAGTTCAGAAGCTGTTTCCTGTCAAAAGCTGTTTCCTGTTAGAAGCTCATTTCCTTCGTCATGGCAGTTTACGAGAGCAGATATGGATCAACGTTGGATCATTGTCCTAAGAATGCTGATCACATCCTGTTCTGAACTGTGCTGACGTTGTGGATACATAGAAGTTAAGTGGCCTGTTTTGTTTGTGAACTGTGCCCTTATGTTCTAACTGAGCCTTCTGTCTATCACATTTTTCGCACTTTTTATATGTTTACATGTTATATGTTATTTGGATTTGTATTTATATGTTTATATTTCAGCGGGTTTTCTCGGTTGGGCGGTGTCTTTCAGTAGAAGATACCACGCCACAGAGGTTCTACTGTTAGCGTTTTCGTTAGGGACTGTGCGAATTTCCTCCTGTGGAATTTGCTAGCGACAATCGTTGCTATATCTGTTTAGTTGTGACGAGTTGTGCTTTATTTTCGTTTTTTGTATATTTTTTTTTGTTTCTCTCTTTCTTTCTGTTTTTTAGTTTCGATTTCAATTGTTTGTATTTGTAGGTCTCCTCTTTTCTATTATTCAGTTCTTCACGTAAATTTTTGTGTATATACTGTAGCGTCATTTGTTTGTCATATCTTCGCATTCTGTCATCATATTCTTTTTAGTTTCGCTGTTTATTTATTTGACTTATGCGAATGTTTCGTATTGTTTGATCTTTGTTATTGTTTACATTGACTCTGATCTTTGTTATTGTTTACATTGACGTTGATCTTTGTTATTGTTTACATTGACTCTGATCTTTGTTATTGTTTACATTGACTTTGATCTTTGTTTTGTTTACATTGTTGGTACTTTGTTATTGTTTACATTGTCTTGTTATTGTTTGCATAGTTCTTGCATAGTTAGCTTTCACTATTGTTACATATATATGCTCATGCACTATTGATCTATAGTGCACTTATCATAACTAGCTGGTGGTTTTTTTTTTTCCTTATGCACTATTGTAGTGCAGTTATGATAAATAACTGATGGTTATGCACTGATTTGGGTAGTGCACTGATAATTAAGAGGTGACTTGTGATATTATTGTACAACTGATAATACAAATTGGTGTCAAGTCTTGTTTCCCACAGAGATTGGAGTGAACATAGTAATTATACAAGCACTTTATTAAGTCTTGTTGCTATTAAGATTGAAATAAGATAATTAATTATTTCAGGTTCTGTACTCACATTTTAGACATCATGTCTACATTTGAGTACTTTATTGAGCAGGGTAAAGCCCTTGGGAAGACAGGTGATAAATTAGAAGAATTTGCGACTGTTCAATATGCCAAGGCATTGAAGTCGGAGGAAAAGAAAATGAAAGAACTAACTGAACAAAAGAGAATAGATGCTGAAAATTTAAAACTGCAGATGCAGGTAGATGAAAAGAGATTACAAATGGAAATGGAAAAACAAAAAAGAGAAGCAGAATCTCAGGAGAAGAGACTTCAGGCTGAGGTTGAAAATAAGAGACTTGAAAAAGAAGCTGAAAATAAGAGACTTGAAAAAGAAGCTGAAAATAAGAGACTTGAAATAGAGGCTGAAAATAAAAGATTAGAAAAAAAGTTACAGGCTGAGGCTGAGGAAAGAAAGTTACAGGCTGAGGCTGAGGAAAGAAGGTTACAAAGAGAGTCTGATGAGAGAAAAGCAAAAATGGAACATGAAGAAAAACTCTTAGCTTTGGAGTTAGAAAAGTTGAAGTTATCTAGTAATGCTAATGATGCTAATAAGGTATCATCTGCTAATAAGTCTAATGCTGTTGATTTCAAGCTTAATTTACCAGCATTCAATGCTTCAATTGATGATATAACATTTTATCTAGATAGATTTGAAAGTGCATGTAAGGTGCATAATATAGATAAAACATTATATGTTTATCATCTGTCCAAGATACTTAGAGGTGATGCTTTGACTTTGTTGGGTATGGTAGATGTGCCTGACAAGAACAACTATGAGGTTGTCAGGGCGGCATTGTTAAAGAAGTACCAACTTAACGAAGACGGATATCGTCTTAAATTTAAAAACATGTTACCAGAAACTGGAGTTGAATTCTCAGAATTCATCTCAGGCATACGTCTTACTTTTTTACGATGGGTTGAGCTTTCTAAGACAGAAAGTACATTTGAAGCCCTCATGGACTTACTTCTTAGAGACAAGGTTATGTCTTCTGTTAATGAAGCTTTTCTTTCTTTTCTTCATGAGCGTAAGCCTAAAAATATAAAAGAAATGGAAGAATACTGTAGCCAGTATGTTACTGCACATCCTCACATAACCGTTAGCAACTCTAAGGTAAAAGAAGGTCTGCCAGTTGCTTCGGCAGCACCTTATGGCCCGAAATTTATGCGTAAATTTCAGGGTAGCCAGCAAAATTTCAATAAAAAGAGTAACCGTAATTATGCCCAGAACCATGGTAATCAATTTCAGGGAGATTCTTCTTCCCAGAACTGGAGACAACCTAATATTACACGGTATTCTATTCCCGGTAACTTTAGAAATTTTCATAAAGGTAATCGGTATAGAGGAAAATATTATTTGCAGAGACCTCAATACCAAGATAATAGAGGTTCTCAACAGTATAGAGATGGTAATGACAGTTATGGAAACTGGAACGCAAACCAGGATAAAAATTACAGTAGGGACTTTAATGATAATTGCAGAAGCAATAATGGTCGCGGTAGATCGCAACAGAAGAGAAAAAGATATCAACAGACAAACTCTGTTCAACAAGAATCTCAGGGAGCAGATAAACAGGTTAATAATGATAAAGACCATAATGCTATCGGATGCTCATCTTTTGACTTTGGTAGGGCAAATAAATGTATCCAATGCAGTACTTTATTTGATCCGAAAACCATTAGTACTCTAAGCTGTGGTCATCCTTTGCCCGCTCTTCCTGCTAATGTTGCTCATGATGGGAGAGGTTCTCTTATATTACATAAGGGGCTTGTAAATAGTAATCCAGTCTCGGTGTTGTTTGATTCTGGATGTACTACTGTCGGGGTTAGGCAATCTCTTGTAGATCCATTCTGTGCTACAGGAAAGGTCATCAAATGTGTCACATTTGGTGGCACGTTGGAAAAATATCCTACTGCCATAATACATATTGCTACTCCTTTCTTCACGGGAGAGGTCCACGTGTGTCTACTTCCAAACCCTATTGCGGACCTTATTATTGGTCGTATTCACGGAGTTAGGGAATGTACCCCACAGCAGATTGCTGTTTGGGAAGAGCAAAACATTGAAGCTACCAATACGGTGGTCACAAGAGCACATGCTCTGGATCCACCTCAAACTTCATTAACTAATAATGATGAAGTAGATGAACAAAATAGTCACTTGACTATTACACGTGACTCATTTATCAAATTGCAAGAAGAAGATCCGTCGTTACAAAAATTCTTCATTCTAGCAAAAAAAGGTGATCCTAATCAAAATACTAATAGAAAATCTTGGATTTCTATGAAGAACGGCGTACTTGTACGTATGGTACAAGACTCGACTACATCCACTCATTCACAAATTCTTGTGCCTAAGAGCATGAGGGTGCAAATATTGCAACATGCTCATGACTCGCAATGTGCTGGACATATGGGTTTTTCCCGTACAAAGTCGAGGGTTCTTGCGGCTTTCTTTTGGCCATTTGTGAGCAAGGACATACGAATGTACTGTCGCTCTTGCAAAGTATGTCAGGAGGTCAAATCTAAAGGACCACGACATGCTGCGCCTATTCAGGCTGCTGACATTCCAATTCGCCCTTTTCAAAAAATGGCAATAGATATTATCGGTCCTTTTAGAATTAAGTCGGCTAGAGGACATCAATTTATTCTTACATGTGTCGATATGTGCACACGTTGGCCAGAGGCAATACCTCTCAAGAGCATCTCAACTGCTGATATCGCAGACGCTCTTTGGCTGATATTTTCTCGCTTGGGTTTTCCCGGAGAAATATTGTCAGACCATGGCACTCAACTTATATCAGACACTATGTCACAGGTAATGTCTATGCTACATATAAAAAGGTCTCTCAGCAGTATCTATCACCCAATGTCTAATGGGTTGGTCGAACGTTTAAATAGGACTCTAAAAACTTTACTGGGTAAAATAACTGAGGATCATCCTCAGGATTGGGACAGGGTCTTACCCGCGGCTCTCTTTGCGTATAGAGAGGTCCCCAATGAACATACGGGGTTTTCCCCTTTTGAACTTGTCTTTGGCGCGCAACCGCGCGGCCCTATGTCTTTACTTCACGATCTAATCACTGCCGATAATATTAGCGATGAGACTCAGTCTTCTTATGAGTACGTCATTGCTCTTAGGAAAAAAATCATTGAGGCATGCAGACTAGCAACTTCGTCTTCCGAATTTGCTAAAGAAAAGGCAAGGCAGTTTGCGAATAAGAATAGATGTCTACGACAACTTTGTCCAGGTGACAAAGCTCTCGTTCTACTTCCTTCAAGGGAGAACAGACTTCTAATTGCATGGAAAGGTCCATATGCAATAGTCTCCAAAATTTCTGATGTCGACTATGTTGTCGATATTGATGGAAAGCATAAAACTTTCCACATAAATATGCTCACGGAATTTCATGAAAGACCAGACTATTTGCAGCCTATTTTCCAGGCAACGGACAATTCTCAAGTACCTCATGGTCAATACTCATCGCTGTCAGTTATACAGGATGAGGAAACTACTTTTTCTGATGTCAATCTTCCTCTTTCTATGGTCCCACTTTATTCTACGGAATCTTGGAAAAACGTGACCGTTTCTCCAAATCTTTCCGCTGAGGAACATCGACAAGTTTCTTCGATGTTGCAAACATTTCAGGATGTTCTTACAGACATCCCGGGACACACACATGTCATTGAACATGACATTGTGCTAACTGATCATAATCCTATCAGAGTCAGACCCTATCCAATACCTATCCATTTCCAGTCTCAAGTCGAAAAAGAATTGGATGAAATGATACGTTTGGAAATCATTGAACCATCCACTTCAGCATACTCTTCGTCTATGGTTATTGTTCGAAAGAAGGATAATAACATTCGCATTTGCGTAGATTATCGCAAATTGAACCAAGTTACGAAGTTCGACGCTGAACCTATGCCTTCATTAGAAGAGCTACTCAATAAACTTTCTAATTCTAGATTCTTTACCAAACTAGATTTGTCTAAAGGTTATTGGCAAGTCCCGCTAACTGAACGTGCCAAACCTTTTACAGCTTTTTCTACACCTAGGGGTTTATTCCAATGGAATTTCATGCCTTTTGGTCTTATGAACGCCCCTGCTACATTCGTACGCATGATGCGGCGAATTCTCGCATATCGTACAGATGTCATAGCATATCTAGATGATATCTGTCTATTCAGTGATTCCTGGGAAGATCACTATTTGGGTTTTTATACGAATTACTGTCTACTCTTCGCGAGTATAACTTGACTGCAAAACCCTCTAAAGCCTTTATAGGATTTAGTGAGATTTCTTTCCTAGGTCATCGTGTTGGTCATGGTCTTTTAAAGACAGAGGACCACAATGTTTCAAAAATACTTAACATTTCGGTCCCTAAGACAAAGAAACAAGTAAGGAGTCTATTAGGTTTGATCCAATTCTACGGACGATTCATTCCGAATCTGTCCTCCATTATGGCACCGCTTTCTACTTTATTGAAGAAAGGGTCGCCTAATTTGATCCGCTGGTCAAAAGAATGTCAATCCTCATTGGACCAGGTTAAAGACCTATTTTCATCTCCACCTATTCTTAGGTTACCTACTATTGAGAAGACTTTTGTTCTTCGAAGTGACGCCTCGTCAACTGGGATTGGGGCAGCACTAATGCAGGAGTATTCTGATACTCTGCATCCGGTGATGTATATCTCTAGGAAATTAAATGCTGCAGAAAAGAATTACTCGGTTTTAGACCGTGAGGTATTGGCTATGGTATGGTCTATTCTGAAGTTACAAAGATTTCTTCTAGGCGCACATTTCATTGTGGAAACCGACCAGAAAGCGCTTACTGCTATTCAGAGTAAAAACTTGAAGAGCTCGAGGTCCACTCGTTATGCCATAGCTCTTCAACCATTTCATTTCTCGGTTCGAGCTATCCGTGGTTCGGATAATGTAATGGCGGACATTCTGTCCAGATGCCCACACGATTCCACATGATTCTTCTGTCATATATATATTTCCTAATATACAGTCCAATGTTATAATGACATGTTAGTAGATTTTTTTTTGTTCTCACTTTTTTGGGGGGAATTTATAACATTGTACCATGTAATTATCTAAGAAGGCTTAGTTAGTGATATACGGGCCAAAAGATCACTCGGCCACATTTAAATAAATTATTTTCAGGATTGTATTGAGAGATTTACCAGTTGTCTTTAAGATTTGTGTTATTGATATTTTCGCAGCACATCATTTTAGATGCGAGATTGTGTCCATTGTGGAACTTTGAGTATATCAAGTCCTGTCCTAGATTGGGAGCGGATGATGTCCACATCTTCTTCTATTGAATATTTTATGTCAACGAAGATCAACACATGTATTACTTATTAGTTACTGATGCATTACATAATGTAATAAAATAGTGCGGTATATTAATATATTACACCGCTATTTGCAACACATTGTATGATATCATAATAATATATTTGATTTCATATATTGGTATGAGAATAATTTGACTTTTATTATGATGTTGCCAGCATTGTGGTTTGTGTTGGTGGCACCTTCCTGGGATATATACGCGTATACTTAGATAAATTTTTCTCTAAGGACCTGGGATATGATCTCAGTTTCGCTCCAAGTGTTGAGCTATTTTGTTAGGTATATCCGCGCATCATACGTGCGTTAGGAGCCTAGATTTTTCCGGCTCCAGGATTTAAAAAAAAAAAATGTTTCATTTTTTTTTTTCCCGGGAGGGTGCGGTAATGTTACGCACAAATAATTACTTTTTTCCAAAGTCTTTGTATGATCGTTTTTTCGTATGTATGATCATTATTTGACTGAAATGCATGTTATATATATATTTTATGGTCAAAGGGACAGAACCCGAAATATCGATACTGCTATTTTTATGAGTTTACCTCCTCTTGTATAGAGACACGTTCGGTCTATAATGTCTTGAACGAAGCGTGACCATATCTCCTTATTTGGTAGTATCAGTCAACTGTTGTAGATGTTTGAAACCTTTCTTAACGCTTCTGTTCATGTCCATAAAAGGCGCGACTGTGTAAGACTTTTATCTCGAATGTTCTTAGAATCGTCTTATTGTGAACAGCGACTCAGAGATTGTCACTCTGCGCATGTCTCGACTGGGTTGTCGTTTTTGTTGTTCCGCCCAGGTCGGGGAGTTGAGAAATGGACTGATTAGCGAGCGGACGCGACTGCGTCTTGTGATTCTCTGAGGGAAATACATTGTCTTTGTGAGTTAGTTAGCTAACTAGACTATTACCCCGTATTATTCAAGCCTGCCTGGAGGCATATGTTCATGGTTGATTTTCCGAAATAAGGTAATTCCTCTTGTATCGAACTTTAGGCTATCATCTAGAGGTTCGTCATTTTGTCGCCTTTTTGCTCGCCTGTGTGATTCAAAATGGAGAGGTACTTTGACTAGGATTAAGTCACCGGTATCTTTATACCTGAACTAGTTATATATCTATGGGTCGCTCTAGACAAACAAGACTATTGTCTGTGTTCCAGGATTCGTTATATCAGAGATCACGTCCAAGTCAGATGGTTAGACTTAGGAAGGTTATAAAGGTCGAGCTGACCTGTAATCCATGTATGCTACTCACGTGCAGACAGTAAACGGACGTATTGTATACATCTGATCTGCTAGCATCAGGAAGGAATAATTATTATTGTCTATGAACATTAAGGATCTGCAGCTGACCACGGTTGCAGAAGTTATATGTATTATTTATCAAGCTTCGCTATGATATTTGTTTTCCATACAACTATTGAGTATTGACTTCTACATGACTGTCAGTTAACATGAGTTTGAATGCTGCATTCGTTGTATTATGCCGATGATAACATAAGTATCATGACTGTTTTGTGGCGTGCAATAAATGGTATAAACCTAAAGCGAAGTTACCATTTCTATGACTCTACACGTCATGTTGCCTGTGGTGTACCCTGAACTGTTCTACTGCAACACACACACAGCAACAATCTAAACCAGATAAGACACCCACATCTTGCATTGTAATACCTGGTGTCGATAGAGGTGGTAATTTGACGGCATCCTAATTCCACCCTTATCAGGCACCAATAAAGGTTACTGTGACCGGGTGAGGAAAAATGTAGGACTTCTGTTGTAAAGCCGTTTTGTGACAGGGTGAAGAAATGAGGGGCTTCTGTTGTAAACTGACTATCGCCAGAGGTGGTGGTTACAGAAGAGATGTGTAATAAACCCAGGTAGTTGTGGTAGACTCGTCTATGTTGGTGTATGGCTGTGTGATCGTAAGAATGAAGTACTCTGTTTCCGATAGTCAAATGTCAACAATGTAACTTCCAACTTGTGTTCAAGAAGTAAGTCTAACGTCGTCTTAACTAAACAATACCTTTTATTCAGTGGTCGCATTCGCTAACCATTTCATGCTGGTTCATAGAATATATTCATTAAAGGTGTACTAAACCACAGTCCATACGAATCAAAACCTAAATGGGACCTGCTAGATGGAAAAACAGCCACTGCTCGTCTCGTGCAAAAACAACTCACTCTAATCTCCCCTTTTGAAAAAATAACTTCCGTTTCTTTTCTTGTATTGCTACTACACAAGCTTTGATGACGTCATTTCATGTACACCATGAACGAATGACTGTCCTAGGTTTGGGACTAGGGTTAATTAACTAACTAGTCACTTCAAATACTTCAGTGTTTAAATCTTGCTAAAGTATTCTTACACTAACTATAATAAAGTGGTAGCACCTTAGCGCTAAAACGACGTGGTAATCCTATACTGTCACACTTCGTCTTGAATTGGCGATAAGCGAAAAGTCAATGTGGCAAGTTTGCCCCTTCGCTTCCCGCCGCCGATAACAAAGGAAAACATAACCAGGAGAGAGGTGGGTTAGGGATGTGACAAGAAGTGATAAGAAAACCTCGATTGACTGATCGAAAACAACGAATATTGGAAGAATTATCACGTAAAAGGAATGTCAGAGTAATAATGCCGGAGAGGAGTGAAGACCCGAAAAAAGAAAACGTACGTATTTTGTGACAAGCTCCTGCCATGACAGGCAAGCACAATGGTTTCATCAGGTTGATACATACTTCTTTGGAATTATCTCATATCATAGCAATATTTATCAACAGGAGCTGTGTGCGAATGTTATGGATCTGAAATATTTTAGGGTACATGTTACTGCTATAGTCAGCTTCATGTGATGACAGGGATTCAATCACAAAGAATTTCCAACAAGTACGGTCCGATAAATGAAAGCTGATCTTAGTCTTAACTCTGTCAAGGTCTGTTGTCTTATTTGCGCGAGGTAAATTTTACGGAGTTCTGCTCTAGCTGAAGTCTCATGTTATTTTGCCTGCCTTCCCCCGCATTTGTTTGTTGCGATGTTAAGCAGGGCTCCATTCGGAAGGGGTGTTGTGCATTCATTCCGAGTGTCTGTCAATTGTTTCAAACATGTGGTTTGTGGGGTAATTAAAATTATTTCCTCATTTAAATTTCTGCGCGTTACTGCAGAGGTCATCTCTCCCAAATATGGAATGGAAACATCCGATCTTCTCTCGGCAATGTTTATAAATGACGTCTTACATCTGCATGGACTATTACAACATTTCCGCACAGGTGTGTCCGAGTGATAAGTGCGTGTCTGTAATCTGTCCACAGACGGGTAATTTATCGCGCGGTACGCCTTAGGTAAACCCAACGCTCGGTCGCTGACCAGCCCATCTGGGCTCATGACAAATTATCACTGAAAGGAGTGTAAGATGATTTAAAAGTACAAAATATCTGCTTGGTAGAATTAAAAGAAAATGACCGACCGCGGAAATGCAAGTAATTGAGTACACACAAAAATGTAGCTAAATACTGCCGTAGAGTAAAAGAGATCGACCCAATACTTCTGTCACAGCCCCCCCTTATCCTAAGATATTGGTAGAACATCCAGCTTTGCGACGGTCACATGTCCGTGGATTTTACTGGTCACTAGGTCACTCCTCTCTCTCTCTCTCTCTCTCTCTCTCTCTCTCTCTCTCTACTGCGTTATTCGGCCGGCAGTGAATACAAAATTTGGACGTATTGCCGTATGTCCACTATTTTCCTTTGCCAAAAGTGATGTGCGGTTGTATTGTGTATCGTTTTGCCAACTGACATGAGTGCTCCTGACAGCGATACATGTCCAGCTGTCATAATCTGAGATCTTAAAGGAAGTAGCACGACGATTTCTCGGGTCCCAGGTGTCGTTCTTTTAAACAGAACTCCATCCTCATGGTAAAATGTTCCAATCGGAGAAGGGGACTGATCTATTTAGCTGGTCAGAGTAGGGGGCTAAGGTGACTATCTTCTTGCATTTTTCAGCTCTGCCATGTTAAGAAGAAGTGGTGAGCAATTGTCAAAGCCCTCCAATGTTGGGAGGTGTGTGCTGTGTTCCATCAATTTCCTCGTAGATGAAATATTGTTTTCATCCTTCGGGTTTCCCAGTCTATGGCAGTCCGAGCAATCGTGCACATACTGTCGAATATCTCGTTGCATGTCAGGTCAGAAGTATTTTAAGGAAACATGACGTAATTAAGTACGTGTACCTTGAGGTTTCAAGGCGGAGTGTGCATTTGCTGCATCAGGCGGGTTCTATATGGGAGTGGGGCAACTAACTGTCTCTTGTTCCGGCCCTCCGGTAAACTAAACCTTTCTCCCTATAATATGCTCCCTGATGAGTATGGGAGTAGTATCGATACTTGTCAAGAATGATAATTTAAGTGTTGTATGAACTATACATTTATGACACATGTGCTCCACGTGGAGCTTTATTATTGTGATGTTTGCATCAGATGGAGATGGATGAATGAGATTGCATTGACTGATTTATTTATTACTGCTCGATCTTGAGCATATGCATAGTAATGATATTAGTGGTTGTTTGTGTGAAAATGGTGCGCAGCTTGTATGCCTGTGACGTCACCGAGTTTTGTAGAGCACCGTGCGGTGCGAAAGAAAAGGAAGGAAGCTAATATGGAGGAAACCTGTGCTGTGTGTATTATTGGCAGTTTATAGAAATAGATCTGGAATACGGGGTCTGAGGAATGTTATGCCACGATTGTTGACCTGACCTAGAATTTAGGGTCTGAGCCATGTTATACCACGAATGTTGTATGCCAGGAACATTCGTTGCTGAACATTCATTGTAATGTTAAAATTACATCGTTACAAATTTTCGAGGTGACTGTCTTCTTGATTCCCTGTCATGAAAGCTGGCAGTTGTATGTGTTACCTCTAGAGAATGAGACAAAGGACACAGTGTGGTGGACACAGTCCACACGTGTCCTTGATGCTACTAAAGCAAGACTTTAGGGCTTTATCTTCCCTTTGTGCTTTCTTCAGCTCCGACATGTTGGGGCTGGTTAGAGATGAGAGCTCAGGGGCCGCTAGAGCGTTTCCTGGGGTCTCTCTCTCTTGTGTCGACTTGGGTTTCTGTGAAGGATCCCCTAGGAGGACATATTTTCTCCCTAGAATGATAGGATAGACTAAATCATCATCTTCTTCTTCTTCCTCGTTCGTCCTGATATGAACGTTGGTTGCGTTGTGTCTGTTTACACCGGAGCTGCGATATCTGCGCCTTTCGGTCGACACATCCGACTTCAGCACGGCATTTTTTGGTACCAGGTTTGCCTTCCCTCTTCGATCCCTACTCTCTCTCTCAGCCAGACTGCAGTGATGCAGCCTGTTTCCAGGACCACCACGTGGAGGTGGAGTAGGTTCTTGGTCAGCTCTGGTTCGCTGACCCTGACGCAAGCAGTCAAGCTATGGGTCGCTGACTGCATTCTCTATTGCTGCATCTTTGGGTCCCGACTAAATCTTCTAAAACTGCGGCATTGATTTTTCCCCGCGCAAATCGTGTTACAACATCAATTTCCGCCACCGGAAGAATCATAGGCCCTATGCTATTCCTGGGCCCCTGTATTTCTACAGTTTTGCCAGTGTACTGGTGGGCCTTCACCAAAGATGGGAAAACTAGAGCCGAGTATTCTAAACCCGAATCATATAAACAGCCTACAGTTTTGTTACCAACTGTCATGTTTTCTTGGTTATGGGGATGACTGGGGTTTTGTTGATATGTTGGGAGGTCATGGTTCCCTATCGACTTAGTGAGCAAACATGCAACGTTGTAAGGGCCGGTTTTTGACCTCTTACAATTCGATGTGAAATGCGTGTCTGTTTTGCACGATCTGCACCATCGTTTCCCAGTTCCCTGTGCTGAATTGCCGTTTCTGCCTGGTGCTTTTCTGTGGTTGTTGCGGGGTCATGTTGTGTGTTGTGTTGTTCGTTGGTTGCATATCCGTAAATGGACGATCTACTGGGAGTGGGCGACTATCGTGGCCGCACTTCCTAACACACTACACTTCTGCCTGAGCACTTTGATACATGTCGGCATATAACAACCCATGCTCACAAGTTTCGGCCCTGTGATCCGCCAGGAACCGTCTCATGTCAGGGGTGAGCGAGTCCTTGAACTGCTCCACGATAACCATTTCCTTCAGCCCTTCTTAAGATTCATCGAAGGTGCTGAGTGATCCCCACTTTTCCAGGTATGTTTCTAGCCTAGTAGCAAATTGTGTATACGACTCCTGTTTCTGCCTCTTAGCCTCACGGAACTTACTACGAAAAGTCTCTACGTTCAGCTGAAAACGCTGAAGGAAAGCCTTCTTCAGCATGTCGTAGTTGTTCTGTTTTTCCGTGGGCATTTTGAGAAATACATCATAAGAAGTGTAACCGGGAGTTGAGAGAGAGAAAGAGAGAAAGAAAAAGAGAAAGAGAGAGAAAAAAATATAGAGAAAGACAGAGAGAGAAAGAGAAAGACAGAGAGAGAAGAGAGAGAGAGAAAGACAGAGAGAAAGACAGAGAGAGGGAGAGAAAGAGAGAGAGAAAGAGAGAGAGAAAGAGAGAGAAATAAAGAGGAAGAGAGAGAAAGAAAGAGAGAGGGAAAGAGAGAAGAAGAGAGAGAGAGAGAGAGAGAGAGAGAGAGAGAGAGAGAGAGAGAGAGAGAGAGAGAGAGAGAGAGAGAGAGAGAGAGAGAGAGAGAGAGAGAGAGAGAGAGAGAGAGAGAGAGAGAGAGAGAGAGAGAGAGAGAGAGAGAGAGAGAGAGAGAGAGAGAGAGAGAGAGAGAGAGAGAGAGAGAGAGGTGTCAAGCAACAAAGCTACTTAATATAAAAAATTCAATTTAAAATTGAAAATAAGATTACATGAGGTAAACTAGTACACCTGACCGATAGAGAACTGCAGTACATTAGGAGAGGAGTAAAGGAGAGTTAAGAGAAAGGAAGTAGATTTAGTATGGCGGAAATTATGTGAAAAGCCGTGGTGACGACGGCAGGAATAATGGAGATAAAGATATTGAGAAGCCGTGGAGCAGGACGGCAGAGATATTGAGATTAAAGGAAATAAATAATAATGGAGATTGAGATTTTGGAGAAGCCATAGAGCAGGACGGCAGAAACATGGAGAAATATGCCGGCACGCCTTAGGTAAACCCAATGCTCTGTCGCTGGCCGGCCCATCTGGGTTCTATACGAATTATTACTGAGAGGAGTGTAGGATGATTTAAAAGTAGACAATATCTGCTTGATAGAATTGTGATGCATAATGGAAATATAGCCAACAGTAATCTGACAGCCGTGTAATCCCGCTAGCGTTCTATGATTTGCTAGCAAAACCATGCATTTTTTCTGCCTGTCTTACTCACACAAGCTTAATTTTCATTCACGCCTCTTTTAATTGAACATAAACAAACGAAGTCGTTTACCAACTTTCGCGACCTGCCAGTCATAACAGGGAGCGAATCAGGTTTGTTTATCAAGTTTCTCACGCGAGCTGATCTGTCAATCGAATACCTGATAGACCGCCCGTGGAAAACACCGGACCTTTTTGAAGTAGATGCACGGGCAAAAATATTTCCCCGAGTACCCTTTGAAGTTCGTACACAGTGGGGAGTTAATTCTTTGATCTTCAGAAGCGGGGAAAATCGCAGAGATCCCCGTTACACGGTTTTAAGTCTCTGATGTCGATTAGCAACGCCCGAGAGAGCTACCGTGAAAGCCTTTTGTCTGGGGAACTTAGGTTTCTGATTCTTTCGATTCACATGGTAACGTAAAAAGTAGCATCATCTATAGATTATATAACCATGATGATATATAAACTGTGTCTCCCTAAACCAGCTATCAGTCGTCACTCAGAATTTTTGGAAAAGTCTAAGCACGCAGTAGCTAGAACCATTTCGCTAAATGTGTTAATAGCATTCGTGGGGATCTTT
Source organism: Oreohelix idahoensis (assembly GCA_024509875.1). Taxonomy (NCBI): domain Eukaryota; kingdom Metazoa; phylum Mollusca; class Gastropoda; order Stylommatophora; family Oreohelicidae; genus Oreohelix; species Oreohelix idahoensis. Next base: position 105,177 of record JAMPIV010012362.1, read on the forward strand.
TCATGAGGATGTTCTGGTAATAGAAATTAGTGCTTAAGTGTTAAAGTGACTTTGAGTTCTAGCTGTTAAGAGCAGTTAAATAATAATAACGCGTAGCTATTTTATACCAGAGGTTCAGTTTAATGTTAATTTTACCATCCGCTTTCTCACACAAGAAGAGACGTTTTAGTTGACTGAGTATATGCTAGGCGCGACTGATAGTGACAGAACAGAATTCACGTTATATTTCATTTTGTGTATTTATATTAAGTGACTATTATTTAATACCATACGATGACCAACAGACGCCGACAATTTAATAGCTATTAACGACAGGCGATATTTATGTAAGTGCGCGTATGGATAATTAAATAATAATGGACATTGTACGCTAATCGTTACAGCGCGCGTAAGGGGCGGGGGAGGGTTTCATAGCTTCATCCGACCTGAAATTGCAGCGCGGGCGAAAAGCTGACCGTATAGGTGTAAAGGAAAACACCTGCGCCGTTTAACTTTAATCAGGACTGACGGAGTGGATAAGAAATCGTCTTGTCCCCGTCCGTGTGCATATATGTAGATATATAATAATAGCATTTTCCCATAAAATGTTTTGTTTATTTCTAGCAGATCTGATCAAAGAGCGTTCAGCGGTCTTCTTTTTTTTTCTTCATTTACTGATTGGTGAACGTTGTTTTTTTTTCTTGTCTGGTGCGTCCCCAAGTTCATTTGTGAACATGATTGGCCAAAGAGACAAATAAACATTTAACTGATAAATTTAACTGAACTTATAAAACCCAGAAATATTTGTTCAATTTTATCAGCTCACTGGTGTGTTAAACCAATAAAAATTACTCTCGACTTTTGACAGTCGTATCCAAGTGTATTTTAACCAGAAGAGTTACGCTGTTTCAGAATCGCAATCACCATAGAGCGAGCCGATAGGATTACCAACATGTATCAATTGTAACAGCTTTTAGCAACCAGATGTTTCCCAATACTGGAAATATTTTCCTCTGTTTAATGTGAACCCCAAGATCTCGGGTTTTCTACACTAACTGTTCGAGGTGACATTTGTTGATCCAGGAATAAAACCCCAAATTAGGCGTCCACCTCGTAAATCTTATTTGTTAGGGGATGGACTGTGGCCAATTTGGAAGATAAAAACACTGGCAATTTTATATTCAGGATAATTGTGTTTCCAAGGGATATCACCAAGAGTAGGTAAGGAGTGATTGAGTGACCACGTATGACAGAGAGAGAGTGAATATTTTTCTTTGTTACAGAAACTGTAACATCCTTGATTGTGCTTAAAATTGTTTACTTACTGGGTAACAAATAGTAAGAACTTGTTCTTTACTGTCTAGTCTGTAACATAGTGCTAACCTTTGACCTTTGAGTTATTAATTTTTTGGGGTTCTTTTCTCGAGAGGGGGAGGGAACATTTGTTCAGTTATTTCCTATCTATGTAAATCTGATTTTATTTGATTTGCATTTAGATATTCGATGTTGTCAAGTTTAATGACAATAAACAACAAAAGAAACATAACTTTGTGTGTTGGTCAGACCCATTCCCAATTAACCATAGTTTTTTCACGTATGTGTGACTTGTTATCACATAGTTATGTGTGTGTGTAGTTAAACCTATATTTACATGTATAAGGAGGGAAAGATTGTCTTGTACTAAATTATAGTCGTATAGATAGGCTGGACTAGAGAAACCTACTCATTCCAGAGACAGATCTTCTCCTTAAACTATTCACCCGTGAAATCCATTTCCCACACCTTTATTTCTCACGTACTTATCACGATCCACTCTACTCAGACGGGACCATAAATAACTTTTAAACCTACCTGTACAACAAGAATGAAAAGAAAAGAAAAGGGCCGACAGTGGAAATGCAAGCAATTTAGTGCACACACAAAATATAACTAAATACTGCCGTAGAGGAAAAGAGATCGACCCACTACTGCTATGACAGAAGCAGATGTTCGGCTGTCATGTGGCTGGTGCGATTAGAGCAGGGATCTGTTGGACCAATCCTGTACTTGTAATATAGATAGATGTTCCTCAACCTATTGTGACCCAGTCTCGTCTAGATAGCTGGTGATAGGTATCATCTTTTATGTGATCTGGATGTTCTCTGTCCCATTTGGACTTGAAAAAAGGCTTTTATAACGGTTTTAGCCATTTTGTAAGTTGTCCCTATAATGTTGTGTTGCAGTGCTCCTCCTTTCTTAGCAAGTTTATCTGCCTCTTCGTTGCCTGGAATGATACAAAAAGCTGGCATCCACTGGACTGCGCACCTGTTGAAGCATTTAGGAAGGTTTGCATGTGAATTTATCAGATCTTTCAATCATTCAGCATGATGGCGCTTCAGGGCTGTTATTACTAAGAGGGCATCTGTATAATTTTTTTATTTATATCTGTTTTTCTGCATGTGCTTTGTACTCAATAATAGTTTTAGGATAGGGGGTATGTCACATACTTTCGGGTCGATCTCTTCTTCACTATGGCAGTAATCAGTTACATTTGTTGTACGTACTGATTACCTGGAATTTCCGGGGGATCGACACATTTAATTATCCCTTATCAAACAGATTTTTGGTATTTACAACATTTGACACTCCCTTTTGGTGATAATTCATTACATTTGCTTGGCGCTTCACAACTTTACAGAGATTAACGCAGGTAAATCCCATATGGGCCTTTTCAGTTTAGCATTGTTTTGTTTGCTCAAGCCGTGCCAGGCGATAAAATAATTACTCGCCCACAGACGAATTTTGTGTGCGCAAGCGTTTGATAAAGAGATTGCTTGTCTGGGCGACACATTTTGGACAGACACGAATGACATCATCATTTCCTGTCCACCTGTTACAGAGACATTGCTTTAGAGGAAAGTAAGATGTTATATCTGAAACACATTGTCGAAAGAGTGTACGGACTTGTCACTTCCTTGTATGGGAGACTTGACCTTTTGCATCACGCACAGAATTTTCCATGTCGAAATAACTGTGAATTACCCCACCTAAATATGCAGTTTTGAAACGATTGGCGGGGGTTCTAAATAGAGAAACCACCAAATTCCTGATTGGACGCCGCTTATAATCGTAACCAACAACTGCGGGGGAGGCGAAGTGCAAAATAACCTGACACGTTTGCAGTTTTAAGACACTAAGAAATTTTGAATCGCACGAAGAAGACAACCAGACTGCCAGAGTTAGAATCAGAATTCCATCTATCAGATCGGACTTTATTGGAGCATTTTGAAGGACTTAAAACAGTCCAGGAATATCATTTTAATTAGGAAAACCGGGATCTGAGGAAACTGAACACGCAGAGTCAAAGTGGGAACTTATTGTTAAAGTAACGACTTCCAAGAACTTGTGTAAAAGACATCTGCTAGTACCTTATAATTCTCTGAGCAAACAGTCTGTGAGCCAAGATTGGCGTAACTTGTACATTTTTAATTCTATATTTTTCATTACTAACATGTGAACAAAGATGTATATATTGCCATGTGAATATTAATATGTGAAAATTGATAGTGGATGTCCAAGTCATTTTAGGCTGGCAACCTCAGCATATAGAATGATGATTTCATGAACCACCACTGCAAAGGCTGGTGACTGCTGTATTGCTAGTTTCTTAAAGAGAACTAAAAAGCATAGGTAGCCCCAAGTTTCATATAGAGCAGGGGAGGGAAAGATGAAAAAAAGTGATGTACATTCTGATCATAAAATTTACATTTTAAAACCAGTGTAAATGTCTACGTAAACATATTCACTTTAAAAATAATGAAAGTTTTTAAGCTTTTCAACAAGTGCAGATGTAAATGACAACATATTCAATCTATATTGTGAACATTTTTCAACCAGTGTAGATGTAAATTATCCTTCTGTCTACAGCTCTGCCATAAGTAATCTTGTGCGAAGGTAGACACCTTTGAAGACCCATATTAGATACTCTTGAGTTTTGGCCGCTGTTGGATCGCTACTGCAAAGCAGGGGAGGCAATTCCGTGACATGGCTTGATGTTTGATTGCGCAATATCTTCTGTCGTTGTCGTCGTCCTTGTTTTATTAACATCAAAAAAGAAATATTAATATAAAGTTTGGTTTGTTTGAAGGACTATCTTTATTGCACGCGGACAACTCCATCAGCGCTCCAATTTTCTCCTTTAGATCATACAAGGAGGATCTCAGCACAGTGCAAGAGCTCCTAAGCATCGGCGATAATCCCAATGTGTATATATACTGCTCAAAAAAAGTTAAAGGCCACTTTCAATTTTTAGGTCATTTCAACTAAGCTGTTTTTTTTTAAACCTGAACACTCAGTCAAAAACGTTTTGCTGCATTTTGTTGCATGCTTAAACAATGTTTGTTAATCTGACAATAAATCAAATCTGTGTTACGTGTGTGTACCTCCAAGGTCAATCAAATGCACGTGGTGGAAAGGGAAATAATGCATGTTTGAAAATGCTTCCTATGGCAAAGCCTGTTGATAACATTGCTGAAATTTGCTTTTCACGTGCAAGTCGTGACTATAGTGAACACATGTCACCCACTTTTCGGAAGGAACGGGCAATGGGTATGTTGTGATTGTTCTTTGTCTGAGAGCCAATACAACAACAAATGTGTCTTGCCGTATTGTGGTAGACCTTGAATGTCCTGACCTGCGTTGTTCTGCGACACTGCCGGTTGCATTATAACGATCACGCAGAGTTTGTATGACAGAGTGGGCAACTCCTACTCTCCTAGCAACTTCTCGCAGCCCTACATCATCCTGCAGCCATGCCATCGCTCTCCATCTGTCAACATTGGTCAAGTGTCTTATCTGAGCCATGGCTAAAATGGTAAATGTTACAAACATACCCATTGCCCGTTCCTTCCGAAAAGTGGGTGACAGGTGTTCACTATAGTTACGACTTGCACGTGAAAAGCAAATTTTAGCAATGTTATCAACAGGCTTTGCCATAGAAAGCATTTTCAAACATGCATTATTTCCCTTTCCACCACGTACATTTGATTGACCTTGGAGGTACACACAAAACACAGATTTGATTTATTGTCAGATTAACAAACATTGTTTAAGCATGCAACAAAATGCAGCAAAACTTTTTTGACTGAGTGTTCAGGTTTTTAAAAAAACAGCATAGTTGAAATGACCTAAAAATTGAAAGTGGCCTTTAACTATTTTTTTGAGCAGTATATAAAGTAAATCGCCGAAATAAGCAAAGAGAGGCAACGGAAGAAACGAAGAGAGAGAGAGAGAGAGAGAGAGAGAGAGAGAGAGAGAGAGAGAGAGAGAGAGAGAGAGAGAGAGAGAGAGAGAGAGAGAATTACAGAAATAATTAGATAGCTTTTAATGAAGACCATTGCAGCAGCTGAAATATATTGCATAATGTTCACCACAGACGAATGATTGGATACAGATTTAAATGAGTATGCGACATGCCAATGATAGTATTATATGGAAGATAAAACACATCTAAACAATCTACCTCTTCTCTGGTGTGGTTGCTGATATTAGTTTTGTAATTCCACTCTGTCACGGCCAACCCGTTTCTCAGCTGACGAAGTTGATTGTTGACGTCGTTCAAAAATGCTGACGCGTATGTCTCACTCGAGTAGGCGTCCTGCACTGACCTAATGGGATGATCAGCTGTAAGAAATAACATCATATTCTTTCGTTATTACTTCCATTTTTCTTAATTAGTTAACGTATTTGAACATATGAAACTATACCTGTCACTTGGGAACTGCCTGGAGTAATGTATGAGTAAATCTGGTTCTGGTGAACTGCAAACAATGCTCCTTGCTAAAGAAACGTTGTTTTCTAACAGTCAAATCACATCTTATTCTTGTAGCGACACAAGCTACATTTAGCAATAGAATGTATGAATGTACATATATATATATATATATATATATATATATATGTATATATATATATATATGAAGCACATTAAAAACGCACCACCTGTATAATCCAGGAACAGAGTGCGAAATGTAAATATAAGTGTTTACAAGTTTACATATTTGGAATCTTTATTCATTTTCCTATGAATCCATGCTGGTCATTTATTTGTACATTCGACTGTTATGAAATTCATTGCATTCTGTGCAGGCAAGGGAGAAAACCAAAAACGCAACCAATAAAAAAAATTCATTCACACTATCCTCAGTATCTGGTATGTCCACCGTATGCTTGCAAACAAGCTTGGCAGCGGCTTCGCATGGAACGCACAAGTCTCTGAAGGAAAGTCCGGAGAATCAAGTCCCATTCACGTGTAAGAGCAGCTTCGAGCTGTTGCGGATTAGCTGGAGAACCTTGCCTGTAGACTCTGCGTCCAAGCTCGTCCCACAGATGTTCTATAGGGGGCATGTCTGGTGATAGGGCAGGCCAATCAATCGTCACAATGTTCTGCTGCTGTAGATATTGCTGCTTAATGCATGCGGTGTGCGCACGTGCGTTATCCTGCTGGAGAAGCTGCAAGTCTGGATAATTTGTGAACGTAGGAACAACCAATGCATCCAGAACCTCATCACGATATGTCACAGTATTAACATTTCCACGGAAGACGTAAAGAGGCAAGAGATGGTGAAAACTGAATCCTCCCCAAATGTGAATACTGCCACCTCCAAATCGGTTGTGCTGACGAACACAGCAATCTGCAAAGCGCTCTCCACACCGTCGCCAAATCAGCATATGTCCATCAGCAAAGGATATGTTGAATCTGCTCTCGTCTGTGAATAGGACAGCATTCCACTGCAGTCTAGTCCATCTGACATGTTGCTCTGCCCATTGCAGGCGCTGCTGACGATGTCTGTGAGTCAAGTTTGGCCCAACATAAAGTCGTCTTGCAGTAAGGCCTGTATCTCTGAGTCGTCGTATGACTGTCATTCGAGAGACTTGCCCACGTCTACCCACTATTGCTCTTGCTGTTTGACTTGCCGGAAGAGAACGATTCCTTAGGTGACTCAGCACAATATGACGATCTTGCGCAGGGGTAATAACTCGTGGTTGGCCACTCCGAAGTCTATCCCGGGATCTGCCAATGGTTCCGTAACGTTCATTGAGACGTACAATAGTGCTGTGGTGGCAATTCATCCTTCTGGCAATGGCCCGCGAGCTCATTCCGGTCTCCAGCATACCAATGGCTCGTTGGCGGTCGTTTTCAGATAGTCGTGGCATTTCAAGCACATGTACTGGGTGTTTTGTCTCAACAGCCTTTTTATACCGAGTATACTGCCACAATGCGTACACATTTTCAGGGTCATAGCTGTTGGGAATCGTGTTGCACGTGTAACTTTCATTGTTTTCATGTAGTCTGTACACCAACATGTGGGTTGAATCATGCACTTTCCATTCCAGCAGCCATTCGCTCTCTACCTCATGACAAACACGGGGAAAATCCATTCCCACACTTTTTTCCAGCTTCTCGGCATTAGTATATATAATAGTGGTGCGTTTTTAATGTGCTTCAGTATATATTAAAACAAAGCAGCTTGCATCTTCTCTGTGTGCATAGATGTGTGTGTAAATGTACGTGTGTGTGGTCAATTTCCGAAGACGAAGATAATCTTCTTCTTCTTTGATCCTTAGCTGCCGACTGTCAAAGCAGTCAGTGGCCATCACGCCTGGTGGCGTCATGTAGGGCAGCAACAAACTGCTTCCACTTTGTTCCGTCGGCGGCCATCCTTCGTGCAGCTCTTGTTCATTCTTTGCTTTTCGTCTTCCACAGTTCTCCGCTAAGTAGTTTTTGATCTGCCTTTCTTTCGCTTTCGTTTAGGGGTCCATATCAGAGCTGTTCTTGAGATGGCATCCGGGACTCTTCTGACTACACAAGACATGAGAAAATGTTGTGTAACTGTGCCATAGTCCCCACTCGCTTGGTGACGCTCATAATTTTTAAATGGCACATATGTTTTTCATCTGGTAGTATCCTTTTTACACTTAATTAACAGCGGTTTTAATGTGTAAAACCAAATCAGGTAACTTTTGCAAGGTAATTTATCTGATTGCACAGAATATATAAATTAATCAATCACTACCCTTTAGCTCCCAAATGAGCAAAGGCTTTCAACAAACACTTACCAAGTCCGCCTGTCACGGGCCATTAGCTCAAGGACACATAATAGCTACTTCCATTAAATACATCATAGATAAATCCAACTGAGACAACTACACATTGACCCCTGGCCACCATACAATACGAGGTATGACAGTCACGCTACGCATTCTGTTATTAATGTTCTGAAAAATTTTCTCAAAATAACGTACAAGGCCAGAATGAATCCAGATCAGCGAAGATTTCTTCGCCTCCGAGTAGATTATGCAGGTCTTCCTGGAAGGCGCAGCAGATTGACGTCAAAGTCAACAGCAGACAACTTGAAGGCTTCATGGTGTTTGTAGTGAAATGATCTATAAAACAATATAGATAAGGATGGAAGTCAACAATTAGACATCTTAATCTGGTAGTATTTTTGGGAAATATTTGCTCCGTTTAATTTCAATTAATTTTTAAAATTTAATAAAATGAGATAACATCTACTTTTTATACTGTGGCATGACATTTTTTTAAAAAAAAGGTCATACATTTTGAAATACTGCAACAAGGGACAGAAGAATATTGCCAACGTTCACGTGTGCGGACAAGGCCTGCGTTCACCGGAAAAACTTTGCAAACGCTAAAGAAAGAAAACTTTATTTCATTCGAAGTTGATGATGCAAAAAATCTTGGGAACAGTTTGTTCGACGTAAATACATTGGCAGGTTGGTTACGAAAATTGATAACGATCCCTTTTGGTAGTGCCATTAATATGGCGTTATCGTGATTGCCGGAATAACTGGTGAAAAGTGTGTATTGAATCGGTTTAACAGTGCCTCATATCACGTGTCAGGATACCAGAAACAATTTCCGTTTGGACTGACCATCAGAAAGTGAAAGTGCTTTAGAAAAATCTCGGAATTTACCGGTGAATGAATTCACTGTTAACCATTCAGAAAAATAATAAATCTCGACAAAACAAAAAACGCGACTCAAAGGGTCTTTTAGCGCACATTGCCAAAATTGCTAGACACAGAGAACTTGTTCACTTTGAGATGGATGATGACATTTGTTCTATTCACATCAAAACCTCCATGAGCACATAGTCAACGAATGGCGACTTTTCATCGATCTTCCAAGAAACACATAAAAATAAGCAAATTCCATCTTACAATCTGTTAGAAATTATAAGCTAAACTTAACAATATGGCTATCTTCTTAAAGTACAATGACTACCAATTTCAGATTTGTCTAATGTGAATGCTTTCAAAGAAAGCAGTGGGTATCTAAGTTTTGTTGCTATTTGAATCTCCGCAACAGACAGCTTTTGCCAAAAAGGGTGTGGCCTATCAGGGATGTATGCAGCTCGGGCATAAAAATGTTTACACATATTAGTTAACAAAGCAGCATCTTTTACCAGTTACATATAAAGTTGGGACTCATGAAGAAATTCGTAAAAGCGTTAGATAAAACGATAAAGAATCGGTATCTCTGTAGGCAATTTTTATAAGTTTCCTCATTAGCACAAACTAAAGGTGAAGGTATTTCTATGACATTCAAATCGATCGTTCGATAGCTTTCTATTCGACTATGTGCATATTGTTAAGCAGTGCATAGATGCATACAGAATTATGGGCTGTAACATGTCCCTCAAAATCCGTTTGCTCGATTCGCATCTTGACTTTTTCCCTGACAACCTTGGCGAAGTCAGCGATGAACATGGAGAACGATTCCATCAAGATATCGCCGTAATGGAGTCACGTTATCAAGGACGGTGGAGTGTGACCATGCTTGCGATTATTGTTGGATGCTTCATCGCGATGTACCACATGCCATTCACCGACGAAAGTCGACTGCAAAGAAATTCAATATTGTAATTCCAAATGATGTTTTAATACTGTATGCGTTGTTAAAAAAACTTACATTTCTTCCCGACCTGATAGAGAAAAACGGTTTGCAGATTTTGACCAGAAAAAAAACATAGAAATGTTAGGGAAAGAAAAAAAAAATTTTTTTTTTTGTTATAGTGCAATTAATGGACCTCTTACTCACAGGGACATGTATTTACGGCCACAACTGCGTTGCAAAGGTGATCGGGAACTACGTGGTAATCCCGTACATTAATCGTGGCAATATTATTTATAGGTCAGGTCACGGTAACACGAATAATTTTCAATCTCAAAGCACATTTGCAAATTGTACAAACATATTTTAAAGTGCCGCAAATTTATCTTACAACCACCTTTATCTTCTTCTTCGTACACTTTCAGATGATGCTTTCAAAGAAGCAGTAGTTCCTCGTACAGCTTTGAACACGAATGTGGTCGATCTCGCTCGTACGATGATGAATAGAAATTCAGTATCATTTTTTCTTTATTGTCAGTCCTATTATTTGGTAACATATTTATCTGCCCTTACATCATTTTTTTTGATCCCCAGATGTATTTACGTTTCCGCCAGGGTGAACTGTGATGTCTGGGGAAGACAATATTTGAAGGTAGCATCTGGACATCAAATAAGTTCCCAGATTTGTTTGAGAGTTGGCGGAAATATTACCGCATTATTTGAAAGAGGTCACGCGATGGAATTTTAAAATGTAATATTTTAAAACACGCGGGGGTGATTATGAATTAAAACACCCCAACCCAGATAGTGCTAAAGAGCTTACCATTAGTGTGATTTGAGAGCCGGAATATACTTTGGTTCTCATTGGCAAGTTATCTGGAAAGTACAATCTGAGATTTGAACTGGACACTGAGAATATAATATTGTGAAACCAGAGACTGCATCGCATCGTCAAATGAGCAAACTTCCAGAAGTCGGTGAGACATCGGACTTAGAATTCCATAATTATAAGGGACAGATCGAGTATTTGGGCAACTTTGGAACTTACAAGTAAACCCGCATATTTAAATACAAGACTGGAAGCTTAATGGACCAGGACTTTAAATATCAAGACTAGGAATTAGATCACCCGTCACAAGAGAATATTTCCAGACCAAGTTGATTCACAGAACACCCGTCATAAGTGAAATCAAAATATTTCCAGACCAAGTGATTTACAGAGCACCCGTCATAAGAGGAATTTCTCAGGCCGAGTGATTCGAGAGCACATAACCTAAATTGCTCGTGTCCATTCTAACCTGTGTGAGGAGATTAGTACATTACCAAATATTTGGGGTAAGTGTAACATTTATTTTACAAATGTGAATTTGACATGTTTTTATTGCTTATTGGTTATATTAGGCTGGCAACTTCAACATATGAAAATAGTATTGCCATTATTTGTGCTGTCCAGACACATTTTCCCAGTTTAAAACCCAGAAGAGTACTGGTGATTTTTAATCATCTTCCTTGAGCTGAGCTGTGTACTCAAGAATTTAATTCTTCTGAGAGATTAACATTGATGGGTGGACAGCGAGAGGATGCCTGTTAAGCTTCAAACTCAATGTACTTAGCAGAGACATTTGTCCTTTCTATTCTGTCTAAACGTTCGTGTTTACAAGCTATCAGACGGTTTGAAGTTCTAACTTTACTGCGCCGTTAGTGTGAAAGAAGAGCATCAACACTGACCGCCTACATTGGACGAGTTATGTGGAGATGTGCACTCATCACCAAAAAGAAGTGACGGAAACCACGGCGACTGGACTCACCTAGAGTTAAGTTCTTGTAAAAAAGGCATCAGCAAAACGGACTTTCATAACTCCAGTCTTAAGTCTCTATGAAGACGCTTTCATCTAAAATTTCACCAATATTTCTATATTTATTTAAACCTGTTAAAGACTAACTCACTATTAAATTTGTTACATGTTTTATTTATATATATATATATATATATATATATATATATATATATATATATATATATATATATGTGTGTATATATATATATATATATATATATATATATATATATATAGGGTGTTTATAAAGTCGCTGTGCAGTGAATTTGAAAAATATTTTAGAAATTACGTCACGAATGATGCAAATTTACGTCATGATATTCTGTGTTCCAATGCTGTGTTCCACAATCCCGTGTGCAGCATTACACAACAAGCCCCAATTGAAAACTACATTTCTTGTGACGTAGTCTCGCCCGGGCGTGAATTTCACTGCACAGCGACTTTATAAACACCCTGTATATATATATATATATATATATATATATATATATATATATATATATATCTATATATATATATATATATATATATATATATATATATATATATATATATATATATATATATATATATAATAAGTTCTTTAAGCACCAAACACGGCGCATAAGGCAGAAACCAGTGCTCTCCAGGTTGTTCGTTGTGACGCCACTCCTCTTAGCTCTTGCACATTATTTAGGCCCAACGTTCTTCCTTCTCTTATTATTGTTCTTCTGAGTGTTTCTTTTGGTCTTCCTTTTTTCCTCTTACCCTCAGGAACCCAAGTGAGCGCCTGTAGTGGTATTCTGTTGTTTTGCATTCGTAGGACATGACCGATATATGACCATCGTCTTTTCCTTATATAGTCGGAGACATATTTCTGCCTAGAGTCTTCTCTTATTTGTCGATTAGTCTTGAATTCTTTCCAACTGATCGCGCATATATATATATATCTATATATATATATATATCTATATATATATATATATATATATATCTATATATATATATATCTCTATATATATATATATATATATATATATATATAAAGCTGGAGGCTTGAACGGGCTAAAAACCATTGCTTAAATCCTTCACAAAAGGTGACGGATCAGATATGTTAACATATGTTCAGCCCAATGCAACATTGTTCTTGACCTCTGAAAATATCTTGCGGTAAGGTAGAAGCGTCATTACCTTTCTATCTACATCTCTGCCAAGAGTAATCTTGTGCGAAGGTAGACATCTTTGACGACCGATTTAGATACTCTTGAGATTTGGCCATTGTTGGACCACTACTGCAAAGCAGGGGAGGCAATCCATGCAAATGTTCAGCAGTCATTTTATCAGTGCCACAGTTAGTTACACGGTTTGTTATTTCCTATCTTAGTTTGTTGAATAGATGACCAGTCAAAGTAAACCAACAAATATAATATTTATGACAAAGCCAAAGTCAGTTGTGAGTAATGATTAATAAATTCTAACATCGTATCTATCTCAGTCTTTGTACAGGCAGACTGATAGCTTCCTCAGTAACATTCTAGCGGTCAAAACTAGCAATCTTCTGTGATAGCTGTTCTTAATTCCTTATTAAGTTTAGCCTGTCCCTTATCCTGCCAAACATGATGTGTTATTGAACTCATTTGTTGAGCAACAGCGCGTGTTTACTCCTCTAGAAGAATGTTTCTATAGTTCAACGATGTGTTATGCTGCAGGATATTCATTAACGAATACGAATAATGGCACGTGTACACACTAATTTGTCTGCGTCACCAGCCCGCTTATATATGGCATCGAGGTATGGACAACTTAGGCAAAGCAAGAAAAAATAAACTCAGTACTTTCCATCTACGGTAAAGGACAAAGTGACAAATGTCAATGTGCTGTCGCGTGCTGGCATTCAAATCGTGTTTACACTGACATTTTCTACGGACAACTGGCAGACGGCAAACGAACAGCCGGGCAACTGCAGCTGAGGTTCAAAGTTCTGTGTACGAGAGTCATGAAGGCACTGGGCATAATTCCAGCAGCGTGGCGATGACAAAAGCTGCAGAACCAAGTGGAGATGGTTCCTACGGCGCTAACTCAGACTGGGCCAAAAGAAGCTCTTGCAACAAGCATAAGAGAAAAGAACTCACCGAAAAAAACAACAACAAGCGAAAAAAGCAGCTGAGGGCTATCACAACAAGAGCGCATCGTCTCCATAGTCATTTATGACATGAGCAGGCTACTAGTGCACACTGTTTCTTTCAATTACGGCAGTTCATTTTTTCGCTTGTTATAAACTTTCTCATCTGAACTAAATTTAAACGTAAAATATCACCTGAACTTTCCTAATGCGGGTTTCACGTGTTGTGTGTGTGTCATTTTGAAACCTGAAAGGACTTGTTGAATTTTTTTTTTTAAATACACAATGACTTTAACCAATGTATATTTTAGTGATTAACGGATTTATTAATTGTTAAATTTAGCAGACTTACATTTGGAAGAACTACTGAATACACCAGCTCCACAAGATCCCACAGACAAGCAAACAACGGAAAACGCATTAAGGGTTGAGGAGCAGAGCTACAGTGAAAATCAGTTGTCATAAATAATTGTAGGATTTCAATTCCAATGCAAAAAAAAAAAAAAAAAAAAAATTAAGACGTGCAACAAATTGTTTGATGGTACTGTGGTATTGGTTGTCATGGAAACGGAGGCTAAATTACACTGGCTAACAAAAAAAAATTTTTTTTTTCTTTCTCTTAGATTTCTATGTTTTTCTGGTCAATTTTAATGCGCTGTTTTTAAATCTGCAAACCGTTTTTCTCTATCAGGTCGGGATCTCTAGAAATACGCAATTGAAGGTTTTTAACAACGCATACAGTATTACAACATCATTCGTACAAGAAGTATAACAGTTATGTAGGCTTGAATTTCTTTGCAGTCGACTTTCGTCGGTGAATGGCATGTGGTACATCGCGATGCAGCATCCAACAATAATCGGCAAGCATGGTCACACTCCACCGTCCTTGATAACGTCACTCCATTACGGCGATATCTTGATGGAATCGTTCTCCATTGTCACGTAGGTCTTTATATCATTAAATTGCCTACATCTTCTTCCTATTCTCTCACCCGCATCCTTTATTTTATTATCTTTCCTTACTTGTTTTTTCCTGTATTTTTCGCATCACTTGTTTGCGAAAAATATTTTCTTCAGTATTCTCAAACTTTACCTTGTGTTTTTCTCATACTGGGATACGTAATACTATTACATAGATGTAAGTAGACGAAATGTGTGATTATGTTTCATACCCAGACTAAGAGCAGACTTTTGGTCTACCATTTTCACCCGACACTAGCGAAAGGTGTCAAACACGGCCTCCTCACAGTGCAGGAACGAGACAGCTGTCTACAGTTTCCCCGGGAACAGTGTTTTCTTCAGCTGAGTTCTGGGAATGTGGTGTGATAATTCACTCCACCGGACACGGCAGGTAGACGGAGTGTCTGCATTTTTTCAGTAAACCGCGAGCGTTTCGTCAAATAGCTCCGGCGAAAGCGTGAAAATCGCCCATATCTGGTAGACGGTTGTCTGAGATTTGCAACTGTCACGCGCATTTCTCGGTCACTCACTGATGGCTGTTACGACATGAGGGAAGCTGACGTAGGGTGTTAGAGAAGGGGAGAGACGGGCGCTGTTTCGTGGTTTCGAAACAGTGGGATTCTTTGTCCGTTTCATAGATTAACCCACGTTTGAAATTTATTTCATTTTCACTCAGTAACTTGGCAGTTAGACTAGAACAACCTTCGTTCGATTTCTAAATAATCTCTGTTAATAGAGATGGCCTTTAGTTTGGTCGAAGTGGTTTAAGTTCTTAGTACTTCTGTGTTTGAGGTATATTAATATTATATATTTAGTATTGTGTGTAGGGTTTAAAGTGTTTAATCGCTTATTTCATATTTCACTAGTGAGATTTTGCGCAGAGTGCCTAAAAGTTATAGTCTATTATTTTTCTAGTGAAGCATACAGTGGAAAGCAGAATAAATTATATTTCTAGCGTAACAGACATGTAGCTATAATGAATTTAATTTAACTGCTAACTACTCAGTTGAGTATTTTTTTCAAAACTAACTCATAAATGCTAGATGCGACATCAGTGAATATTGACGGAATACGCACCATATTCCTAATTCCTGATGATCGATTTTATATAACTTATTTCACCGGAAGTTTAAATAATAAGTCAAGCTGTAGGCTTGCTGTTTTAAATGTAAGTTATATTGAGTACATAATATGTAAATGATTTATATGTGCTTTTCCTTTTATACAGTGAAATACTGGGGTGACCCGAACTTTACCAGCATTTAATAAGAGTTCATACTTGTGAAGAAATAGACAGTCCTTAGTTTGAACCACGTGGGTTTCTCAAGTAACACTGATCTGACAGTGCATATGCAAACAGAGTTAGACAGAAATACTATATCCCACTAACGGGTTTTCAAAGACTGTAATGATCAATACGGGGCCTGTGAACCAGATCTTAATTTCTTCCATAAACTCTACGTAAATTTTCTGCCTGGCGGCGTGAATATTACAAGAAATAACATTAACATTGTCCGACTAGATTAGTTTGTGGACAAATCTGTGGTGTGACCAAAGTAAATCCTATACTGAGAATAGACACCGATCTGACATTCCTTAAATTCTAGAAATCAAAGCTAATGACATTGTGCTCTGCTAACTTTCGTGCCTGGACAAATTTTTATGTGACTTATCAGACAATCGAGAAAAGATTAGAACACCCAAGGAATCGTTCCCTGAGACAGAGAGTTCAGTACGTCTTTCGGAACTGGGGATTTCTTGGTCGATGACTGCATTTTCGGGTCTGTGTGAAGGTCCTAGAATTATTATGTTCCCAGAGGCAGCGAGCAAAGTTGTGAGTATATATGTGAGAGCACGGCCATGGCTGAATGAATGAGAGTACACAGGTCTGAGTGTTATTTTACCGATGTATTATTGTCACCCATTTTGCTGTCTTAACGTTTTTTAATCTGCAGAATTCGTTACAAATGCTAGAGTTTCTCTTTTCTTAGGCTAAATCAGATTATCCAACTCTGTTCATACATTTACGAGAAAAGAAGAAACCTCTTAGACTCAACCACATGCATCTATAACTCTTTGGGCCATCATCTGTCATCCTAACAGGGCTGTGGGCTAAACCTAGAGTTAAGATCATAACGGGGCTTCTGTTGCGTGCATATTTTGACGCACATATTACAAAAATACGATATGGCTATTTAATATGGAAAATATATATTTGCATTCATTTGTGTATGAAAATGCTTCCTCTGTTAAAGCTAGATAATTCATGATTGATTTACACTTTTGATTATATGAGTGATCTTTCTTGATATTGACTCGGCGCATGGATATTGTATTCATGTCCGTTCTTATTTGTTCGGGCCAGAAAATAGATTAATTTTGCTTGTTATGTTTATGGCCTGAATTCATGTGTACTACTTGTCTAGTGAAAGAAGATTCAGTCGTATATTGTATACCTTTATATGTTCAGGTCGGACTATATTCTTTCTGCCGGAATCTTGCGCAGGTTTTCGTAGTCCTTCTGGGTTGTGAAGAGTTCCGATAATGTCGCTAAGATGGCTGAGTGCTTTTTCCAGGGCTGGCACTGTTTAAGGTTTAACAGTGATTCATAGATGTTTTTCTAGGAGAAGTTTGTGTCTCTGCAAGAGTCTATTTGTCAGAGATCCTCCTCATATGTGTGATTCGGACTCCAGTTATGCCAGACCCTAATTTTGATGATCTCGAGTCGATTAGACCTAGATGGAACATTGTGCTTCGTATCGCTAGGGTTGTGTTTTGTATCGACGAAGATGACAGGCTTTCCTACAGCAGTTGTGTCTACGTGAATTAACTTGATTACTGTAGAGCTGTATGGAAAACTTTATGAAATTATTTATATGCACATTATAAATTAACTTTGGCTTATATCTACCTTCCTACGAGTGAGTGAGCGACAACTCAGGAAGGCGGCCATGTTATATTCCTGTCATCATATTTTTGATCACTGTCAAGAGAACAGATTATGTATCCTACTATCGGGCAGTGGTATCGAGATCTTGTTATGAGGTGAAAACCCACTATCGTGGTTTATGAGTGTTATACAAACATTGGACATATTTCAGCTTAAGAACTTAGCTATGAAATGAAGGTTCGGCCAATGACTTTTGTATGTTTACCGATCCTCATTGACGCGTTCAGTCAGTAGAAGATACGGCGATTAGTTACCAGAACAGTGAATACCACCTTGGGTTTAATGATATTTCACTACTACATGAATGTATCATCCACGATTCAAATAACCAATGAATGTATGTCAACATGTGTCCATGACTGTATCCGTGCTGTCCAGTTTGCGTGCCTTCATTAAACTATTGAAATGTCAGAGGCAGTTCAAGTCGTCATTGCATTACATGAGAGTGTGTGAGAGTTATTACCAAGAGGTCTGTTACACCGAACTACTACACCATTCGCGTTACTTGACACTCCCACTCAAGGTCTACATGACAGGTTCATTCAACAGTGGCCAATACACAACAACACGTTTATTCTACAGTAGTGGCCAGACTTAGCATATTACTTTACACTCTACAGCTATCATCCTTGTAGCATTTTCCTTGAGTTTTATGACTATTTGTATATGTTTTTCCTTGATGTATTTCTTTGGTGTTGTGAGAAGTTTTTAAATGATAATTAAAATCTCTCTTGAACTTAATAATCGTGTTGGTCAGCTCGTTCTAAAATATATATATATATATATATATATATATATATATATATATATATATATATATATATATATATATATATATATCATTGTTATAGTTTTCCCACGTCTGTGTGTTTAACTGTCGTCACGTATATGTGCGTGCCCGTGAGTAGATAGAGATTTATGTAATATATATCTGTGGTTTAGACTGTCTGACACTTTAAAAGCGGTCGTAGAAGATAGGTGAGAGAGAGAAGATTATCTCGATTCTCAAAGACAGCCTCTATATCACATTCTATTATCTCACGTGTGGAAATTCTATTGCTTTTCACCAGCTCACACTGTGACTATCACTCATTCCAACCTATTCAGAAGGGACCAAACTCAAGTCTTAATTCTCCTATCTAAAATCTACGACATCCATGTTCATCGCTGACTTCGCTAAGGTTGTCAGGGAAAAAGTCATGATGCGAATCGAGCAAATGGATTTTGAGGGACATGTTACAGCCCATAATTCTGTATCCATCTATGCACTGCTTAACAATATGCAAATAGTCGACAGATTTGTGATTTCCCAGAAAGTTATCGACGATCGATTTGAATGCCATCCATGCGCGAAGTTCACTACCATGTAACAAGTTCTCGAATTGTTTGTCTGCAATAACTTTCCTAATCTGAGGTCCTACAAAGATACCTTCCTTTATCTTTGCATCGCTAACTTGCGGAAACTTTTCTCGAAGATAAGTGAAAGATTTGCTCGTTTTATCTAACACTTTTACCAAATTCTTCATGAGCCCCAACTTTTATGTATCGGTGGTAAAATGATGCTGTCTTTGTTAACTAATGGCTCGTGTATTACATTTTTATGCCCGAGCTGCATACGATCCCTGATAGGCCACACCTTTCTTGCATAATGTTCCTTTCTGTTGCGGCTGTCCCATTCACATAGGAAGCAACAAAATTTAGTATACCCAGTCTGTATGCCCGTGAGAATTGCAATGACCTTTAGGTCTCCACAAATCCACCATTGGTAGTCATTGTACTTTATTTTTGCCAAATGTATAGCCATATTGTCATAAGTTTCATTCATATGAACAGAGTAGGCGACTGGAATTGATGAAAATAAATTTCCGTTATGCAATAACACGGCTTTTAGACTAGTCTTGGAAGAGTCGATGAAAAGTCGCCATTCGTTGACTATGTGCTCATGACCGAGGTGCACCATTAGACCGTTTACATCTTTGCAATAGCAAATGTGATCATCCATCTCAAAGTATTGAACAAGTTCTCTGTGTCTATGAGTACTATGACGAAATTTAGATATCGGAGTATTGGGCGCTAAAAGATTCCATTCTTTGAGTCGCGAACCGAGTAATTCCGCTTGTCCTTTGGTAAGAGCGAGATCACGTATTAGATCTGAAAGTTCTGAATGGTCAAATAAGTGAACACCATCATTCACCGGTATATAATCCGAGTCAGAATTAGTTTCTAAAGCAGGTGAACTATCAATTTCTGATGGTTCATTCACGTCCAACGGATATTGTTCTGGTGGAACTGGGATCGGACACGTGATTGGATAACGAGGAACTGGTTTCGAAACCGATTCAATATTTGGATAAACCACAGACTTTCTAGTTTTAAAAGTGAAACCATGGATATTTATCAAGCAGAAGTAACAATCAGTAGCGTGATTTGTCAGTTCACGCCATATTACTGGCACTCCAAAAGGCATCGACTTATGCTTCGGCGATTTTCGTAACCAACCTGCCAATGTATTTGCACAAGTCGAACAAACTGCATTTGGCTTCAAAGATTTATTTGCATCATCAACTTTCGAATCGAAATAAAGTTCATATGCTTTCTTTAGTAATGGTGTAAAGTTTTTCTGGTGAACACGATCAGTAAAATATCCGCACACGTAACAGAACAGTCAGCACAAGAAACTGACCTAAGAACACTTTTTCTTATATAAGAAAGACAAATGTTGTTTGTCAGTGTTATATGTTAAAGACGTATTTCAGTGGTATGAGTATTTTTGAATATTTTATTGAGTTATGAGCACCAAATTTTAATAGGAAGGATATCGAGATAAGTTAAGTAATTTTTTATTTTTTTTTAACTTTAGTAGATCCAAATCTATAGGACTTCGCATTTAATTTGTTTAAGTAGTCACATAATTGTAAAATTTTATGTAATTGCGAGCACGCTGAGTCAGTGACTTTCTCTGCTCAGGGAGGATTTATTGAAAGGAAGCAGAAAATGATGTCATTTTCCTCCTGACCATAAAGCTTTTTTCCATGTAAGGATCATCTTGTTCAAAGATCATAATGAAGAATTCAAGAAGTTAAAAGTATCGTTTATCGTTTCATTGTAAGTTGTCGGCCTAGTAGTTTCTGCTGGCTGACGCATGTTTCTGCGTCTTCTTCTTCTTCCGAGATCTTCTCCATCGCCAGTCCTACGTTCTGAGTCTCAAGCACATTTATAATTTCATTTTCGTCAACTCCATCTAAACCAGCTCTTGGTGCCATTCTGATACCATAGCTGGTGAATACTGCTGTCATCAAAGACAAAGCTTTCAAAGTCATATCAGAATAAAGGGCACAGTTATTTTCCACACGTCGTTCTATCATTGCCAAGGAATGTTAGTCCATGTTGTCTTCATCTTCGAAAGATTATTATTAATTATAGTAAATGCCTTCAAAATCCCGCAAATAAACATTCAAGTTGTTATTGTCTTGCTCTCGCTCTCCCGTTTTTAGGATAGTCAGGATCCTATTTGGTTCTCCTCTCTTTATCTAGCTCATGTATGGCTCCTCGAATACCGCTTGTGTACGGCGGTGGCCACATCCCGGGCAACAGTCTTGGCTGACTGGCTAAACTACATGGGTGGAGTAGGAGCAATCTTACTCAAGGGAATGTCCATCCCTAGTACACAAAGACTGAGACGGTGAGTGAGGCGGAGGAATCTGAGAAGATCAACGGCTCGCAAAGCGGAACAGCAAAGTGTGTGGCGCACTAGAGGCGTGTCGGAGATAGAAAAAGACAATGGCTAGCCACCGTGGAAGAGATTGGGGCCTTACCACGTACTTCCTACAGAATGTAATGGGATCACAACAACAAGATAAGAAACGATATGTAGAGAACTCTCTGTCCCCTGGGGAAGAATCTACTGTACAAATTAACAGGGAAGAGGCAACTCCTCTAATGAGTAAGGAAGTACATAATGACGAGTGTTCCTTAAATTCTGTTGAAAGGGAGCATTCTGAGAAAGACCACCTAAAAACTAGTAGGAGAAGCCTAAAAATAGGAACATGGAATGTTAGAACTCTGAACGGAGAGGGAAAGCTTGACAATCTTATATTAGAAGCAACAGACATGAAACTCGATATACTGGGAGGTACAGAGGCAAGACTTTTGGATACAGGCTACATAAAAAGAGACCAGTACACGCTTATACACTCAGGCGGAGAAAAACATGAAAGAGGGGTAGGAATGTTGATAAAGAAGGAATTAGAAAAATACGTATGTGGATACTGGACACACAATGACAGAATGATGTTACTAAAAATGAGAGCAAAGCCATTCGACATATCAGTCTTACAAACTTATGCACCAACTAAAGATCACAGCGAGGAAGAAATAGAAGAATACTATGAAGAGCTATAACACACACTTAAACCAGTCAAATCAACAGATGTGTTGATAGTAATGGGTGATATGAATGCAAAAGTAGGAAAAGGAAAATACAAGAAAATAGTAGGACAGTATGGATTAGGGACAACAAATGATAGAGGAGACAGACTTATCCAGTTCTGTGAAGAAAACCAGATGGTCATATGTACCACCTTTTTTGAACACCGCCCAAGGAAATTATACACATGGAAAAGCCCAGGAGATATAACACGAAATCAAATCGACTATATCATGATAAAACAGAGATTTAAGAACAGCGTCACAAGTGCAAAGACACATCCTGGCGCCGACATAAATTCAGATCACAATCCAGTCGTCATCAAAGTAAATATAAAGCTGAAAAGAGCAGGAAACAGAAGACAGGAGGAACCCCAGATAGAAATATCAGCGCTGAAACAACCAGATATAAAACAGAAATATTTAATCGACGTCAAAAATAAATATCAACAGTTATTGACAGAAAGCATGGAGCAGTATAGAAGAGAAAACCCAGAAGAAAAAGCAACCGCAAAATGGGAATGCTTAAAAACAAGCATACAATCAGCAAATGCAAATTTACCTAAAAAGGAGTCTAAGAAAAATCAAATTTGGATGACAGATGACATCTTGAATAAAATGGCCAAAAGAAAGAAAGCAAAAAACACTCCAGAATATAAAACAATAGACAATGACATACGTAATATGTGTAGAGAAGCAAAAGAACGGTGGATAGAAACAAAATGCAAGGAAATAGAAGACTTGGAAGCAAAGCACTGGACAAGAGATATGCATGAAGAAATAAAGAAATTATCACATCGGTCACGGTTTGCACAAGGAGGAAGCTGTATCAAGAACAAAAATGGTGTAATATTACTTGATGAGAAAGACATATCAAACAGATGGGCAGAATACGTAAAAGAATTATTCGAGGACAACAGAGGTAAAAAAACCATCACCAGATTCTAATGAAGGCCCAAACATTCTCAGATCAGAAGTAGAGAATGCCATTCATATGATACAAAAAGGAAAATCAGCAGGCATGGATAACATAAAAATTGAAATGATAGAAGCTCTGGAGAGCTTTGGTATAGATACAATCACAGAAATATGCAACGATGTATACAATACAGGATATATACCACACGACATGAAGACATCAGTTTTTATAACATTGCCCAAAAAACAAAATGCAACAGAATGTTCAGACTTCAGAACAATCAGCCTGATGAGTCATGCAATTAAGATACTGCTCAAAATCATACAGGAAAGAATAAAAAGTAAAGTAGACAGCGAAATCCAGGAAGAACAGTTTGGTTTTAGACGGAACAGTGGAACAAGAGAGGCAATATTTTGCCTAAGAATATTAGCAGAAAAATATACAGAGGTCCAAAAAAGTATGTATATGTGCTTCATTGACTATAAGAAGGCTTTTGACAGAGTCCATCATGAGAAAATAATTGAATGCCTCGAAGACATAGGTATTGATGGAAAAGATATAAGAATACTCAGTAACCTTTATTGGGAGCAAACTGCCACAGTAAGATCTGGAAGGAATTATTCACCATACATAGACATAAAAACCAACGGGCTGATCACCCGTTGCCAGTCACTTCGATTACGGAAACAACAGCAAATGGATTGATTTGCCGTTGCCCTAAAGACGCCAATAGGCGTGATGGGAAACAATGGCAAAGAAAACCTATCTGCTGTTGCCCTAAGACGCCACTAGGCGTAATGGCCACTGACTGCTTTGACGGTCGGTGGCTAAGGACGGAAGAAGAAGAAGAAGATAGACATAAAAAGAGGTGTCAGACAAGGTTGTGTGCTGTCCCCCTGCCTATTTAATTTATACACCGAAAAAATTTTCAAACAGATACAGGAAATACCAGGACTGAACATCAGTGGAAGGTCAATAAACAACCTTAGATATGCAGATGATACCGTGTTGTTAGCTGAAAGCGAACAGGAGTTACAAGAACTAGTGAAGCAAGTGAACTGTATAAGTCATGAATATGGACTCGACATTAATATTGAGAAAACAAAAACTATGATAATTAGCAAAACAGACGATAAACCCACATTAAAGATAAGCGTAAATGGGGAAACCCTGGAACAAGTCAAGAGCTACGTATATCTCGGTCATATAATAACAGAAGATGGCAGATGTGAAACAGAAATCAAGAAGAGAATAGGAATGGCCAAAGCTACATTCAACAACATGAAACATATACTGACATCCAAACAGTTATCTCACAAATTAAAACTGAGAATCATAAAGTGTTATATATATTCTGCATTTCTGTATGGTGCAGAAACATGGACGATGAATAAGCAGTTGGAAGAAAGAATTGAGGCTCTTGAAATGTGGATATATAGAAGAATGGGGCGTATCTCATGGAAAGAGATGAAAACAAGTAAGGAGGTCCTAGAAAATCTAGGTATGAAAAGAGAACTAATGAGGGAGGTCAAAGTTCGGCAGTTAAAATACTTTGGCCACATAAAAAGGCATAACACCTTGCAGAAGACCATAACAGAAGGGAGAGTTGAAGGCAAACGTGCAAGGGGAAGACAGCGCTATAAGTGGGAAGATAACATCAAGAGATGGACAGGAAATAGTCTATCAGAGTGTACCATCAAGACAAGAGACAGAAGACGTTGGAGATCCATTACAGCCAACCTTCGTTGTGGAGATGGCAGCTGATGATGATGATGATGATATCTTCAAGTTTGGTGCGTAAATAAAACAAAAATGCATAAAATTGGTGCGCGTAAGTTCGAATTCGCATACATGAACACGCGTAAACAGATAACTAAACTTTACCATATTTTATCGTGTTTTTGTCTCTTTTGGCTAAATCTCAGCAAGTGGTTAACCGTTGCACGTTTCTACCCTCTTCTACCGCCACGATGTTTTATAATCAAAACTTTACAATAAATTTTTGTCACTACTTTGGTATCTTAGTTTGTCAGTTAGACTAGAAAGTTCATTTAATATTCTTACCTTCAGAATTTCTTTTCTTCATAAAAATACGCTCTTTCGATTATTATTTTTGTTTTATTTTAATGAGACAGAAATACCCCAAGCAGCAAGCAGTCACGTGAACACAATGTACTGTCTGAAGACGACTTACAACTATAATTTTTAATATTACAATAAATATTAAAAATAAAAAAAATAAAAAAATAAAAAAAAAAAAAAAATTACCAACGGGCTGATCACCCGTTTGCCAGTCACTTCGATTACGGAAACAACAGCAGATGGATTGATTTGCCATTGCCCTAAAGACGCCAATAGGCGTGATGGGAAACAATGGCAAAGAAAACCAATCTGCTGTTGCCCTAAGACGCCACTAGGCGTAATGGCCACTGACTGCTTTGACGGTCGGTGGCTAAGGACGGAAGAAGAAGAAGAAATATTAAAATTAAATGAAAGAATACGACCAAATAGACAGCATGCATCAAATTATCTCCATCTTGCTGTCTCGTACCAGCGACTGAGTATGTTGTTCAGCTAAATTTCTGTTTTCTGAGTTTAAGTACTGCCTTTGCAAATGCAATTCCGTTTTTTATTGATTGATTTGACCTGTGTAAACAGAACTATGCACGAATCATGTTAACTGAGTGTTGGAAACCTCTTCTTTTTTTTTTTTTAAATGGCCCATAGTACTTGCATTGGTACCTAAATATATGTTTTTCCATTCTTCGCCAAAACCCGAACCCAAGCAAAAGATTGTTTCAATTTTATCTGTAACTAGGTCATAGTAGAAATTTTGTCTATGAATTATTAATAACTCGTTTGCTGGAGCACCAGCTAAAACCAATAAGACACCCAGTGCATCCCCACTCCATCGCCCTGATCGCCCCACGCAGGAAAAAACTGAGGACTATACACATTATTTATAAAATGCTATTCCGGAACAAATTAGTCAGGGAATGGAATTTTTAACATGTGTAACAAATACTATTTACAGTATGAAACAAAGAAACAAACAACGAGGGAATGTGAAGGTCTGAGAAACAGTTAAAAATAGAGGTAAACAAGTATGTTACAGGCACTCGTAAGAAATTGGTTAGGTTAGTTTGGTTTTAAAGACTATCTTCATTGCACACGGACAACTCCATCAGTGCTCCGATCTCCTCCCTTAGATCACACAAGGAGGATCTCAGCAAAGTGCACGAACTCCGTAGCACCGACGAGAATTACAGTGTTTATACAACGCGTGTTCAAATGAAACCCGATCGTGCTGCGCGAAGTGGACATTTGTAGGAGGAGCATGATGACGTCACATCTGATGTAATAAGCACATACGAATGTACAAGTGTGTAAGTGTTCATTCCCCTAGTATTCATTGTTGTGGTGAACTTCTACATACAATATCTAAATTAGAATATAACAGTATAGTGCATAAAGTCAAAGATAGGATAGTACTACAAATTTTCATTGTTGGCGTCGCCTACGCCTTTAGCTTATTAATTGATAACGCCTTAGCCGAACCAAAAAGGTACCCAATTTTTCAAATTCGTCCTTGAGACAAACGTAACACTTTCCTAGGTCAACTAAGTATTTGCCTAAATACATTGTAAAGGGGAGAGGGGACGGAGAGATAACCAACGCAAATCACGTCTCACATTGTTTCAAAAAAAAAATAAAACTAACTTGCTAGTAGTGCCCTTAGGCGGTTTCACAATACGATGAAAAAGTTAGAAAAAAGTGGACACTACGGTCAGGGAAACACGCTTAGCTCTTATTGCGAATGACATAAACTCTCGTAATTAGCTTGAAAGTACATGAGAAAAGAATTGAACAGGAGGTAGTTTAAAAATCAACAACTAACATGGAAAAAAATATGGAATATTGAACCAAGCTACTTAGCCCCATAAAAATCATATATTCGTGTACCTGTGGCCTTGCTGACTAAGAATATGTTATCAATTACATAAATAGTCCATTAGATAATCAAATATTGGGGATAATACATAGAGAATCGGAGATACTGTCAGGTCAAGTCATGTCTGCTTAGATTGGATAGCATATTTTTGGGGGAAAAAATTAGGTGAGAGAAAGGCTAAGATAGTACAATGAAAGGGATTGGATGGAATTTGAAGGAAGCCGTAATATTATTGGCTGACCTAAATATACAAATCTAGTTGGTAATAGTAACGCATAGGGTTTGAGATAATTTTTTTTTAAAAGAATTCATTCAAAAAAAAAAAGAGATGCTTGGTCTCATTTGGCCAAAGCTTTTTTACATGATAGTAATAGTAGGATGCTCGCTGCCATTTTTCCAAAATATTCAGAGGAGCAAGAAGCGATGAGCAGACCTGTGCTTTTTTTATTAATAATACTACCATCAGAAAGCAGTCTGAACAGAGGCAGTGATGAAAGTGTGCCATATTCTATTGCCTAATTCATCGTTAATTGTTTATATTTCCTTGATATGTGGTAAGATTGATTTTATGGACTTTTTAATTAACAAAGGGTTGTGTGTAAGAAAAGGCCATGAAAAAAGATTGTAATTAAATGGTTCCATAACAGACTTAGGCATGGCCTAGATGTTGATCCATCATATAAGGGACTATCCAAGAAGTTTAGAACTACAGAACTATATATATCTATGATGGTCATACAGGAACATTACATCTATCTTATTGCATGGAAAAGATTATTGCAGGAATGACAGAGGCGTAGCATCCATAAGGGAAGAGAAAAGAAAACTGGAAAAATTTGTTCCATCAAACTAAAGTGGAGAAGCAGGGTTGTCAGAGAGAGCTGACCATGTTCTTTTGTGTTGACCATATGTTTACATGTAAATTAGGAGGAATTAGTTTGATATTAAGACAGAACCATAACTTGCATCGACAGGGGTTCCTGCTGGCACTTGTCTGGTGCTAGTACTCGATCAGTGAAGAAGTCTGCAAGATTTCAAAGAGTCTCTGGCACCTACTTGTATTAAAGAAGTCAAGACCAGAGGAGACTGAAGTGTTTGGCCAAACCGACTACAACTGCGGCTTATTCCAGGAACCAGATAAGTGTTATATCTGGCCTGGGACAAATTATCACTAATAGATAATAATCTCCTGTGCTTACAAAAACATTCCTCCTAAAGAATATAAGGAACAATCCTAGTGAAACAAAAGACATTGCAATGATGACAATCCCCAACCTGCTTCCCATTCACAGTATTTAATTAGAGTAAACAACATCAAAGTGAACATTTGTAACAATGTACTATGGACATATTGTCTGTTGCATGTAAATATCTTTATATATATATTTGTAATTATATCTATCCATCTAAATTGATTCTCATTGAACTGTAGTCCTGACCAAAACAACTTTAGGCTCAGGACCAATAAATTTTAACAAAAAATGTTTTAAATATAAAATTTAACAGCTGGAGTTGGTAGAGTTTATCATAATAATTAGTATATGTTTGTATATGTTTTGTATTGAGATTCTTTGCAACACTCTTACAATACCCTAGACACTTTATGTAGCTTTCAGTCACGCTAGTCAAAAAAATATAACTTAGAGTGAGATCGTAGGGTGGTACAAGAAAGGTACTCTGTAACACAGTTGGCCATTGTTTACCTCAGAGACCTTCACAGTTGATCTCACTCAAGTACAACTATACGCACACCATACTTCTTAACATCAAAACCCACCACATATATTGGGGGCTCGTCCGGGATTTGAACTTGGCACATATATAGATGAATGTTTAAAATAGGAATCTCATACAGCATATATTAACTAACTCCAGAAAAAAAAGTAGCAGTAGAAACACCCCTAAGAAGATAAAAATAATTAAGAGGAGATTTACAGTGATAGGTTGTCTCAGCCAGTAGTAATTAGTTAATTATAGTTAGTATTTATTTTAGTTAAAGTTAAGATTGTCTTAGAACTTTAGTAGACCTACTTGAGTTAGAATGGCTGATCTAGCCAAATTCAGATCTGCCGCTGTGCAGACTGCTAAAGAGATGGGCATGGATGGACCAGAGCTGGTTCAATATGTAACTTCAGAATGTGACAAATTTATTGAACGAGATAGGGAAGACAGGAAGTTAGAAGCAGAAAGAAAGTTAGAGGCTGACAAAGAACTTAAGAGGCTGCAGATTGAGGCTGACAAGGAGGCTAGGGCATTGGAGGCAGATAGGGAGGCAGAGATTAAAAGGCTCCAATTAGAAGAGAAAAAGGCGGAAAGAGAAGCAGAAGAAAAGAGATTAGCTGCAGAAAGAGAAGAAAAGAGACAGGCTGCTGAAAGAGAAGCAGAAGAAAAGAGATTAGCTGCAGAAAGAGAAGAAAAGAGACAGGCTGCTGAAAGGAAGGCAGAAGAAAAAAGACAGGCTGCTGAAAGGGAAGCAGAAGAAAAGAGACGGGCTGCTGACAGGAAAGCAGAAGAAAAGAGACAGGCTGCAGAAAGGGAAGATAGGAGATTGCGGAGGGAGCACGAGCTACGACTAAGGGAGTTAGAATTTCAAGGCCATGCTCCTGAAAATGGTGCCAGCCCCTTTGCCTCAGATGCCACTGCTAGTCAGGGAGCCTCAACCTCAGCTATGGGTTTTCATGTAGACCATTTTGTTGAGAAAGATGATGACATAGAAGGGTATTTAAGTAGGTTTGAGCTTTTGGCTACTACATATGGGTTAGAGAGAGAGAGAGAGAGAGAGAGAGAGAGAGAGAGAGAGAGGTGGAGCCTCAAGTTATCCCAGGGTCTTAGGGGAACAGCTTATGAAGTTTTTGCGAAAATGAGCAGAGATGACCAAGACAATTACGACATGCTAAAGCAGGCTCTTTTGTAAAGATAAGAAAAAAATGGAGAATTTTATAGAAAAAATTTAGGAATGCCAAACTACTGTCGGGTGAGACCTATCACCAGTTCTCTGCACGGTTAGAGACCTACTTGGAGAAATGGACTGCTCTGGGGAAAACCCAAGATCTTAAGGAAATGATCCTTATTGAGCAGCTAAGAGAGTCCATGGCTCCAGACCTGAGAAAGTTTCTCATGGAACAAGGTGCAGAGAGGCTGGGTGAGTTACTCAATGTCGCTGAGAGGTATCAGGCAGCCCAAGCAGAAGTAGTTGGAAATAAAAAGAAACAGGTAGACAATTTCAAGGCCCCACAAAACTTTAATAGGTTTGACCATAGAGAACAGAACAAAGGTAAGCAACAGTTTGATAGGCCACACAATGACTAGAAATAAAACCCCACAATTCAATGAAAGGAAATATGATGAAAGAAAATCGTTTAGCCAAGAAAGGGGTGGTTAGAAATTGTCGGATGGACAACCATAACACCGAAAATTGTAATAGGAGACCTGTAGTAATGGCCACGCTTCAGGTCAGGTCGACTCCTAGAAAGGAGGAGGAACCACCAAAAACTATGTCTCGTAAAGAGTGTAGGAAGGCACAGGCTAAAGATAGATCACTGAAGCCGTGTTTTGACAAACTCCAAAAACTCCATAACCCTCCTAGAAACGGAGAATTCTATTTGGATGATGGACTGCTTTACCGGACGGATAAAGCAGGATCATACGGGTGTGCACAGTTGGTATTGCCCTCGAAATATAGGGAACGAGTTATGAGACAAACACATGTTCAAGACGGTGGGCATCTGAGGATGGGTCACACCTGTAAAAGGACATCTATGTCTTATTACTGGCCAGGAGTGGTTGAAGACATAAGAAAATTTGTCGAGGCCTGCGACCAGTGCAATAAGAAAAATTCCACAGGGTGGAAAAATAATAACCAAATGCGAGAGAAGCATTATGGAAAACCTGGGCCAGAAAATAAAGAGGGAATACCCACACGTGGGAAAATGAATCAGGACCTAGACACGCCACGGGGCAAACTTAGGCCTGGAAAGAAAAATAATTATAATAAAGTGGACAGAGGGGAATGGGAACCCCCTTTTCACAGACAGTCTTCACTCGAATGTATTACCATGGCCACTATGCAGCGAGTACAAAGAAATGTTTTACCCCAGAATAAGCCGACAATCCCTCGGTCGGAATTATGTGAACTGGGTGAAGATAAAAGAGAGAGAAGATCTCTCACAAGGAATTTAAAGTGGGAAGAAAACCCCAAGAAAAAAATTGGTAGTGGTCGATTTGTGAGTGATGATTCTAGGAAGAAAAGTCCTCACTATAAGGCTTCTAATGGAAGAGACCATACCGGTGCCTGGAAAAATAGGTCAACAATATTAAAGGTCCATATGTAGCCTTGTTAAGTACATGGACCGATGAAAAGGCAGAGAAAATATTACCTCATCATACCAATATGTGAACGAGCTGACCACTCGTCTTAAAACTGGCTGGAAACTTGCCAATGAAAATTTGAGACAAGCCAGGAAAAAGCATGCTGCCTATTACAATAAAAAAGCGAAGGACAGAGAATTAGCTGTGGGAGAGAAGGTGCTCCTTCTACTGCCCGGTAGCCATAATAAATTGCAAATTGGATGGCAAGGTCCATACACAGTTCTAGAGAAGGTGTCTAGAACAAATTATAAGATAGATAAGAAGGGGAAAGAGAAAATCTATCATGTGAATCTCCTGAAAAAATATCTGGACAGAGAAAACCAGGAGGAGACACACCTACTGACCTTGTCTGTTGCAATGGAAATGAAAAAGGAACCACTCACCTCTCACGAATATCCTTTACCGCTGCACAGGTAAAAATCAGTACGCACTTAACGAAAAATCAGAGAGAGAGTTCAACAGGTTCTGGATGATCATACAGATGTGTTAACGGAACGACCGGGGCATACATATTTATTAGAGTATGATATGAAACTCATAGACCCAACACCAATCTGTATGAGATCCTATTCGATTCCGTTCGCTAAGGAAAAAGCTTTAAAGGAGGAGATAGATTATCTGTTGAGAGAAGGGATTATCTCGCACAGTGAATTTCCTTACAGCTCCAGTGTGGTTCTGTTAAGAAAACCCTCTGGAGAACACCGACTGTGTATAGATTACAGGAAACTGAATGCTGTCACAGAAGATCAGGTGGATCCATTACCTGATACAAATCAGCTATTTGTCAGGCTGAATAAAGCTAAATATTTCTCTAAAGTGGATCTGAGCAAAGGCTACTATCAGATTCCAGTAAAGCCGGAGGTTAGACCTTATTTAGCCTTTAGCACCTCGGAAGGACATTATGAATTTAACATGTTGCCATTCGGGCTGAAAAATGCACAGAGTGTGTTTTCGACGATGATGAGAAAGTTACTGGATCCCCTGAATAATCCATGCATCACCAACTTCATGGATGATATTCTCATAGCGATTGAAACATTTGAGGAACACATTAACTCTCTGGATATGTTGTTTAATCGACTTAGAGAGACAAATTTGACCGCTAGACCGACAAAATGCTGCGTTGGATGTAAAGAGCTGGAATTCTTGGGACACACAGTACATCAGGGAAACATGACCCCTGACCCCAAGAACCTGGAGAAGTTGAAAAGAGCACCAAGACCACAGACAAAAAAAGATGTGCGATCTTTTGTCTCATTATGTGGTTTCTACCAAAAGTATATTAAAAACTTTAACTCCATATGTGCTCCTTTGACTGATTTAACGCGCAAAGGAAATCCTGATAGAATTACTTGGTCAGCACAATGTGAATTAGCCTACCAAGAGTTGAAGGAAAAGCTCACAAGCAGGCCTATTTTGAAATTACCTGACTTGAGTCAAGAATTCATTGTGAGAACGGATGCTAGTAATATAGGTTTGGGTGCAGCTCTATTACAAAGGTCAAATTCACTTGATGGGGAATTAACCCCAGTTGCTTATGCTAGCCGTAAGTTGAATTCAGCAGAACAAAAATATTCAACAAGTGAAAAAGAATGTTTAGCTGTCATATGGGCTATAAAAAAGTTCCAGATTTATCATTATGGTAAATCATTTAAGATCCAAACAGATCAAAAACCACTCGTGTGTCTGTCACAAGCAAGGCATGAAAATGCTAGATTATTACGTTGCTCGTTGCTCCTACAGCCATACCAGTTTACAATAGAATATATTCCAGGCAAAACCAATGTAGGTGCAGATTTTTTAAGTAGACATCCGTACGACGAACATCAGAGTAGTCACCAGGCATAGGTAGTAATTTATCTATGTGTATTTAGAAGTAGGAACTGACATATGATAGTTTGTTCTAAGTGGGGAGATGTGTGGTGAACTTCTAAATACAATATCTAAATTAGAATATAGCAGTATAGTACATAAAGTCAAAGATAGGATAGTACTACAAATTTTCATTGTTGGCGTCGCCTACGCCTTTAGCTTATTAATTGATAACGCCTTAGCCGAACCAAAAAGGTACCAAATTTTTCAAATTCGTCCTTGAGACAAACGTAACACTTTCCTAGGTCAACTAAGTATTTGGCTAAATACATTGTAGAGGGGAGAGGGGACGGAGAGATAACCAACGCAAATCATGTCTCACATTGTTTCAAAAAAAAAAACTAACTTGCTAGTAGTGCCCTTAGGCGGTTTCACAATGCGATGAAAAAGTTAGAAAAAAGTGGACACTACGGTCAGGGAAACACGCTTAGCTCTTATTGCGAATGACATAAACTCTCGTAATTAGCTTGAAAGTACATGAGAAAAGAATTGAACAGGAGGTAGTTTAAAAATCAACAACTAACATGGAAAAGAAAAATATGGAATATTGAACCAAGCTACTTAGCCCCATAAAAATCATATATTCGTGTACCTGTGGCCTTGCTGACTAAGAGTATGTTATCAATTACATAAATAGTCCATTAGATAATCAAATATTGGGGATAATACATAGAGAATCGGAGATACTGTCAGGTCAAGTCATGTCTGCTTAGATTGGATAGCATATTTTTGGGGGGAAAAATTAGGTGAGAGAAAGGCTAAGATAGTACAATGAAACGGATTGGATGGAATTTGAAGGAAGCCGTAATATTATTGGCTGACCTAAATATGCAAATCTAGTTGGTAATAGTAACGCATAGGGTTTGAGATAATTTTTTTTTTAAAGAATTCATTCAAAAAAAAGAGATGCTTGGTCTCATTGGCCAAAGCTTTTTTACATGATAGTAATAGTAGGATGCTCGCTGCCATTTTTCTAAAATATTCAGAGGAGCAAGAAGCGATGAGCAGATCTGTGCTTTTTTATTAATAATACTACCATCAGAGAGCAGTCTGAACAGAGGCAGTGATGAAAGTGTGCCATATTCTATTGCCTAATTCATCGTTAATTGTTTATATTTCCTTGATATGTGGTAAGTTTGATTTTATTGACTTTTTAATTAACAAAGGGTTGTGTGTAAGAAAAGGCCATGAAAAAAGATTGTAATTAAATGGTTCCATAACAGACTTAGGCATGGCCTAGATGTTGATCCATCATATAAGGGACTATCCAAGAAGTTTAGAACTACAGAACTATATATATCTATGATGGTCATACAGGAACATTACATCTATCTTATTGCATGGAAAAGATTATTGCAGGAATGACAGAGGCGTAGCATCCATAAGGGAAGAGAAAAGAAAACTGGAAAAATTTGTTCCATCAAACTAAACTGGAGAAGCAGGGTTGTCAGAGAGAGCTGACCATGTTCTTTTGTGTTGACCATATGTTTACATGTAAATTAGGAGGAATTAGTTTGATATTAAGACAGAACCATAACTTGCATCGACAGGGGTTCCTGCTGGCACTTGTCTGGTGCTAGTACTCGATCAGTGAAGAAGTCTGCAAGATTTCAAAGAGTCTCTGGCACCTACTTGTATTAAAGAAGTCAAGACCAGAAGAGACTGAAGTGTTTGGCCAAACCGACTACAACTGCGGCTTATTCCAGGAACCAGATAAGTGTTATATCTGGCCTGGGACAAATTATCACTAATAGATAATAATCTCCTGTGCTTACAAAAACATTCCTCCTAAAGAATATAAGGAACAATCCTAGTGAAACAAAAGACATTGCAATGATGACAATCCCCAACCTGCTTCCCATTCACAGTATTTAATTAGAGTAAACAACATCAAAGTGAACATTTGTAACAATGTACGATGGACATATTGTCTGTTGCATGTAAATATCTTTATATATATATATATTTGTAATTATATCTATCCATCTAAATTGATTCTCATTGAACTGTAGTCCTGACCAAAACAACTTTAGGCTCAGGACCAATAAATTTTAACAAAAAATATTTTAAATATAAAATTTGACAGCTGGATTTGGTTGAGTTTATCATAATAAATAGTATATCTTTGTTTATGTTTTGTATTGAGATTCTTTGCAACACTTTTACAATACCCTAGACACTTTATGTTGCTTTCAGTCACGCTAGTCAAAAAAAAATATAACTTAGACTGAGATCGTAGGGTGGTACAAGAAAGGTACTCTGTAACACAGTTGTCCATTGTTTACCTCAGAGACCTTCACAGTTGATCTCACTCAAGTACAACTATACGCACACCATACTTCTTAACATCAAAACCCACCACATATATTGGGGGCTCGTCCGGGATTTGAACTTGGCACATATATAGATGAATGTTTAAAATAGGAATCTCATACAGCATATATTAACTAACTCCAGAAAAAAAAAGTAGCAGTAGAAACACTCCTAAGAAGATAAAAATAATTAAGAGGAGATTTACAGTGATAGGTTGTCTCAGCCAGTAGTAATTATTTAATTATAGTTAGTATTTATTTTAGTTAAAGTTAAGATTGTCTTAGAACTTTAGTAGACCTACTTGAGTTAGAATGGCTGATCTAGCCAAATTCAGATCTGCCGCTGTGCAGGCTGCTAAAGAGATGGACATGGATGGACCAGAGCTGGTTCAATATGTAACTTCAGAATGTGACAAATTTATTGAACGAGATAGGGAAGACAGGAAGTTAGAAGCAGAAAGAAAGTTAGAGGCTGACAAAGAACTTAAGAGGCTGCAAATTGAGGCTGACAAGGAGGCTAGGGCATTGGAGGCAGATAGGGAGGCAGAGATTAAAAGGCTCCAATTAGAAGAGAAAAAGGCGGAAAGAGAAGCAGAAGAAAAGAGATTAGCTGCAGAAAAAGAAGAAAAGAGACAGGCTGCTGAAAGAGAAGCAGAAGAAAAGAGATTAGCTGCAGAAAGAGAAGAAAAGAGACAGGCTGCTGAAAGGGAAGCAGAAGAAAAAAGACAGGCTGCTGAAAGGGAAGCAGAAGAAAAGAGACGGGCTGCTGACAGGGAAGCAGAAGAAAAGAGACAGGCTGCAGAAAGGGAAGATAGGAGATTGCAGAGGGAGCACGAGCTACGACTAAGGGAGTTAGAATTTCAAGGCCATGCTCCTGAAAATGGTGCCAGCCCCTTTGCCTCAGATGCCACTGCTAGTCAGGGAGCCTCAACCTCAGCTATGGGTTTTCATGTAGACCATTTTGTTGAGAAAGATGATGACATAGAAGGGTAATTAAGTAGGTTTGAGCTTTTGGCTACTACATATGGGTTAGAGAGAGAGAGAGAGGAAGAGAGAGAGAGAGAGAGGTGGAGCCTCAAGTTATCCCAGGGTCTTAGGGGAACAGCTTATGAAGTTTTTGCTAAAATGAGCAGAGATGACCAAGACAATTACGACATGCTAAAGCAGGCTCTTTTGTAAAGATAAGAAAAAAATGGAGAATTTTATAGAAAAAATTTAGGAATGCCAAACTACTGTCGGGTGAGACCTATCACCAGTTCTCTGCACGGTTAGAGACCTACTTGGAGAAATGGACTGCTCTGGGGAAAACCCAAGATCTTAAGGAAATGATCCTTATTGAGCAGCTAAGAGAGTCCATGGCTCCAGACCTGAGAAAGTTTCTCATGGAACAAGGTGCAGAGAGGCTGGGTGAGTTACTCAATGTCGCTGAGAGGTATCAGGCAGCCCAAGCAGAAGTAGTTGGCAATAAAAAGAAACAGGTAGACAATTTCAAGGCCCCACAAAACTTTAATAGGTTTGACCATAGAGAACAGAACAAAGGTAAGCAACAGTTTGATAGGCCACACAATGACTATAGAAATAAAACCCCACAATTCAATGAAAGGAAATATGATGAAAGAAAATCTTTTAACCAAGGAAAGAGGTGGTGTAGAAATTGTCGGATGGACAACCATAACACCGAAAATTGTAATAGGAGACCTGTAGTAATGGCCACGCTTCAGGTCAGGTCGACTCCTAGAAAGGAGGAGGAACCACCAAAAACTATGTCTCGTAAAGAGTGTAGGAAGGCACAGGCTAAAGATAGATCACTGAAGCCGTGTTTTGACAAACTCCAAAAACTCCATAACCCTCCTAGAAACGGAGAATTCTATTTGGATGATGGACTGCTTTACCGGACGGATAAAGCAGGATCATACGGGTGTGCACAGTTGGTATTGCCCTCGAAATATAGGGAACGAGTTATGAGACAAACACATGTTCAAGACGGTGGGCATCTGAGGATGGGTCACACCTGTAAAAGGACATCTATGTCTTATTACTGGCCAGGAGTGGTTGAAGACATAAGAAAATTTGTCGAGGCCTGCGACCAGTGCAATAAGAAAAATTCCACAGGGTGGAAAAATAATAACCAAATGCGAGAGAAGCATTATGGAAAACCTGGGCCAGAAAATAAAGAGGGAATACCCACACGTGGGAAAATGAATCAGGACCTGGACACGCCACGGGGCAAACTTAGGCCTGGAAAGAAAAATAATTATAATAAAGTGGACAGAGGGGAATGGGAACCCCCTTTTCACAGACAGTCTTCACTCGAATGTATTACCATGGCCACTATGCAGCGAGTACAAAGAAATGTTTTACCCAGAATAAGCCGACAATCCCTCGGTCGGAATTATGTGAACTGGGTGAAGATAAAAGAGAGAGAAGATCTCTCACAAGGAATTTAAAGTGGGAAGAAAACCCCAAGAAAAAAATTGGTAGTGGTCGATTTGTGAGTGATGATTCTAGGAAGAAAAGTCCTCACTATAAGGCTTCTAATGGAAGAGACCATACCGGTGCCTGGAAAAATAGGTCAACAATATTAAAGGTCCATATGTAGCCTTGTTAAGGACATGGACCGATGAAAAGGCAGAGAAAATATTACCTCATCATACCAATATGTGAACGAGCTGACCACTCGTCTTAAAACTGGCTGGAAACTTGCCAATGAAAATTTGAGACAAGCCAGGAAAAAGCATGCTGCCTATTACAATAAAAAAGCGAAGGACAGAGAATTAGCTGTGGGAGAGAAGGTGCTCCTTCTACTGCCCGGCAGCCATAATAAATTGCAAATTGGATGGCAAGGTCCATACACAGTTCTAGAGAAGGTGTCTAGAACAAATTATAAGATAGATAAGAAGGGGAAAAAATCTATCATGTGAATCTCCTGAAAGAAATATCTGGACAGAGAAAACCAGGAGGAGACCACACCTACTGACCTTGTCTGTTGCAACGGAAATGAAAAAGGAACCACTCACCTCTCACGAATATCATTTACATCCCTGTGAGACCGCTGCTCAGGTAAAAATCAGTACGCACTTAACGAAAAATCAGAGGGAGAGAGTTCAACAGGTTCTGGATGATCATACAGATGTGTTAACGGAACGACCGGGGCATACAAATTTATTAGCGTATGATATGAAACTCATAGACCCAACACCAATCTGTATGAGAGCCTATTCGATTCCGTTCGCTAAGGAAAAAGCTTTAAAGGAGGAGATAGATTATCTGTTGAGAGAAGGGATTATCTCGCACAGTGAATCTCCTTACAGCTCCAGTGTGGTTCTGTTAAGAAAACTCTCTGGAGAACACAGACTGTGTATAGATTACAGGAAACTGAATGCTGTCACAGAAGGTCAGGTGGATCCATTACCTGATACAAATCAGCTATTTGTCAGGCTGAATAAAGCTAAATATTTCTCTAAAGTGGATCTGAGCAAAGGCTACTATCAGATTCCAGTAAAGCCGGAGGTTAGACCTTATTTAGCCTTTAGCACCTCGGAAGGACATTATGAATTTAACATGTTGCCATTCGGGCTGAAAAATGCACCGAGTGTGTTTTCGACGATGGTGAGAAAGTTACTGGATCCCCTGAATAATCCATGCATCACCAACTTCATGGATGATATTCTCATACCGATTGAAACATTTGAGGAACACATTAACTCTCTGGATATGATGTTTAATCGACTTAGAGAGACAAATTTGACCGCTAGACCGACAAAATGCTGCGTTGGATGTAAAGAGCTGGAATTCTTGGGACACACAGTACATCAGGGAAACATGACCCCTGACCCCAAGAACCTGGAGAAGTTGAAAAGAGCACCAAGACCACAGACAAAAAAAAGATGTGCGATCTTTTGTCTCATTATGTGGTTTCTACCAAAAGTATATTAAAAACGTTAACTCCATATGTGCTCCTTTGACTGATTTAACGCGCAAAGGAAATCCTGATAGAATTACTTGGTCAGCACAATGTGAATTAGCCTACCAAGAGTTGAAGGAAAAGCTCACAAGCAGGCCTATTTTGAAATTACCTGACTTGAGTCAAGAATTCATTGTGAGAACGGATGCTAGTAATATAGGTTTGGGTGCAGCTCTATTACAAAGGTCAAATTCACTTGATGGGGAATTAACCCCAGTTGCTTATGCTAGCCGTAAGTTGAATTCAGCAGAACAAAAATATTCAACAAGTGAAAAAGAATGTTTAGCTGTCATATGGGCTATAAAAAGTTCCAGATTTATCTTTATGGTAAATCATTTAAGATCCAAACAGATCAAAAACCACTAGTGTGTCTGTCACAAGCAAGGCATGAAAATGCTAGATTATTACGTTGGTCGTTGCTCCTACAGCCATACCAGTTTACAATAGAATATATTCCAGGCAAAACCAATGTAGGTGCAGATTTTTTAAGTAGACATCCGTACGACGAACATCAGAGTTTATCATAATAAATAGTATATGTTTGTTTATGTTTTGTATTGAGATTCTTTGCAACACTTTTACAATACCCTAGACACTTTATGTAACTTTCAGTCACGCTAGTCAAAAAAAAATATAACTTAGAGTGAGATCGTAGGGTGGCACAAGAAAGGTACTCTGTAACACAGTTGTCCATTGTTTACCTCAGAGACCTTCACAGTTGATCTCACTCAAGTACAACTATACGCACACCATTCTTCTTAACATCAAAACCCACCACAATTGTTTGTGCTGCAGACCGTTAAAATAATGGCCGGTGTGATACGGAATCCGTCCAAGGTCGATCAGCAAGCGGTGATCCAGTTCCTAACAGCCGAAGGATGTCGACCAGCCGACATTCATCGCCGAATGAAAGCAGTGTATGGTGACAAAAGTGTGTCTAAGACTACAGTGAAAGACTGGGCACGAATGTTTCGAGAAGGACGTCAGTTAACGAAAGATCTTCCGCGGCCAGGTCAGGTGCATATTGCTGCGACAGAAGAAGCCATCGCCATAAGGAAGAACGCATGCGGTGGAGTTTGAACCACCTGCTGCGTTACGAAGAGGAGGGTGATGCATTTCTGTTGCGCATACGGGCAGGCGATGAGTCGTGGTGCCACCACTTTGAACCGTGCAGCAAAACAGCGAGCATACAATGGAAACATCCCGGATCACCAAAACCCAAAAAATTCAAGTCACAGATTTCCGCCATTAAGGTTAAGCTGACCGCATTTTTTGACCATGAAGGGCTTCTATTTGTTGACTTTAAAGAGCTTGGCTTGAACATCAATGCCATCCGCTACAAAGATACACTAGACAATCTGCATACAGCCATCAAGAATAAACGACCCGGCATGCTTTCGCTAGGTGTGATTCTGTTGCACGACAATGCTCGTCCACATGTTGCGAACATTGTGCAGGAAGCGTTAGCAAGGAAAAGGTGGGAAGTTCTGCCACACCCAGCCTACAGCCCCGATCTGTCACCGTGTGACTTTCATTTGTTCGGACCCTTAAAAAAAATCTCTAAAGGGACAACGATTCGACTCCGATGCAGACGTCAGGGCCTCGGTGATCAAATGGTTCAATAAGCAACCAAAGTCATTTTTCTCGGACGGAATCCGCCGTCTACCCAAGCAGTGGGATGCGTGTCTGAATGCCTGTGGTGACTATTTCTAAAGAACCCCAGTGAATACTTGCTTCATAACAATTGCTTATTTAATTCTACTACTACTGCTGATGTACCTTACATATATTTGTTATAAAGCCACTGGGATGGGTTTCATTTGAACACGCCTCGTATGTAGGAGTCACACATTCTTTAAATATTTTTTTTTTGGTGGGTAGGTTTCTAATTTTTAATTTTTTTCCACGGCATCGGCCTTATGGCCTACTCTTTACGATTTCCAAGTGCCGAGGGATTTTAAACGTGCGCAACTTGCACACTGGACCTCCTAATCTTTCGCCTTTATCAGAGAAGGCTAGGTATCCGATCTCACTACCCAGGAGACCAGGGGGAGTATGACATCATTAGAACTACT
Organism: Oreohelix idahoensis; assembly: GCA_024509875.1. Taxonomy (NCBI): domain Eukaryota; kingdom Metazoa; phylum Mollusca; class Gastropoda; order Stylommatophora; family Oreohelicidae; genus Oreohelix; species Oreohelix idahoensis. Next base: position 146,787 of record JAMPIV010012362.1, read on the forward strand.
GGTTCTGAAAAATAATGTCCAAAAATTATAATCCATGTACTGGGAATCGAACCTGGTACCTCTTAGCCACTCCGACCCCAAAGAAATGTAAGAAATACATTAAACAAAGTTAGAAGTTTGTTGTCATAAAATTGGATACCAGAGAGACAAGCACATTTAAGATGAATGGGTTTAGGAAACATGTATCTTGTTGCAACGTTACGTTCATATGATTTCTGCCTATAGATGGTGTCACGGGTTACCTCCCCTTTTCTCTGTAGTAGTGGTCCAACAGTGGCCAAAACCTAGAGTATCTAATGTGGGCCTTCAAAGGAGTCTACTTTCGCACAAGATTACTCATGGCAGAGTTGTAGATAGAATACTGATGCTTCTTGTGACGTATAATGGAAATATAGCCAACAGTAATCTGACAGCCCTGTAATCCCGTTAGCGTCCTATGATTTGCTAGTAAAAGTCACGCATTTTACTTCCTGCATTACCCACTCTTAATCCACGCCTCTTTTCCTTGAACGTAAACAAACGGAAAGTTTACCAACTTCCGTGACCTGCCAGCCATAACAGGGAGAGAATCAAGTTTGTTTATCTGAATTTCTCACGCGAGCTGATCTGTCAATCATTGGATATCAGACAGATCGCACGTGTGAAAACACCGAACCTTTTTGAAGTACGATGCTCGGCGAGAAATATTTCCCCGAGGACCCTTTGATGTTCGTACACTCAGGGGGAGTTTACGCTTTGAAATCAGAAGCGGGGAAAATCTCGGGAAGAAACCCGTTATACGGTTCCAAGTCTCTGTTGTCGATTAGCAACGCCGACAGAGCGACCGTGAAAACCTTTCATCTAGGGAATGCAGTTTCCTGATTTTCTGCTATGCACTATAGTGTGAAAAGTAACGTCATCTATAGATCAGAGAGACAATAATATACATAAACTGTGGGGTCTTAAACCCGTGATCAGTTGTCGCTCAGAATTTTGGATAGTCTAAACACTTAGTCTAGAACCATTGTGGTAGATGTGTTAATAGCATTTCGTGGGGAATGTCAATTCTGATTTAGTGGTAATAGAAATTAGCATTTACGTGATTTATTGTGCTAGGTTTTATCATCTTAAATTCACTGTGATTTTCTAGCTGTTAGAACTAGTGAAATAAATAACTCGTAGCTATTTTGTTACCAGTTATTCAGTAATGAAATTTTTCATCACCCGCTTTCTCACACAAGAAGATACGGTTTAGCTGACGGATATTATATGCTAGGCGCGACTGATAGTGGACCATAGAATTCACGTTATATTTCATTTTGTGTAATTATAAGAAGTCACTAGTGTTTAATATAATACGACTAAACAAACATAAACCGACAATCTAATAGCTATTAATGACAGGCGATATTTGTTAAGTGCGTGGATGGATAATTAAATAATAATTGACATCGTAAGCTGATCGTTAACGCACGCGCAAAGGAGCGGGGAGGGCGCATACCTTCACCCGACCTAGAGACGCCACGCTAGCGAAAACTGACCTGATAGGAATAGGCTAGAGACACCGTGTGCCTTTTAACTTTACTCAGGACTGACGGAGTAGATAAGAGATCGTCTTGTCCCCTTCCGTGTACATATATGTAGCTATATATATATTAGTATCATTTTTTCATAATGTTTCTCTATTCTTAAGCAGACCTGATCAAGGGCAACTAGCGGTCTATTTTAGGCTTTTTTTCTCCATTTACTGATTGGATTACTGTTGTCTTCTTCTTGGCTTACAGTCCCCAAGTTCATTTGTGAACAGGATTGGCCAAAGAGACACATAAACATTTAATTAGTAAATTTAACTGGACTATAAACACCAGAAATATTTATTCAATTTTATCAGCCCACTGTGGTGTAACACAAATAACATTACTATCTGACTTTTGACAGTCGTGTCAGCAAATTTATGAAGCAAGTTACGCTGTTTCAAAATCGGCACTCACCACAGAGCCAGCCGATAGGATTTACCATCATCATCATAAGTAACAGTTTTTTTTGCAAGCAGATGTTTCCCTATACTGGAAGTGTTTTCTACTGTTTACCGTGAACACAAGATCTCGGTTTTTCTACATTAACTGTTCGAGGTGACATTTGTCTATACAGGAATCAACCACCAAATTAGGCGTCCACCTTATAAAATTTAATTATTTGAGGAGTGACTGGGGCCAATTTGGAAGATAACAACACTGGAAAATATATATTCAGGGATTGTATGTCAAAGAGATATTTTTCACCAAGAGTAGGTAAGAAGTGGGTGAGTGGCCACGTATGACAGAGAGAGAGTGAATATTTTCTTGCTTACCGGAAAAATGTATCATCTGGGTTCTGCTTAAATATTGTTTACTTTCCTGGTGTAGAGGGAGGTTATTTAAAATTTTTTATCTATGTAAGAATCCAGGTATCTCATATGCTACCAGGATAGTATGCCAGTAAATAGTTCTGGTCTTACAAATAATACCCCAGTCTTAGAAATAAGCACTGGTGTATGGATATCATAGAAATAGTCAGACTGTGAAAACCCTGGCCAGTTGGTAAGAAGTTGTACCAGGATTTAAGGTGTCTCCTCCCTGTGACTATCTTATGATTTCTATTTTTTCTAGGGGATAATTAAAATGAACATTCACTGTAACCACAAATGTAAGAAGTGAATAATTCCTCAGGTACAGTTAAAATAGTTTAATGTTTACACTAATATTCTATTTCTGCTAGTTGGAAAAGAGCATTAAAATATATAAAAAATATTCACACAATTACTATTATTGTCTGTTTAGACTTCAAGATCTTGAATAATAAAGTTACTGAAAACTGGAATCACTTTAACTGTATCACTGTTCTTAGTCCTCTGACTTTACATATTACTGTCCTCATTTGACTGTATTCCCTAATGGTTGACTACTGTTGTAGATTTGTTTTATCTCACAACTATTGCTGTTTGTTTCATATATTTTGGTGGTCAGTGTCCTAAGTGACACTTATCTGAACATCTGGATACTGCTGTCGCGGCACTGTCCGTTGTATATATCAGTATTGGTAGACCCAGCACTAGGGATGCCAATGACCAGTTGAAGTTCACTCTTTGTGGTCCTGCACTTTTGTGGGATTGCCTCTGATGAACAACACAGGCTTCTGATACTTGACAGTCTGGTTTGAGTTATTTCATGGAACCTGAAACATCATATCAGCCTTGGCTAGTATCTGGCTAGACTTGTAGCTGACTAGCACAGATGTCAGACCAGTCAGTCATCAGATGTCACCGTTATACAATCATAGTAAGTAAGGACATCATTTCAGTGATACAGAAGTATTAACATTTCAATTAATTGTAACTGACTAGCACATAAGTCAGACTAGTCAGTCATCAGATGTCAAAGTTATACAGTCATAGTAAGTAACATCATTTCAATGATACAGAATTAATATTAACATTATCAGTAATAAACATCATCTGGTTTATTCCGCTCCTGTACATCCTTTACTTATTTATAACATGATCTTTCCAAACCATATCAGGTACAAATTTAAATACTGATGCCATTCCTAGCATCTACAGAAAATTAATACACAAATAGATAAAGTGAGTGCCCGACTGACCAAGCGATCAGGTTGCTTTCTTCAGTAGTACAACTACATAACTGTTGAATTGAAGCCTGGCTATGGAACACTCCAGTTTACCAGCTGTAAATGGGCACTCAGTTGTGCGCTCGAACTAGGGAAGGAAAAGGCAGTGAGGAAGGGAACTAGTCACCTAACCTCGTAAAAGCGGTATCTTCCATGATGAAGCTTCTAACACTTCATTTGCCTATGACAATCTCTGCCATGGGACTGCCTTTATCTTCGACGAGATACAGCATTTACTATGATAGATGTTATCTACATTTGGCTGTGGGGCTAGTTGTGATTAGTTTTTGTACAATCAACAATCATCCACATAGCGCATGTTTAGACCATATTAAAAATAACAATACATTATATCAATGAATATTCTACGTGCATATTTTGTGAAGTCTATATGAACCTGAAATAAAAAATATATACACGGTAGTTATCATAATTTCGCTTACCCTCAGACTTCAGACACAGGACTGAAAATTTATGGCGATCCGCTCACAATTCAGGTGGTACATGTGTAGTGGCGAACTCTGCCTCTCAGTCTGTCTCAAACCTCTTTCGTTGTGTCGCCTTTTAGTTAAACACCCCGCTCTTTATAAGTCTCTGGCGGACGTATCGGAGAGCACTGACGTCACAGCTTAAGACTCGGGCTGAAATCCCTTTCCGAAACAGCGATTATACCCGATCTTTGCGTTGCCTGAAACTTTCCCTGTCTCATCCTCGGCTTATATATTATCCATACTGTTCCATCCTATCTTGTTTTATACAGCCGATATATCTCTATTATCCTATCCATGTAATTTCACAAACTGTTATATGTTGATTTTAGTATTTAGCACAGAAGTGGGTTTACAGGCTTTCAGCTTAACTGTAGACTGCCGTAATACGCATATATCTCCGTAAATGATAACTTCCTTTTGTTTTTCCTTATATACAGTTATACACAATCCTCTCCTGGACTACAAGGTGACATCCTTTTCACAAAGATTCCATTATGCTCTTATTTATCATTGCCGATTGCCGATGTCTCATCGACATTTTGTCGATACACCGCCATTTTGTAAGCGGCCGCCCTGTGACAATCGATCGGTGAATGGTCTGTAAACTACACGAAGCCACGTTTGCAATATATTGAAACCAATTTTGCGACACCTGGATAGTATTTAGTATGATCTTCGTTCTTTTCTTTACTGTCTATGCTGTAACATAGTGCTAACCTTTGACCTTTGGAGTTATTAACTTGTTGGGTTATTTTTTTTCTCAATAAGGGGAGGGCACATGCATTCTGTTAAGTTTTTCTATGTATGAAATTCTGATTTTATTTGATCTTTCTTAGATATTTGGTGTTGTCAAGTTTAATGATAATAAACATCAAAGAACTTAACTTTGTGTGTTGGTCAGACCCATACCCAATTAACCATAGTTTTCACGTCTGAGTGTCTTGTTGTCACATAGTTGTGTGTGTGTGTGTGTGTGTGTGCGTGTGTGTGTGTGTGTGTAGTTAAACTTTTATTTACATATATATGAGGGAAAGATTGTCTTGTACTAACAGATATTCGTATAGATAGGCTGGACTAAAGAAACTTCTCATTCCAGAGACAGATCTTTTCCTTAAACTATTCACTCGTGAAATCTATTTTCGCACCTTTACTTCTCACGTACTTATCACCATCCACTCTACTCAGACCATAAATACTTTTCAAACATATCTAAATTTACGACACTTCTATCTCAAAGGAGTTTTCATGAGATATTTCCGAAGTGAAGAACTTTGTTGCATTGGCAGGGCAATTGTTAACTTATATCGGTTTGCCGCCTTTTATGAAGAATTAAGCAATTGTTTAGCACGTTCAAGCCCCAAGCTGATGTAAATCCAGCGAAATTCTTGTACAAGTATTAGCTTTATATATGTAAATAAATGTCTAATTGTGTGTGTATATATATATAAATATATATATATATAAATATATATATATATATATATATATATATATATATATATATATATATATATATATATATATATATATATATATATATATATATATATATATATATATATATATATATATATATATTTTTTAAAGAGTCTTGCTCATATGTTTGCTTTCATACTGATAATAACTGAATAAACAATGACTGTTTAGTTTTAAAATAACATGTAACAAATGTAATAATCAATTAGTTTTAACAGGTTAACATAACGATGAAATGATGGTGCATTTTATATGTAATTAAAATTGTCTTCACTGAGACTTTGGTTTAACGATTGATATTTTAAAAAATTGTGTCCTTCTTCTGTTTCCTTGTACAAAAAACAGCTGGGGTACGTGAGTCCTGCAGCCTTGGTTTCGTCAATTCTTCTATGATGAGGGCACTTCTTCGCACTACTTGTCTAATTTAGGCGGTTAGTGTTGATTCCCTGCTTTTACTTCACAACTAGTGACGTCGAAACTTTAGTCTTGCAGCCTCGTTCCACGAACTTTAGACAAAATAAAGAGAACAAATGCCTCTGCTAAGTACACTTTGTTGGACGATTAACAGGCGTATTGTCTCGCTGTGCACCCACCAATGTTAGCCTCTCTGAATAATTATATTATTGAGTATACACAGCGTAGCTCAGGGAAGATGATAAAATCATCAATATTCTTCTGGGTATTAAACTGGGAAAATATGTGCTTGGACAGCGCAAAATGCACCGAATTACAATTAACAAGGTACGTATATCTCATCAAATGATGCTATACACTTGATGCACATGGTATGTAATCATCACTCATCACTGCTCCATTCGGAGTCTGGGGTAGGTGCTGCTTTTGCGCCTCTGAGCGAATTAGCATAAAACAAAAACCAGCACCTGCTCTAGAGGTTTATGAAAATACTATTTTCATATGTTGAAGTTGCCAGCCTCCTATATAACCACTTAGCAAGGAAAACATGTCAAATTCACATTTGTAAAATAAATGTTTACACTTACCCCTAAGTAACTTTTGGGAACACATTGGAAGATCTGGAATATGCAGATGACATTGCACTACCAGCACATTCACATCAACATATCCAGGAAAAAATGGATAGACTTAGTAAGTATAGCCAGCAGGTGGGCTTGAACATAAATCTAAAGAAGACAGAGGTCATGACGCTCAATGTGAGCAACCCTGAGCCCATATCAGTAAGGAATCAGCAACTGGATCAGACAGACACCTTCACATACCTTGGATGCATAGTAACACCAGACGGCGGAGCAAGCAAAGATATCAACAACAGAATGAAGAAAAAGCAAGAACAGCCTTCTTTAGTCTAAACAACATCTGGAATTCCTCTCAGTACAGCACAAGCACAAAATTAAGATTATATCAGAGCTGTGTGCTTTCTGTGCTTCTCTATGGTGCGGAATGCTGGAGAGTTACAGAGAAGGAAATGTCGAAAGTGTCCTCTTTTCACACAACATGCCTAAGAAACATTCTCCGAATCTTTTGGCCGAATACCATCACCAACAAAGATCTGCTTACTCGGAGCAAGCAAGAAGACATGCATACCATCATAGCTGGCAGACGCTGAAGCTGGGTTGGCCATTAGAGATGGCTACTCTGTGTGTGTGTGTGTGTTGAAACAATGCTTCGAAACAGTGCTGAGTCCGAAAGATCCGAAACACAGCCTGCTTCTTGTTTCGAAACAGTTTCAGTTCCTGTCTGCCTCGCTGTTTTGCGAAGAGGCACACTGTGTCACTGTCTCACCTTCCGTGGGCCTTTGTAAAATTTGAGTCAAGCGTTCGGGACATTAGTCGTTCAAAGATAGTATGGAAGATCAAACAAGTCATATTTTTTTTTAAATAATTCCTCAGGACTGAAAGAGGCTTACTACTACTAGATGTCTGCTCGTTTTGAGTTGAATCATTGTCGCTGACTGTACCTATTCTAGTTTTATATAATGTGTCATTGTTACTCTTATTATTATTTGTTTTTTCACTTTTACTGCAGCTGTAAGCATATTCCCCTTGCATATCATCATAATGAAGACTTGTGTAAAAATATTGAATTGTGGTCACACGAAACGCCATAGATTTTCACACACGCTAGTCCAAGCAGACAACACGCCAGTAGCGCGCAAGAAAAACGGCGGAGATTGTCTCACACAGTTCATTATACTATCTATAGCTAAAGACATCTCCCGACACGGGCAAAAGTGCCGTTGTGTCGAAACAGTGTGTCGATACAGTTTAAATCACTGTGCCGAATGTCTCGATACAGCGGAGTGTGTCGATTTGCCCACCTCTATTGGCCATGTCCTTAGAAGAGACTCCGATGCCATCACAAGAACAGCTATGCTATGGACCACTGAAGGAAAACGAAAGAGAGGCCGACCAAAAACTACTTGGCGGAGGACTGTGGAGGCTGAGATGCAATGAATGAACCAGAGTTGGGGCACTGTACGAAGGATTGCCACCAGCCAAGCAAAGTTTAATCAATTTATTGTTGCCCTACAAGACGCCACCAGTCCTGATGGCCACTGACTGCTTTGTCGGTCGGCGGATAAGGATCAAAGAAGAATAAGAAGTTGTCAGTTACTTTAAGGAAAAATTTGTGACTGGAAAGCGGCATTGGCTTGTGCCTGAAGGAGCATATTAAATTTACAAATATACACCAAATGATAATGTACAACTATGTACATGTTGATGTAATTATCACACACTCCCTGCTCCATTCGGAGTCTGGAGATACCTCTGCTGTTGGTTCTTCCGTGAGAACTAACATGAAGCAATCACCAGAGCTTGCTTTGGTGGTTTATGAATGTATCTTTTTCACATGCTGAGGTTGCCAGCCTAGTATGAAACTTTAACACCACTAGCAAGTATGAACATGTCAAATTCAAAGCATACAAAATATGTTACACTCACCTCAATAATTGAGAAATCTTAGACTTCTTGCTCAGTAGAATAGTCTTAGCAATTTAACACAGATGCCTCGAACACACGTGTGGGGTATTATTTCTATTTCCGAATCCCTCTGTGACTTGTGAGTGGTCCTGTAGAATTCTCGGTTCCGTATTAATATAAGCGAGTTTCTACTGATGTACAGAGATGCTCTTAATACTTTTTGCCCGGTCCTATAAATTCAGAATTCAACTCTATTCTTTTCTATGGCAAGGTCCAAAATGTCTACGTTGACGATTTCTGGAATGCAATGCTGTATGTCAAACTTTTTCTACGTTATATCGTAGGCTCCAGGCCCACGCTTCCACTGGTGTTTTCGACAAAACTCACAATCAGCGCGATTGTTTATTGGCGCCTCAAATGCCAGCTAATATATTCAAAGTACATGTTATGAAAACGTGTCCCTATGTAGTATTTTCCATGAATCAGGCGTTTGAAAAATTTAAACAGTCATCGTCCATTTTTTTAGTTACGATATCCGTAAAATGTTGTCACAGTTGACTTATATCACACTTCCTGCTCACTCTTCCAAATTTCTTCCAAGATTGCGTTTATCTATTCACCTGTCCCAAACAGTCGAGTTGGAAGTGATTATGCAATCTTTAGCAAACACTTCATTCCATTCTCGCATCTACCTGGAGTCAATCTGGTATTAACACGTTTAGTGATTCAATTAATCTCTCAGGGATAGGCGATACGAAGTGAAGTGAGACTAATGGAAACAATGACTCTAGAACGGAGTTCTGTGCAGCGAAAATGAGAAATAATAGAAAGGGGGGAGAGAGAGGAAAATGGAAGAAAAATTAAACGGTCCAATTTCGTCAAAGATGGTTAAAAAGTGTACACATATACTTCGCTCATAGAGGTTTTGTTGCGTGTAAGAATTAGAGCTTTTTCTTTTCTTTCTTTTTCTGTCAAATTCTTGAAGTCGATGGCTCTGGAGTTAGAGTCACGAGTCGGAATCGCGGAGTCAGTTTTCTTTTAGTGGATTCTGAGTCGGTAAAAAATGTCCAGACTCCGACTCCGAACTTGATTTCAACTGACTAATTAAAAAAAACTGCAGTCCAATTCGGGAGTTGGATCCGGACTTCTAAAATTTCAGGAGTCGGAGTCGGAAAATTTGTTAACCGACTGCACAACCCAGTTGAAGTGTTACAGCTGCTAAGTGAGCATTCCTGCTAGTTGTTAAGGTGTGTCTCTTATATGCATACTTCGCCATTTGCTCTTTATTGGCGCGATTTCTTAGGAGGGCGTTTTAAGTGCACAAGATCTTAGGTAGTGGTTCTCAACCTTTTCGGTCGAGGTAGCGCCTTGAGGGCTGGAAAGGTCCCCAGTTGTCCTATAAGATTACCATAGGCATAGAGCGTTACGAGGTTGTTGAGTAGAACCAAACAATATTAACCATTCATAAAATCTTTACGTAACATATAAAACGTGTAATTATTTTTACGACCCCAGATTAAGAATTAAAATTAGACAATCAGATAATCCGGTGCGACAGATTATCACTGGTGGTCTGTTCTCGTGTAGAATCTCTCTTTCTGACTGTTCCTCTTACTTTAAAAATGTATCCATGACTGGACGATGTGAAAAAATTATTGTTATAATCGTAACGATTAAACACAAGGTTTTTTTTCATATCGTCCAGTGATGGGCACATTTTTAGAAAAATTAGTAGAAAACAAGCCACATCGTTTTCAACACATACGGTTTCTGAGAGTCCCTCAGCTTTCTTGAAACAGCTTCACTATAGCAAAACGCTCTAGGGACTGAACCGAGACCCACGCTAATAATGGCCCAATTGTTCCTCACGCCATCCGAGCTCCATGCCGATTTCCTGGAATTGAGAAAATCAGTTGCGATGTGCATTCGATATTTAACCATAAGTGTATCTACCCAGCTGACCTTTTTTCTGCATAAAGTATTCGTACATTGCCACTTCTGCTTTGTCATTGTTAGCCTTTTCATTATTTTTTTTTTCTTTTAGAGCAATAATCTTCGCTTTCCAATACAGAAACGAACTGAAAAATTATTTTCAATGTCAGAAATTGTGACCGCCCAGACATCATACCTTTCGGCGATTTTCTTGATCTGAATATTCCCTTTTTAACAAAGTAATTGTTGCATTTGCGCTTTGTCCGACATTATAAGAACAACACGTTTTCTTTTATACGACATTGTACGTTCAGCAGGACTCAAAGACGCAACAATAAAGAATGTAGTCAGCGGCCCATAGCTTGACTGCTTGCGTCAGGGTCAGCGAACCAGAGCTGACCAAGACCCTATTCCAACACCGAGTGGTGGTCCTGAAAACAGGCTGCATCACTGCAGTCTGGCTGAGTGAGTAGGGATCGAAGAGGGAAGGCTAACCCGGTCCCAAAAAATGCTGTGCGGAAGACGGATGTGTCGGCCGAAAGGCGCAAATATCGCAGCTTCGCTGTAAACGGGCACAACGCAAACTGCGTCCTTTTCAGGACAAACGAGGAAGAAGAAGAAGTACGTTCAGCGTTCATGGAAAATAGAATGGTTTTGAAAATGAAATTAAACACAACATAAAACTGACTACTCTACAGCTAGGAACAGACAGAATGTACTGAAATAAAGACCCGCGCTAGCTGAATCAACGAGTGGAGTGGAGCTTATGTCACAGATCCTTTACCTGCGCTCTTGGTTTATTGATTCGGTTAATTGGAAATTCGAATTATCGGGGTGATAAACGCCTTTTTTTCCTTTTGGTAATAGTGATAAAGGCTGTTATTCTTGGATGCTGTATACTGTGTTTTATCAGTGTACGTTGTAAAGATGTACTGGGACTGAATAGTCAACACAAACAACCGAGCACAGTGTCAGGTATACATGTCACCTTGTCCTGGGACACAATGAGGCCCTGACAAGAATACAGTGTTGACAATGAGTGTTGTAATAAATGTCAATACGCGAATGGGTGACTTTTCTGTGGAGTTGACTGAAGGTTCAAACACTCATTCATGCGTATCTAGAAGTTACTTATGCAGACCACTGTAGACGTTTCAATAGTTTAATTTGACGCATACACTTGACAGAATGGGTACAGTTACAGGAACACAGGTCGACATCAATAGCATATTGTTGACCCACGGTGTACAATCATAAATTGGCATTCATGTTGAGGACAAACACAATGGAACGTCAGTATACAAACGTTCAGAGTTCCATATCTCATCTAAATATTCATCAGGCCTTACTGACTGATCATGTCAGTTAATATATAATGTTTAACAAATCTTCATCAGGCCTTACTGACTAGTCATGTCAGTTAATCAATAATGTTTACGGTGACTCCTGGACAGAACCTCCTTTAGCATAAGTGTAGCTTGCACCCTAGCGGAGATTTCTTTAAATAGCATTCAGCAAATATCTTCTGAGCGAATGTTAAATCACCCAAGAATATATTTTCCTTTCATAAGTGTGATCTCTTGATCATCATCGGATAATAAGGGTATCCCTGTTCTCTGGTAAATGATCAACAATAAATAGCATTCCAAAATGGCTTTTCGTCTTGTAAACATCGCTCACCCTAACGATGTACGACAAAGCTTCAATAAAGATTCAATTCTTGAATATCAAAGTTTCCACAAGCATCAGCATAATCTGTCCTCATAATTGCTGTATAGAAACATAATCAGTGCTGCTAGATAATATGTCGTTCTGACATACTGACATAGGTAGATTCATGTAAACGTCTGCCCATCTTAAGCCTAGGAATGAACGATGTCAGCAAAAGTACGTTTACCTTGACATAGGAAAACACTAGCAAGCACAAACGCTCTTCTCCTGGAGTTATGGAATGAACACTAGGGAACTCATGGATTTAACAATCCCAGAAGAAACTATCTTCGTTCCCATAATCAAAAAAGAGATCACAAACTATGGGCAGGTCTACGACATGACTCCCGCTATAGGCTTCATCACCACAGAACTCTCTAATGTATCTTCATCCGCCGAAAAGCACCTGACCCCTCAAGTACAGTACAAGAAAAATAGTTCCACTAAAACATACTAAGATATCAGGATATAAGACATACTCGTCCTACATAGACAAGAACTACACATAGATTCGGGCCATAGACATTCTGAAGCAAGAACAATCTATTTCTAATCAAACACAGAATAGATTAAAGTAAGTCTAAATTCCTCCGCCGAGTTCGACTTTCAGGAACGATACAAGGAGCGATAACTCACAGAATGAATACCCATCGCCTAATCTGAGTTCTGTCCCTATAGACCGAAAAACGTGCATTCAAAGATAAATATTTTTTTATCAGACAAATAAATACATTTTACTTTTGTATGCGTAATCCTAAATGTACACGAACATTGGCTCCTAAATACCATCGCAATAAGGAAGCTGAAATTTTTCGGTCATATAAAAAGACATAATAGTCTGGAAAAAACAGTGATATAAGGCATGGTCCCTGGAAAAAGGGGAAGGGGTCGACCTAGACGACGGTGGACCCAGGACATCACAGAGAGTCTGAACTTGTCTTTGGCTGATGCAGGTCGACTTGCCCAGAATCGTGATGCGTTCAGAGCAGCTGTAATGGAGACAACGTTCTGGAAAGAATACGTCACATGATGATGATGCGTAATCCGTGTGCCAAAGAATATGTGCGCAACAGATTACCACACCCCCCGGGAAAAAAATGAAAATCATTTTTTTTTATCTGAGAGCAACATACAATAGGCTCCAACGCATAAATACTGCGCAGATGAGAAATATCTGGAATTATTTAAGCCAGATTAATGCAAAGTCGAAATATAGATCGACTGATGAGAATACATCTCAATCTCTCAGAGAAAGCATTTGTCTTAAGCATAAATGTTTCCAGGGAGGTGTCACCAACGCATACTACTATACTTGCAATGACACAATGCATATAACAATTTCAGTTTAAGCATTCTAAGTACATGATTGACAAAAAGAAAAATCATCAACGAGTACCGGTGAATATATATATCAATGAACGTAGTATCATTATGAATTACAATGTGTATCTATCTTGATATAGAAAAGAAAAATCTGTTGTCGAGTTAGAAGTGTTAAGAAGTCCAAGACTCAACAGTTAAGTGGAATCATGTGGGCATCTAGACAGAATGTCTGCCATCACATTATCTGATCCACAGATAGCTCGTACCGAAAAATGAAAAGGTTGAAGAGCAATTGCATATCGATTAGACCTCGAACTCTTCAAATTTTTACTCTGTATAGCCGTAAGAGCTTTCTGATCGGTTTCTACTATGAAATGTGCGCCTAGAAGGAATCTTTGTAATTTGAGAATTGACCATACCATAGCCAATAGTTCACGGTCTAAGACCGAATAATTCCTTTCTGCAGCATTAAGCTTTCTGGAAATATACATTACATGATGCAGAGTTCCAGAGTACTCTTGCATTAGTGCCGCTCCAATCCCAGTGGATGAAGCGTCACTACGAACAATAAATGTCTTATCTTTAGAAGGTAACACTAAAATAGATGCAGTAGAAAACATAGTTTTGATCTTATCCAAAGAGGATTGACATTCTTGAGTCCAATGGACTATATTAGGAGACCCTTTCTTTAGCAAGGAAGAAAGAGGTGCCATGATCGAGGACAGATTCGGAATGAATCGTCCATAAAATTGTATGAGACCTAAGAGACTTCGCACTTGCTTTTTAGTCTTAGGAATAGAAATGTTAAGTATTTTACTTGTATTATGGTCCTCTGTCTTTAGGAAACCATGACGGACACGGTGACCTAAGAAAGCGATTTCGCTAAAACCAATACAGGCTTTAGAGGGTTTCGCTGTCAGGTTATACTCGCGTAGAGTAGATAGCAATTCAACTAACCCTGAATAGTGATCTTCCCAAGTATCGCTGAAAAGACAGATGTCGTCTAGGTACGCAATGACATCTGACCGATAAGATAGAATTCGACGCATCATGCGTACGAATGTAGCTGGTGCGTTCATAAGGCCGAAAGGCATGAAATTCCATTGAAAAAGGCCTCTAGGTGTAGAAAAAGCAGTAAAAGGTTTGGCGCGTTCAGATAGAGGAACTTGCCAATATCCTTTGGACAAATCTAGTTTAGTGAAAAAATGAGATTTAGAAAGCCTAGGAAGTAGCTCTTCTAACAAAGGCATAGGTTCAGCATCAAACTTCGTGACTTGATTCAATTTGCGATAGTCAACGCAAAGACGTATGTTATTGTCTTTTTCCGAACAATAACCATCGGCGAAGAATACGCAGAAGTGGATGGTTCAATAATTTTTAAATCTATCATCTCATCCAACTCCTTCTCAACCTGTGCTTGAAAATGTATAGGAATAGGATAAGGTCTGACTCTAATAGGATTATGGTCAGTTAGAATAATGTCATGTTCAATGACATGAGTTTGTCCAGGAATGTCAGTAAGGACATCCTGAAATGTTTGTAACATAGCCGAAACTTGTCGCTGTTCTTCTAGAGATAAATCCGGAGAAACAGTAACGTTTTTCCATGATTCGCTAGAATGAAGTGGAATCATCGGAAGCGGAAGATTAACATCCGAAAAACTTGTTTCCTCATCCTGTATTACGGTCAGTGATGAGTAATGACCATGTTGGACAGGTGAATCGTCCGTTGCCTGGAAAATAGGCTGTAAATAATCCGGACGTTCATGGAATTCCGTAAGCATATTGATGTGGAAGTTTTTATGCTTCCCATCAATATCGACAATGTAGTCAACATCGGAAATTTTCGAGATTATATCGTACGGACCTTTCCAAGAAATAAGAAGTCTGTTTTCTCTACAAGGTAGTAAAACAAATGCTTTGTCCCCAGGACAAAGTTGTTGTAAGGTTCTTTTCTTATTGGCAAATTGTCTTGCTTTCTGCTTAGCAAATTCAGAAGAAGAAGTTGCCAATTTGCATGCTTCGATAATCTTTTGCCTCAGCGCGATGACATATTCATAAGAAAATTTCGTGTCATCGGTAATATTATCAGCGGTTATGAGATCATGAAGCAAAAACATAGGGCCGCGCGATCGCGCGCCAAAGACAAGTTCAAAGGGAGAAAATCCTGTATGTTCATTGGGAACCTCTCTATAAGTGAAGAGGGCCGCGGGTAGAACCCTATCCCAATCTTGAGGATGATCCTCAGTTATCTTCCCTAATAAGTTTTTGAGTGTTCTATTTAGCCGTTCGACCATCCCATTGGACATAGGATGATAGATACTACTCAAAGATCTCTCTATCTGCAGAGTCGACATCACTTGAGACATGGTATCCGATATTAGTTGGGTGCCATGGTCTGATAATATTTCTCCGGGGAATCCCAGACGAGAAAATATAAACCAAAGAGCATCTGCAATGTCAGCAGTAATAATGCTCTTCAGAGGGATAGCCTCTGGCAGCGTGTGCACATGTCCACACACGTTAAGATAAACTGATGTCCTCTAGCAGATTTGATCCTAAATGGACCAATGATGTCTATCGCCATTTTCTGAAATGGTCGAATAGGAATGTCTGCAGCCTGAATAGGTGCAGCATGGCGTGGACCTTTGGATTTGACTTCTTGACATACTATACAAGATTGACAATAAATCCGTATGTCTTTGTTCACAAAAGGTCAAAAGAAAGCCGCAAGAACTCTTGACTTTGTACGGGAAAAACCCATATGTCCAGCACACTGAGAGTCGTGTGCGTGTTGTAAGATTTTAACTCTCAAATTCTTGGGCACAAGAATCTGAGAATGACTTGACTTGTCGGAGTCTTGCACCATACGTACAAGTACGCCATTCTTCATTGTAATCCAAGATTTACGCTTTGTATCTTTATTCGGATTACCTTTCGTTGCAAGAGTAAAGGATTTCTTTAGAGTCGGATCCTCTTCTTGCTGTTTTATAAACGAGTCACGAGAAATTACCAAGGGATCATCTTGGTTATGCACTTCATTATCTTCAGTAGGTGAAGATTGAGGCACATTAACAGCTTCAGCTCTAGTGACTACAGCATTAGCGGTTTGCATATTCTGCTTTTCCCAAACGGAAATTTGTTGTGGAGTGCATTCTTTGACTCCGTGAATACGACTGATGATAAAATCAGCGATCGGATTCGGCAGAAGACATGCGCGTACATCTCCTGTAAAGAAAGGAGTAGCAATGCTAATGATAGCAGTAGAGTATTTCTCTAAGGTGCCGCCAAATGTTACACATTTTACTACTTTTCCAGTGGCACGAGAAGGATCTACAAGCGACTGTCTAACACCAATTGTGGTGCATCCAGAATTAAAAAAACTGAGACTGGATTGTCATTTACTAATCCTCTATGTAAGACAAGAGAACCTCTTCCATCATGCGCGACTGACGCAGGAAGAGCGGGAAGAGGATGGCCACAACTTAAAGTGGACACCGTAGTTGGTTCAAATAATGATTTGCATTGGGGGCACTGAGATGCTTTCCCAAAATCAAAAGCGGCACATGCCATATTATTAGCATCATCATTATCTTTAGTCTGTTTATAGGCTTCATGTGACTCTTGCTGAGCAGAGTTTGCATGATAATGAGATTTATGTTTTTTGTATTGGGATCTACCTCGATTATTATTGCCTCTGTGATCATTATTATTCCCTCTATTGTAACCCCTATTTGGGTTTGAGTCATAATTCTCATGATTACCATTATCATATTCATTATAATGAGTATCTCTATAGTTATGGTCTTGTTGTCTCCATGATGGAGAACTTGGATAGTTCCTATAATGACTTCCTCTGCGGAAATTTCTATAATTATGACCACCTCTGTATCGAGGGCTGTCAGCTTGTCTCCAGTTCTTCGCAGAAGAACCCTGAAATGATTGGTTTCCTTGGTTTTGATAACTATTATGGTTACCTTTTTTTCCAAACTTGTTTTGTTGTCCCTGACATTTGTGTGAATAATTAGGGTTGTATGGTGTTGCTGATGCAACTGGCATACCTTCTTTAATCTTAGTGTTGCTAAGAGTTATGTCAGGGTGTGCAGTGACGTATTGGTCACAATATTCTTGCATTTCTTTTAGTGTCTTGGGTTTACGCTCATGTAGGAATTCCAAGAAAGGTTTATTAACACATGACATAATCTTGTCCCTGAGCAACAAATCCATAAGGGCTTCATGTGTCTTTTCTGTTTTAGACAACTCAATCCAACGATTAAATGTAAGACGTGTCCTTGCAATGAACTCTGAGAATTCTACCTCTGATTCAGGTACCATTTTCTTAAACAAAATACGGTAACCTTCCTCAGTTAACTGGTATTTTTTCAATAAAGCTGCTCTAATAACATCATAATTATCCTTGTCAGACTCTTCAACCAAACTTAAACTAGTCAGAGAATCATCTTTCAAATTTTCTGACAATTGATTAGCATACTGTGATTTATCCACATTATGAGCTCGACAGGAGCGTTCAAAACGATCTAGCCAGAATGTAATATCGTCACTGGAAGGATTGAACGCTGGTACCTTGACCTTGTAAGTAAATGGTTTACCACTGTTACCATTTGACTGATTAACATTACTCATATTTGTCAATTTCAATTTTTCCAACTCAAATGCTAAAAGTTCTTTTTGATGTTCATGTTCTCTCATTGCTTTTCTCTCCTCAGCCTCAGCTTCTCTTTCTAATCTTTTTTGTTCAGCTTCTCTGTCTAATCTTTTCTGTTCAGCCTCAGCTTCTAATCTTTTTTGTTCAGCTTCTTTGTTTTGTTTTTCCATTTCCATTTGGAATCTCTTTTCCTCAACCTGCATCTGCAGTTTCTTTTGTTCAAATTCTATTTCCATCTTTCTGTCCTCACTTTTTTGTTTTCTCTCTTCCAATTTTTGAGCTTTTTCATTCTGACTGGTTGCATACTCCTCCAACTTATCTCCAGTCTTGCCTAGGGATTTCCCTATTCCAATGAAGTATTCCAATGTAGACATGATGTCTAATAATGATAGCAATCAGTTGACACAAAAATGTAATCTATTTCCAAATAAACAGGAGCAAGTTCTCAATGAACTTGATTAATAAGTTCACAATCCCAATCTCTGTGGGAGACAAGCCTAACAAAGGTCTTGTATACTTCCTTGTACAACAATAATAATAATAAAGTACTGGTCTATACTATAACATACGTGTACTCAACTATCTCATATCATCTGTCAACGAAAGACATTAACAAAGGACAAGCATAAAAGACAATATGAAAACAATTGCAGAAATCAACTAAGTCAAATAGAGAAATCAATGAAAATAATCACAGAATCTGCGACGACAACTGCAATGAAATCAACAAGACAAATAACGCCACAGTATATAAACATAAATTGTGTATAAAACTAAATGAAAAGAAAGGTTAGACCTACAAATACAAACAAATCAAAACAAAACTAAAGAACAGAAAAAATATTACAAAAACAACGATGAAAAACGCGTCTTAACAACTAACAGGAATAGCAACAGATGTTGCAAGCAAATTTTCAATTAAGGAAATTGCTCCCTATAGAACGCTAATATAAGACCAATGTTCCTCGGTATACCTTATTGTTAAAGTCTGTGTAGTTGTTAACTCATACTGGCTACTAGTTGTTGAATCACGCTTTATTTGTTAAATGACGTGAATGTCCACCAGTTGATAAATGTAGATGTTGGGACTGGTGTAATAAAGTGTAACGATTGTCAACTCATTAAACCCAGCACAGTTTTGGTCATACAGGTCATCTTGTCCTGGAACGTGATGAGGCTCCGACAAGAATGTGAGTGTAGACAATGAGTGTGTATCTGAATGTCAGTACGCGAATGGTAGAATGATTCGATAGAGTTGACAGGTTGGTAGTACATCACTCATACTCACACTGTTCGAATTCAAGAAGTACTGGAACTACGGTGGTCTTTTTATAACATTTAATGAGACGCACACTTGGACAGTACGTGTATGGTTACAGGAACAAATGTCGACATAGACAGCATAATGTTGATCACAGGAATATCATCTTAAGTTAGCATTCATGCTTGGCAAATATCATAATGGAGCATTCGTAAATAAGCATTCAGAGTTCCATCATGTAAATCATCTGGCTTTACTGACTGGGCACGTCAGTCCATAACCAATATATAGGAAGGCTCCTAGACCTAACCTCGTCTAGCGAATATCCCTTCACGTAAAGTTCAATATATATATTTTCCATAAAGATATAGGAATCCCAGACATGGGTTCTCACATGTAGCAGTGATCTCTTGGTTCATCGAGCGATAGTACAGGCATCCCTTTTTCTCACTCGATAAATACAAAGTATATGAATTTCAACATGGCTGTGCTTCTCTCGTGAGCTTCACTCACTATTGGATACAGACCAAAATTGGTCATTCGTTAAATGTCCTCATTTCTTCATAGCCTCTATCATAGAGGTAATTGAATAATATCATATAATCTAGTGCTGATACATAGGAATGTCATCTTCCTTTGAATAAATATTCTTTTCAAAAGTACCACTGTGCATCTGCTTATCGACAACGATGGCGAAGCCCAAGTTCATAATAAATTGTGGTTTTACCTTTCTATGCGAAATATAACTTTGCCATTCCTTGGCAAAAGAGAATAAACACTGGGGTAAAGTACATACAACATGTCTAAATGACTATCACTTTCCCCCATCTACTTATAGATCACTTTTCGGCGATAAGCCGGCTACAACAAAACTCGACATCTCGACAGGATGGCAGCCATGAATCACACCCCCTGCTAGCGATACTTCCGCTGCATAGCCTTTGACCTTTTCTAGCGACAACCAACATAGTTCGACTTAGAAATGTAAAGATATCCATATATAAGACAGACTCGTCCTACTCATACAAACACTACGTATAAATTCAGGCCATAGATATACTGAAGCAAGAACAATCTATTCCTACCCAGCCAAAGAATAAATCGCAGTAGGCCTAGAATCGTCCGCGGAGTCCGATCGAAGATGACGGAACTGCTTTCAAGGGAAGTAACTCAAAAATGACTTCTCCTTAAGCACTTAAAAAAGGAAATACTTTGTTTACAAAATATTTGCGAACATAATAAGTATATAAATGTATTATATTGCAAGATAGTAAAAATTGCCCTTTACAGTCTTACCACACCTCCCGGGAAAAAAAAAAAAATTTTTTTTTTTTAAATACATCTAGGAGCAACGTAGAATAGGCTCACAACGCAAGAATACTGCGCAGATGAAAATATCAGGAATAACTATAATTCCTAATATGACCAGTGAGAATATATCTCAAAATCTGAGAGAAATTGTTTCTCTACGAATAAATGTTTCCAGGAAGGTGTGATCTACGTATAATACAATTCTGGTAATTATACAATGCATACCAAAAATTCACACCATAATCTTAAATTTATGATTTATGAAGAAACAATCATCAAAGAACAGCGGTGAATAAACATCAATAAACCGCTAAGTAGCGATACCATCATTCTATTATTAAATTACAAATGTGTATCTTAGTAAAGAAACAAAAAATAACTGTTGTAAAGTTATACATATCAAAAAGATCCAATATTTAACAGTTAAGTGGCATCATGTGGGCATCTGGACAGAATGTCCGCCATCACATTTTCTGAACCACGGATAGCTCGTACCGAGAAATGAAAAGGTTGAAGAGCGATTGCGTATCGAGTTGATCTCGAGCTCTTCAAGTTCTTACTTTGGATAGCCGTAAGAGCTTTTTGGTCAGTTTCCACTACGAAATGCGCGCCCAGAAGGAATCTTTGGAGTTTGAGAATTGACCAAACCATTGCCAATAATTCACGGTCTAAAACCGAGTAATTCCTTTCTGCAGCATTAAGTTTTCTGGATATATACATTACAGGATGCAGAGTTCCAGAGTACTCTTGCATTAGTGCCGCTCCAATCCCAGTGGATGAAGCGTCACTACGAAGAACAAATGTCTTATCTGTTGTAGGTAACATTAAAATAGGTGGTGATGAAAACATAGTTTTGATCTTCTCTAGTGAAGATTGGCATTCATGAGACCAGTGAACCATGTTAGGCGACCCTTTCTTTAATAGTGTAGAGAGAGGTGCCATGATAGAGGACAGATTCGGAATGAAACGTCCATAAAATTGTATGAGACCTAAAAGACTTCGCACTTGCTTTTTAGTCCTAGGGATAGAGATGTTAAGTATCTTAGTGATATTATGGTCTTCTGTCTTCAAGAAACCGTGACCTACTCGATGGCCTAAGAAAGCAATTTCGCTAAAGCCAATACAAGCTTTAGATGTTTTTGCTGTCAGGTTATACTCACGCAGAGTTGATAATAATTCAACTAACCCTGAATAGTGATCTTCCCAAGTATCGCTGAAAAGACAGATGTCGTCTAGATAAGCAATGACATCTGACCGATACGATAGGATTCGACGCATCATGCGTACAAATGTAGCTGGTGCGTTCATAAGGCCGAAAGGCATAAAATTCCATTGGAAAAGGCCTCTGGGAGTAGAGAAAGCGGTAAGAGGTTTGGCGCGTTCGGATAATGGAACTTGCCAATATCCTTTAGACAAATCAAGTTTAGTGAAAAAATGCGATTTAGAAAGACGAGTAAGTAGTTCTTCCAGTAAAGGCATAGGTTCAGCATCGAACTTCGTAACTTGATTCAATTTGCGATAGTCAACGCAAAGACGTATGTTATTGTCTTTTTTTCGAACAATAACCATCGGCGAAGAATATGCAGAAGTGGATGGTTCGATTATTTGTAAATCTATCATTTCATCCAACTCCTTTTCAACCTGTGTTTGGAAATGTATAGGGATAGGATAAGGTCTAACCCTAATTGGAGTATGTTCAGTTAGAACAATGTCATGCTCAATGACATGAGTTTGTCCAGGGATGTCAGTGAGGACATCCTGAAATGTTTGTAACATAGACGAAACTTGTCGCCGTTCTCCTAGAGACAAATCAGGAGAAACAGTAACGTCTTTCCATGATTCACTAGAATGAAGTGGGATCATTGGAAGCGGGAGATTAACATCCGAAAAACTTGTTTCCTCATCCTGTATTACAGACAGTGATGAGTAATGACCATGTTTGACATGAGAATCGTCCGTTGCCTGGAAAATAGGCTGTAGATAGTCAGGACGTTCATGGAACTCCGTAAGCATATTGATGTGGAAGGTTTTATGCTTCCCGTTAATATCGACGATGTAGTCAACATCTGAAATTTTCGATATTATATCGTACGGACCTTTCCAACTAATAAGGAGTCTATTTTCACGACAAGGTAGCAAAACAAATGCTTTGTCACCAGGACAAAGTTGTCGTAAAGTTCTCTTCTTATTAGCAAATTGTCTTGCCTTCTGCTTAGCAAATTCAGAAGAGGACGTTGCCAATTTGCATGCTTCTATAATCTTCTGTCTCAGCGCGATGACATACTCGTAAGAAGATTTTGTGTCATCGTCAATATTGTCAGCTGTTATAAGATCATGCAGCAAAGACATTGGGCCGCGCGGTCGCGCGCCAAATACAAGTTCAAAGGGAGAAAACCCTGTATGTTCATTGGGGACCTCTCTGTACGCGAAGAGGGCCGCGGGTAAAACCCTATCCCAATCTTGAGGATGATCCTCAGTTATCTTCCCTAATAAGTTCTTAAGTGTTCTATTTAGTCGCTCGACCATCCCATTGGACATAGGATGATAGATGCTACTCAAAGATCTCTCTATCTGTAGAGTAGACATTACTTGAGACATGGTATCCGATATCAGTTGGGTGCCATGATCTGATAATATTTCTCCGGGGAATCCCAGCCGAGAAAATATAACCCAAAGAGCATCTGCAATGTCAGCGGTAGTAATTCTCTTTAGAGGGATAGCCTCTGGCCAACGTGTGCACATGTCTACACACGTTAAGATAAACTGATGTCCTCTAGCAGATTTGATCTTGAATGGACCAATGATGTCTATCGCCATTTTCTGGAATGGACGAATAGGAATATCTGCAGCCTGAATAGGCGCAGCATGACGAGGACCTTTGGATTTGACTTCTTGACATACTTTACAGGATCGACAATAGATCCGTATGTCCTTGTTCACAAAAGGCCAAAAGAAAGCCGCAAGAACTCTTGACTTTGTACGGGAAAAACCCATGTGACCAGCACACTGAGAGTCGTGTGCATGTTGTAAGATCTTAACTCTCAAATTCTTGGGTACAAGAATCTGAGAATGACTTGACTTAGTGGAGTCTTGCACCATACGTACAAGTACGCCATTCTTCATTGTAATCCAAGATTTACAATTTGAATCTTTATTCGGATCACCTTTCGTTACAAGAGTGAAGAATTTCTTAAGAGTCGGATCTTCTTCTTGTTGTTTTATAAACGAGTCACGAGAAATTACCAAGGGATCATCTTGGTTATGCACTTCATTATCTTCAACAGATGAAGTTTCAGGCATATTGAGAGCTTGAGCTCTAGTGACTACCGCATTAGCAGATTGCATATTTTGATTTTCCCAAACGGAAATTTGCTCCGGAGTGCATTCTTTGACTCCGTGAATGCGACCGATGATAAGATCAGCGATCGGATTCGGCAAAAGACATGCGTGTACATCTCCTGTGAAGAAAGGAGTAGCAATCCTAATGATAGCGGTAGAGTATTTCTCTATGGTGCCGCCAAATGTTACGCATTTGACTACTTTGCCTGTAGAATGAGAAGGATTTATGAGTGACTGCCTAACCCCAATAGTTGTGCATCCAGAATCAAAAAGTACTGAGACTGGATTGTCATTTACTAAACCTTTGTGTAAGACAAGAGAACCTCTCCCATCATGCGCGATTGACGCAGGAAGAGCGGGAAGAGGATGCCCACAGCTTAAAGTAGACACTGTGGTTGGCTCAAATAATGTTTTGCATTGGGGGCACTGAGATGCTCTCCCAAAATCAAAAGCGGCACATGCCATATTATTAGAGTCATCATTATCTTTATTTTGTTTATAGGCTTCGTGGGACTCTTGCTGTGCAGAGTTCGCCTGGTAATGAGCTTTATGTTTTTTGAATTGTGCTCTACCTCTGTTATTATTGCCTCTGTACTTATCATTGTTTCCATCATTATAACCCCTACTCGGGTTTAAATCATAGCTCCTTTGGTTACTATCATCATATTCATTATAATGAGTATCTCTGTAATTATGATCTTGTTGTCTCCATGAAGGAAAACTTGGATAGTTTCTAGAATGACTTCCTTTGCGAAAGTTCCTGTAATTATGACCACCCCTGAATCGAGGGCTGTCAGCTCTTCTCCAGGTATTCGAAGAAGAACCCTGAAATGATTGGTTACCTTGGTTCTGATAACTGTAATAGTTACATTTTTTATTAAACTTATTTTGAGGTCCTTGGAATTTGTGAGAGTGATTAGGGTTGTATGGTGTTGCAGAAGCAACTGGCATACCTTCTTTAACCTTACTGTTGCTAATAGCTACGTCCGGATGTGCAGTGACGTATTGGGTACAATACTGTTCCATTTATTTTAGAGACTTAGGTTTACGCTCATGTAAGAATTCGAGGAAAGGTTTATTTATACTTGACATAATCTTGTCTCTGAGTATCAAGTCCATAAGGGCTTCATAAGTTTTTTCTGTTTTGGATAGCTCAATCCAACGATCAAATGTAAGACGTGTCCTTGCAATGAATTCTGAGAATTCTACACCTGCCTCAGGCACCATTGTCTTAAACAACTTCCGATAACCCTCTTCCGACAACTGATACTTCTTTAATAAGGCTGCCCTAATAACATCATAGTTATCTTTGTCAGCCTCTTCAACCAAACTTAAACTAGTCAGAGAATCACCTTTCAGATTTTCTGATAACTGGTTAGCATATTGTGATTTGTCCACATTATGGGCTCGACACGAGCGTTCAAATCTATTTAGCCAGAATGTTATGTCATCACTGGAAGGGTTGAACGCTGGTACCTTGACCTTGTAAGTAAAGGGTTTACCATTACCACCAGATGCTTGATTACCATCACTTATGTTTGTTAACTTTAACTTTTCTAACTCAAATGCTAAAAGTTCTTTTTGGTGTTCATGTTCTCTTATTGCTTTTTTCTCTTGAGCTTCAGCTTGTAATTTTCTCTCTTCTGCAGCAGCTTCATCCTTTCTTTTCTCTTTTTCCATTTCCATCTGGAATCTTTTTTCATCAGTCTGTATCTGCAATTTCTTTTGTTCGTCCTCTCTTTGTAATTTTTTTTCCTCAGCTTCTAATCTTTTCTCCTCAATCAATGCTTTTCTTTCTTCAGCAGCAGCAGCAAGTTTTCTCTCTTCTGCAGCTAATGCTTTGTCATATTGAGCAACTGCCCATTCTTCTAATTGCTGACCAGTCTTATCAAGAGCCCTGCCTTGTGTGATAAAATAATCTAATGTAGACATCTTGTCTAATAAGATTAGTAATTTGCAAAAGTAAATAAATTCACTTTCTTAGTCTTAATCAAAGACCTTGTATGATAACTTTGTAACCTGTGGAAAATAGTACTTAACTATCCCAATCACTGTGGGAAACAAGCCTTACAAAGGTCTTGTATAAATCCTTATATAATAACAGCTATAAGTTGCTGGTTCACTCTATAATATAAGTGCAGTGCACCAGAAATAGTGTTTTATATCATCAACTGTGTACCTTTAGTAATAGCAATTAACTATCAGTTGATTCTTGTACATCAATTTATATGATCAACTATATTTAAAATAGTGTATGTCGATCAGGCACAAAACAAAACAGTTATACAGAAGAACATGAAAACATTTGCGGAAATGAAATAAATCAAATGGGAAAAACAATAAAAGATAAACCGCAAGAGGATAACAAATACAAATAACGCCACAGTATATAAATATAAATTGAGAATAGAACTGAAAGATAGAATAGGGTAGACCAACAAATTACAAACAAATCAAAACAAACTAAAGAACAGAGGAATATTACAAAAACAACAATGAGTACAGTCTTCACAGCTAACACTAATAGCAACAGCTGTCGCAGCAAATTTTCAATCAAGAAAATTGCACCTATAGAAACGCACACATCAGACCCTCTATTACGTGGGATACTCTGTTGTGTGACACCGCCCAACCAAAACAACAACCCGCTGGATACAAACAAATATCACATATAAATATTTAAACATAAATACATAAATGCATAAATAGTATGGCAATATGATGTAAATAGAGTGTTGCAGAAAGAATGTGTTGGAATGAAGGCTCAGTTACACTGCCTAATAGTACAGTACTGTGGTACTTTATTAAACAAATACTTCTGGTCTAATTATTTTAAATTCAACACAGAAATAGAAGCTCCATCGTTGATGTGAATGATAACAATCGATGTAGGACTTCTCAGTTCAATAACATTTCCTTTCGCAAACACTGTCAAATATTCTCTAGTCCTGATGTGTAATGTTCTATGTTTCAACCAAGCTTGCTGTGTAACACTGTCAGTTGTATGGCAAATGTCCAACGAACCAAATGTCAACAAACGCTGACCTAGTTACTGCATACTGTCGACAGGACAGGTCACGCTGACATCACTGTAGAGTTGTACTGTTGATGTATTTGTGTGTCGTAACAGATCCCAAGGAACGTCTGGTCTCAGTAGTTTACTTCTCAATATGGTCACTGTGCAGGTTGACCCAGGAAGCTGGCACACCAGTTGTTAAAGTCTGTGTAGTTGTTAACTCATACTGGCTACTAGTTGTTGAATCACGCTTTATTTGTTAAATGACGTGAATGTCCACCAGTTGATAAATGTAGATGTTGGGACTGGTGTAATAAAGTGTAACGATTGTCAACTCATTAAACCCAGCACAGTTTTGGTCATACAGGTCATCTTGTCCTGGAACGTGATGAGGCTCCGACAAGAATGTGAGTGTAGACAATGAGTGTGTATCTGAATGTCAGTACGCGAATGGTAGAATGATTCGATAGAGTTGACAGGTTGGTAGTACATCACTCATACTCACACTGTTCGAATTCAAGAAGTACTGGAACTACGGTGGTCTTTTTATAACATTTAATGAGACGCACACTTGGACAGTACGTGTATGGTTACAGGAACAAATGTCGACATAGACAGCATAATGTTGATCACAGGAATATCATCTTAAGTTAGCATTCATGCTTGGCAAATATCATAATGGAGCATTCGTAAATAAGCATTCAGAGTTCCATCATGTAAATTATCTGGCTTTACTGACTGGGCACGTCAGTCCATAACCAATATATAGGAAGGCTCCTAGACCTAACCTCGTCTAGCGAATATCCCTTCACGTAAAGTTCAATATATATATCTTCCATAAAGATATAGGAATCCCAGACATGGGTTCTCACATGTAGCAGTGATCTCTTGGTTCATCGAGCGATAGTACAGGCATCCCTTTTTCTCACTCGATAAATACAAAGTATATGAATTTCAACATGGCTGTGCTTCTCTCGTGAGCTTCACTCACTATTGGATACAGACCAAAATTGGTCATTCGTTAAATGTCCTCATTTCTTCATAGCCTCTATCATAGAAAGGTAAAGGAACCCGTTACACGCCCATTTAGGCATATTGGGAATATGGTGTTAGGCCCATATTATCTTGACCGTCGGCACACTAGGGGTGATGTGGTCGGCATCACGCCGGCCGCCTTAACCTTCCCAGAGTAGCTCTGGTACCCATTTGGGGCTGGGTCGACCCAGGAGCCGTTTGTGGCCTAAAAATTTTTCCGCCTCATCTGGGGATCGAACCATAGACCACTGCGCTAGGAAGCCAGTGCACTAACCACTATGCTACCGCGGCTCCAATATCATAGAGGTAATTGAATAATATCATATAATCTAGTGCTGATACATAGGAATGTCATCTTCCTTTGAATAAATATTCTTTTCAAAAGTACCACTGTGCATCTGCTTATCGACAACGATGGCGAAGCCCAAGTTCATAATAAATTGTGGTTTTACCTTTCTATGCGAAATATAACTTTGCCATTCCTTGGCAAAAGAGAATAAACACTGGGGTAAAGTACATACAACATGTCTAAATGACTATCACTTTCCCCCATCTACTTATAGATCACTTTTCGGCGATAAGCCGGCTACAACAAAACTCGACATCTCGACAGGATGGCAGCCATGAATCACACCCCCTGCTAGCGATACTTCCGCTGCATAGCCTTTGACCTTTTCTAGCGACAACCAACATAGTTCGACTTAGAAATGTAAAGATATCCATATATAAGACAGACTCGTCCTACTCATACAAACACTACGTATAAATTCAGGCCATAGATATACTGAAGCAAGAACAATCTATTCCTACCCAGCCAAAGAATAAATCGCAGTAGGCCTAGAATCGTCCGCGGAGTCCGATCGAAGATGACGGAACTGCTTTCAAGGGAAGTAACTCAAAAATGACTTCTCCTTAAGCACTTAAAAAAGGAAATACTTTGTTTACAAAATATTTGCGAACATAATAAGTATATAAATGTATTATATTGCAAGATAGTAAAAATTGCCCTTTACACTTATACTAGTCACCTCCCATCCAGGCCCGTGACATAGACACACAAATAATATGCAAACATGTAAACATTAAACATAAATACATATATGTCATATAAATGCATATAATATACAGCAATGTGTTGTAGAAGTGTCTGCAGAGAAGGCTCAGTATTACATTAATATGGTTCAGTTTTCAATCAAATTAAACTGCCACTTTATTAAATAATAGCTCTCTGTTTTAAATTATTACACAGTTCTGCAATATGAACACACAAGAAGATCCACTGTTGACGTGTAGACTTCTAAGTTCAATAGTACTTCTGCTAACACAGTTAAATGTTCCCTTGTACACAACTTGCCGTGCTACTCTGTCTGTTCTATGTAATGCTGTGATGTCCAACGAAAAATGTCAATAAACCCTGACCTAGATACAGTAATCGCTTCATAGGTCACGTGAGGAACTGTCAATCAGGTGTAGACTAACACTGCTGGTGTGTCGTATCAGGCGTCAGGGAAACGAACTGGTATCAGTAGCTGTTAACTTCTGGCAATGTCCACTGTGCAGGTTAAGCCCAGAAATCTGGCCTACCACATTGATAAACGCCTTCTTTTTCTTGTGGTAATAGTGATAAAGGCTGTTATTCTTGGATGCTGTATACTGTGTTTTATCAGTGTACGTTGTAAAGATGTACTGGGACTGAATAGTCAACTCAAACAACCGAGCACAGTGTCAGGTATACATGTCACCTTGTCCTGGGACACAATGAGGCCCTGACAAGAATACAGTGTTGACAATGAGTGTTGTAATAAATGTCAATACGCGAATGTGTGACTAATCTGTGGAGTTGACTGAAGGTTCAAACACTCATTCATGCGTATCTAAAAGTTACTTATGCAGACCACTGTAGACGTTTCAATAGTTTAATTTGAAGCATACACTTGACAGAATGGGTACAGTTACAGGAACACAGGTCGACATCAATAGCATATTGTTGACCCACGGTGTACAATCATAAATTGGCATTCATGTTGAGGACAAACACAATGGAACGTCAGTATACAAACGTTCAGAGTTCCATATCTCATCTAAATATTCATCAGGCCTTACTGACTGATCATGTCAGTTAATATATAATGTTTAACAAATCTTCATCAGGCCTTACTGACTAGTCATGTCAGTTAATCAATAATGTTTACGGTGACTCCTGGACAGAACCTCCTTTAGCATAAGTGTAGCTTGCACCCTAGCGGAGATTTCTTTAAATAGCATTCAGCAAATATCTTCTGAGCGAATGTTAAATCACCCAAGAATAGATTTTCCTTTCATAAGTGTGATCTCTTGATCATCATGGGATAATAAGGGTATCCCTGTTCTCTGGTAAATGATCAACAATAAATAGCATTCCAAAATGGCTTCTCGTCTTGTAAACATCGCTCACCCTAACGATGTACGACAAAGCTTCAATAAAGATTCAATTCTTGAATATCAAAGTTTCCACAAGCATCAGCATAATCTGTCCTCATAATTGCTGTATAGAAACATAATCAGTGCTGCTAGATAATATGTCGTTCTGACATACTGACATAGGTAGATTCATGTAAACGTCTGCCCATCTTAAGCCTAGGAATGAACGAAGTCAGCAAAAGTACGTTTACCTTGACATAGAAATACACTAGCAAGCACAAACGCTCTTCTCCTGGAGTTATGGAATGAACACTAGGGAACTCATGGATTTAACAATCCCAGAAGAAACTATCTTCGTTCCCATAATCAAAAAAGAGATCACAAACTTTGGGCAGGTCTACGACATGACTCCCGCCATAGGCTTCATCACCGAAGAACTCTCTAACGTATCTTCATCCGCCGAAAAGCACCTGACCCCTCAAGTACAGACAAATAAATACATTTTACTTTTGTATGCGTAATCCGTGCGTCAAAGAATATGTGCGCAACACGGGGTTCGAATACTCGGAAGTTCTATCATATATGAAAAGAGGTTGACGCAAAATTCAAACTGAAGACAGCGCTACGTTTAAAGAGATAACAACAGTGAAACACATATTCAAAGACAACTGCTTTAAAGAACAGATAGTGAGATGTAACATAAGCATTTTGAAAAGATCTATGAAAAGATCCCGTGATAATTTTGGGACTCAAAATCGGCCATTCCTGAACTGCATTTTCTCGGGTATGGTCTGTTGAACGAATTAAAAATTAGACAGACAGATGTGTATCCATAAGGGAAAGACAGACAGATGTGTATCCATGAGGGAAAGACAGACAGATGTGTATCCATGAGGGAAAGACAGACAAACGGTAGAACGAGTTCCCCAAGATTATCGGCTCCACATGACGAGCGGATTGACAGCATGGACTTTAGCGGTCTATTTGATGGAGAAGATGTATGGCGACGAGAGAAGACTAAGACAGACTGTCAGCTTGATGAGAATTTTAGATGTTGTATATAAGAGAGATAAAGAAGTACAACAACAACATAAACCATAATCTATGAGATTTGACCATATGTTATACATAGTTTTTATATTGCTGTGTCAGGATGTAGATGTTGCATCAGTTATCACTATCGATAACTATGGGTTGGCAGTGGTGCACCACTTCCCATACCTGGGGTTTACCATCAACGACAAACTCTCTCTGGACACAGAAATTGACAGCCGCTTTGGCAAAGCTGCAGCTACCTTTGCCCGCCTCACAACACGTGTCTGGTGAAACTCATAACGAAGATCAAAGCTGCGGTATAGCGCGCCTGCTTCACCAGCACACTTCTACATGGCTGCGAGACATGGATAACCTGTGCTAAGCAAGAAAGAAGGCTCAATACTTTCCATCTGTCTACGTCACATTCTCGGTGTGTCGTGAACAAAAAAGCAGCTGAGGGCTATCACCTCAGGGGCGTATTCCCATAGTCAGTGATTGAAGGGGCTATTATTATTATTGTTATTATTAAGTCACTGTTCATTGGCTTTTGCCAGGGCTAATTAATGTGACCCACATCAGTGTCCTTATCGGGACATGACATCAGTATAAAAGGATGAATATAGAGCAATTTTCTAAATGATATTCCTTTTTCCGGTTTGGGTCGATTAAACTTTTGTTGTCCCTAGCGACCCTACACGAGAAGGTTGGTGTCTCTCTGAGTTTCTACCCTGCCCTTTGACCCATTCATCTTCAGAAACCCTGCTGCCGCCAGAATAACTTTTGGGATTATGGGAAACGTTAACTCTCACGCCGAGCCAATATGGAAGTCAGGAACATTTACAACTAAACAGTTGTGTCACAAGAATATTTTTTGCTGGGTTTACTGGTATAATTACACACTCGGAAATTAGAAACACAAATGTAAACAGACCAAATCGCGAACAGCAAGGTTAAATTGAGTTCACGTTTTGCTGGTAATACTGGATAACAGCCAAAATGTATCCGAGACAAAAGTAGCTATTTTTAACTAATTTTGACATGCTGATCACGAATATGAACTTAAAAATTGCGAATTAGCTCTAGTTTTCAAGATCCGGGGGGGGGGGTGGTCAGTAAGCTGGTGGCTTCACTTTCCCGACGCGAATAACCCAGTCCTCCTCTTTTCTATAGCCCTGGCGCATGATTCCCCACGAGACGGATAGCCTTGAGCGCCAATTGGATGACGCAATCTGTAGCAGTCATTGCAACCACATTTCCTCCTTGTCATCATTTGTGTTGTGGATTCGTGAATGTGTGAACAGTGAGGATTATTTTTGCTATATTTGCAGACAAATAACTTTGCTATCACAAAGGCGACATCCGTCACCTGTGAAAGCATCTACAGCAAGAGATCATGATTTCGTGCCTATTGAAGAGTCTGCACAGCCAATAAAATTACCCAGAGTGAATTGAATGACCTAGTGAGAGATCTGGAATTGCCAAAAAATAAAGCAGAGCTGTTGGGGTCTAGACTGCAGCAACGGAATCTTCTAGAAGAGAATGTGCATGTGTCTGTGTTTCGTGCTCGACAAAAAGATCTGCTTCCATATTTCCAAATGACAGATAACCTCATTGCTTGCGTTGATATAGTGGGTCTGATGGCAGCACTACACATTAACTACAAAGACGACGATTGGAGGCTGTTCACTGATTCGTCCAAGTTGAGCTTAAAAGCTGTGCTGCTCCATAATGGTAACGTTTTACCATCTGTTCCACTCGGGCATGTAGTCCACATGAAAGAAACGTACAACAACATGAAACAACTGTTACACACCATCAACTATGACAAGTATAAGTGGCAGATTTGTGGTGACCTGAAGGTCATTGCCATCTTGATGGGGCTACAGCAGGGTTACACAAAGTTTTGCTGTTTCCTCTGTCTGTGGGACAGCCGTGCTAGGACTTCCCACTTCAAGAAAAAGGATTGGCCCCAACGACAATCACTTGAACCGGGGAAAAAAATGTACTTAACGAACCACTTGTAGAATCCCACAAGATCTTGCTCCCTCCTCTCCACATTAAACTTGGACTTATGAAGAATTTTGTAAAAGCCATAGATCGAAATGGGGCAGGATTTTTATTCCTTCGTGATACATTTCCAAGACTTAGTGAGGCTAAATCAAAGAAGGTGTATTTGTCGGTCCACAGATACGTCAGCTCTTCCGAGATCAGCGTTTTGATGATATCCTCAAAGGGTGATGAAACGTTAGCTTGGAATGCTTTCCAGCAAGTGGCCACAAACTTTCTAGGAAACAGTAATGCTGACAATTACCAGGAGCTTGTAGAAACCCTTTTGCTACGAGAAACTAGGGTGCAACATATCTTTCAAATTGCACTTTTTACACTCTCATCTGGATTTCTTCCCTGCTAACTGCGGTGCTGTCAGTGACGAGCATGGGGAACGATTTCCAATCACCTGTTTGCTTTAAATAACGATTACGAGCAATACAAGAGAGAAAACTGGACTGATTCTAAAGGCGACGAACTGGAACGGACTACGACTTATGGAACTTGGAACACAAGAAGTATAAATGGGAAGGAAGGGAGCTGGTGGAAGAGATGAGGACAGCAAAACTAGAAATCCTGGCTATAACGGAAACAAAGAAAAAAGGACAAGGAGTCATGGATCTCGATGGCAACACGCTGCTCTACAGTGGTGTACCCATATCTAAAGGAGCTAAAGGGGGCGTGGGTTGCATTGTGGCCCAAAATCAAAAAGATAGTATCAAGGGATGGAACTTTGTCTCGGAGCGCATTATGGTTGTTAAACTAAAAGAAGGGGACCTCAAGACGCAGCAATAGAGACCGCAGTCAGCGACTCATAGCTTGACTGCCTGCGTCAGGACCAGCGAACCAGAGCTGGTCAAGACCGTGCTCCACCTCCACGTGGTGGTCCTGGAAACAGTCTGCAACAGTGCAGGCTGGCTGAGCGAGTACGGATCGCAATGGGAAGGCAAACCCGGTCCTAAAAAATGCCGTGCAGAAGTCGGATGTGTCGACCGAAAGGTGCAGATATCACAGCTACGTTGGAAACAGACACAACGCAACCACCGTCCTTTTCAGGGCGAACGAAGAAGAAGAAGAAGAAACTAAAAGAAGGAGAAACCATAGTCAGCCTGGTCATGGTGTGTGGGCCAGGTGGGAGTGAGAGAGCAGAGGTCAAGGAGGAATTCTTCGAGCTGCTTCAAAGGACAGTGGATGACTGCCTGGATGAAGTTGTCATGCTCGGAGATTTTAATGCCAGAGTTGGAAATGACCATGCTGGATGGGGTGGAGTTGTCGGAAGATATGGAGAAGATACTCTCAATGACAATGGAAAGCGACTCCTTAGATTCTGCAGTGAGCAGAATCTGATCATTACAAACACAAAGTTCCCCTATAAGCGCATACATGCATACACTAGATGTGAACCAACAAAGAATGAGAAGTCAGTGATCGACTATGCCATTGTTCGGAGAAGCTCATTCGGATATGTCCTAGATGCTACAGTCTGGAGGGGGTCAGAGATTGGAAGTGATCACTACCTGCTAACAATCAAAGCCTAGGGGCTGCCCGGCATTACGCAAGAGGCCAGGTGAACGAGCAGGAGAAATGAGCATTGGGGCCTACAAGCTGAAAGAGCCAGAAATTAAGACCAGATATCAGGGGCTTATTGCTGCAGCGGTGAGCAACACAAAAGAGCGACCTGATGACTTGGAAGCTCTCTGGATTAAATTCAAGGATATCATAAAGACAGCTGCTGCGGAGGCATGCGGTGAAGTCCGACTTGGGAACGGGAGAAAGAGGACACCTTGGTGGACAGAGGAAGTCGGGGAGAAAAAGGGGGAGAAGAGAAAGGCATGGAGGCGGTACTTGAGAGCTAGAAACACAACAGGACAAATGGAAAAATATAGAGAATATGTGACACTCAGTTCAGAGGCAAAGAACAGAGGTCCTGGGAAGAATTTGGAGAAAGGCTGGAGAAAGATGCACAGGAAAACCAGAAATTGTTCTATAAGACCCTAAAGAACACGAGGAAGGAAAAACAAAGCCCTCTCAAATTTATAAAGGACAAGCAAGGCAAATTGCTTACTGCCCCGGGGGAAGTAATGGAAAGATGGAAAGAATATTTCTCAGAACTCCTGGATGGTGAGCATGGTGAAGCATCAGAAATGATAAACACTAGCACAGAAGAGAAAACCAATGATGGTGAAGATGACATAAAGATGGAAGAACTGAAGGCAGCACTGGAGAAAATCAAGATGGGCAAAGCAGCAGGGCATGATGGTATAACACCAGAAATGGTTAAGTTCATGGGAGCATCAGGCGACCTATAACTCTTAAGGGTTTTACAGGAAGCGTGGTACAACAAGACCATCCCAAAGGATTGGGAGATTGCCATCATAACACCAATTTTCAAAAAGGGTGACAATCGACAGTGTGGAAACCATAGA
This sequence comes from Oreohelix idahoensis, assembly GCA_024509875.1. NCBI lineage: Eukaryota > Metazoa > Mollusca > Gastropoda > Stylommatophora > Oreohelicidae > Oreohelix > Oreohelix idahoensis. The sequence goes on from JAMPIV010012362.1 coordinate 182,798, forward strand.
GGCATATCCCTTCTCAGTGTCCCTGGTAGAATCTAATCTAGAATTCTAGAGCAGAGACTCCGACGCCTAGCTGAGCCACAATTAAATGAGGTCCAGTGCGGATTCCGAGCAAACCGAAGTACTCAAGACCTAATCTTCACACTCAGACAGCTGAGTGAAAAGGCCCTTGAGTATAAGAGTGAGATCCATCTTTGTTTCATAGATCTGGAAAAGGCGTTTGACAGGGTCCCCTGGAGCAAACTTTGGGACTGTTTGGCAAGGAAGAATATTCCAGCACCTCTGATTCATGCTATACAGAGCTTCTACAAGTCTTGCAGAAATTATGTGGGGACAGCAAACCATAAGTCAGAAGAGTTCAGGACCACCACTGGTGTAAGACAAGGTGATATCCTATCACCTTACCTCTTCATACTCCTTATGGACGATGTCATCAAGGCATGTAAGGAGAGAACAAGAAAGTATTCAGTGGGGTACTGGAAGATGAGACAGGTCTTTATTTCGGAGCTGGCATTTGCTGATGATGTTGCCCTGATTGCTAAATCAGAGGCACATCTCCAATCCAACCTGCAAGTCTGGAAGGAAGAGCTGGAGAAGAGAGGGATGGTCATAAGCAGCTCTAAAACAAAATCCATGGTGATATCACGAGAAGAAAGAAGACATCAGATTAAGCTGGGAGAACAGGTCCTGGAGCAGGTCGACCACTTTAAATACCTCGGAGCTATTATAGACCGAAAGGGAGGCATCAAAGAAGAGTTGGCCACTCGAAAAGCAGCAGCTGGGAGAATTTTTCAGGCCATAAATCGAGGATTCCTCAGCAAGAGAGAGGTTGGTAAGAAAACGAAGATGGCTGTATACCGCTCCACCTATGTCCCAGTCTTGACATATGGATGCGAGTCATGGGCAATGACTACAACCCATAAAAGCCAGATCTAAACCTCAGAAATTAGGTATCAGAGGAAGGTGGTTGAAGTAATAAGAGACATGGTACGCAACCAGACGATACGTCAAGGCCTTAAATCCTACCCCCTGCAGACCCAAGTAGAACAGTCCCAATTAAGATGGTTTGGCCACGTCTGCAGAATGGGAGAAGATCGGATACCACGACAAGCATGGGAAACAAAAAGCCAAGGATCCAGACCCCGAGGACGACCCAGAGTCCGCTGGGAGGACAACATTAGACAATCTTTGAAGGACCGAGGACTAGAATGGAACCAGGCCAGGAGGAAGACAGCCGATAGGATAGTCTGGCGCTCTCTCTTCCAAACCTCTACACCTCACGGTAGAAGGGGAACGACTAAGTAAGTAAGTAAGAAAAAACGTACCAAGGGAAATGGAATGCAGCAATGCCAGCAGACTATTGTTGGACCCTTGAGAGAGATGCTCCAGAAACTCATTACAAGCGACAGGCAAAAAGGCGTCGTTGGGAATCATTTCCGCTATGAGCATTATTATCATATGGTATGTATATGCACATGTGTAAAACTTGTTTTATAGATATTTTAAAAAACTAGAGCTAATCTCGTGTTTTAACGGCCATTTTCGTATTCAGCAGCCCAAACAACATAAAGGTAACCTGGTTTAATCTCAGATACACACAAAAAGTCAAAATTTGTTGTACAGTGTAATCAGAAAAAGCCATATTAAATATGATATCAACGTAAGATTTGTATTATTGTTTCAACTTCTACCATGAAAACGATTTAGTATGTCCATCAGGAACTAGTGTGTTCCATACGTAAGCCATGTCTGCACATCCAAAATGAAATGGAAATAATTTTGTAGGGATTTAGGGTTTCTAAATAATGCAGAATAAATCATACATTGGTGTACAAGTACATTCTGCCGCACTCCATTAAAAAATGTATGCTTTCATTCTAAGTTAAACCTTCTATTCCGCGAGGTGTATCAGCTGTAAAAATGATCTACACTTCGATAATGTACTGTTTCCTGTTTAGCTCTAGTACAAAATCATTGTATCTTTCTGTGCGTTCTACGATTCGCTATAACACATTGCATTTAGTTTGTTCTCAGCACTAATACAACTACAGTGTTATCTACTATTACTACACCTTAAATAGGTCGTTCTCTGACCTCTGTAAAAAAGCATATTGTTTCATATTGTTTTTTTCGCATTTTCTCAGTTTCATTATTCAATTAAACTGGAATCTATATTTTCCCTCAATTCTCTGACTCTGATCTATTGCAACTTTTGAAGTTTTTCAGATTTTTATAAATTGAACATCGTTATCTACTCTTTCTTCATCGCTGCGACTAGACTGTTATTTATACTGCCCCTTAGATCTGTGACGTCAAAGCTGTTACCCGCTCTTTCTTTTATCGACTAAATTCTTACCTACAGACTACATTTATCTCTGCATCATAATCATATTAACAAGACAACTTATTTCATACCTTACCTTTAATTATCTAGCAACACGATACCTCCAAAACCTGTTCAGAGATCTGTGGAAACAGACTGACAACATCTGACTTAAGCTCCTCACGACATCAGTTCTTGACATCGACAAGCACTAACGCGACATTTTCAGACTCTTAATATAACACAGTATCCCTAGAATGGAGCGGCAGTGAACCTGCATTTATAATGGCAGAGTTTTATTTATGAAATGGGTATCGGAATTGATTAACCAATTGTTATATGCCATGAAATATATGAATAAACAGTAAAAGTCAATGGTTGCAAATGATAAGAAGAAATTACATCTCATTTCCTTGTTATCATTAGTTCTGTATGCAAGCTAGTTACTCTGGTAATGATTATCTACGGTGACACATACAACAATTTGAGTAAACCCCTGAGATACAACATTTACATTCACGGCCAAACGCTGCTTTACGTGGTAGCCTCAGAGAGACATCTGTGTGATATCTTATGAAGATTATTACAAAATAGTGGGAGTGTTTTCTTTAATAATGATTATAATCAGCGCAAGACTCAAGGCAGCAGTATTTGTTATTGAAAAATTATACACTTTGGTACACTGGTTACATTAACCCAAACACTTACTTATTTACTTAGTCGTTCCCCTTCTACCGTGAGGTGTAGAGGTTTGGAAGAGAGAGCGCCAGACTATCCTATCGGCTGTCTTCCTCCTGGCCTGGTTCCATTCTAGTCCTCTGTCCTTCAAAGATTGTCTAATGTTGTCCTCACAGCGGACTCTGGGTCGTCCTGGGGGTCTGGATCCCTGGCTCTTTGTTTCCCATGCTTGTCGTTGTCGTAATTAGATAGGTTTGAAAGATAGTTATGGTCCCGTCTGAGTAGAGTGGATGGTGATAAGTACGTGAGAAATAAAGGTGTGAGAATAGATTTCACGGGAAAATAGTTTAAGGAGAATATCTGTATCTGGAATGAGTAGTTTTCTCTAGTCCAGCCTATCCATACGACTATCTTTTAGTACACGGCAATCTTGCCCCTCCTTATACCTAGAAATATAAGTTTAACTACACACACACACACAGATATGTGGCTACAAGACACACAAACGTGAAAAAACTATGGTTAATTGAATATGGGTCTGACCAACACACAAAGTTAAGTTTCTTTTGTTGTTTATTATCATTAAACTTGACAACATCGAATATCTAAAGACAAATAAAATAAAATCAGATTTACATACATAGGAAAATAACAGAATACATGTGCCCTCCTCTTATTGAGAAAAAGAACCCAACAAGTTATTAACCCCAAATGTCAAAGGTTAGCACTATGTTACAGAATAGACAGTAAAGAAAACAAAAGTCGTACTAAATGCTACCCAGTAAAGTAAACAATTTTAAGCCAAATCAAGTTGGTGCAATATTTGTAACAAAGAAAAATATTCACTTTCTCTGTCATACTATCTCTGTCATACAGTGGCCACTCAATCACGTTTACCCTATTCTTGGTGATATCCCTTTGGAATTACAATGGTTCCTGAATATACAGAGTGTCAGTGGTATTATCCAAGTTGGCCCCAGTCCATCTTCTATAACAAATAAGATTTTATGAGGGGGACGCCAAATGTAGTGGCGTATTCCTGGATGAACAAATGTCACCTCGAATAGTTAGTGTAGAAACCGAGATCTTGTGTTCACAGCAAACAGTGAAAAAAACTTCCAGTATTTGGAAACGTCTAGTTGCTAAAAACTGTTACAAGTGTTAATTGATGGTAAATCCTATCGGCTGGCTCTGTGGTGAGTGCCGATTTTGAAACAGTGTAACTTTCTGGATAAATCAGCTGATACGACTGTCAAAAGTCAGATGGTGTTATTATTTCTGCACAACCCCCGTGGGCTGATAAATTGGAAAAAATATATGGGTATTGATAATCCAGTTAAATTTACTAATTAAATGTTTATGTGTCTCTTTGGCCAATCCTGTTCACAAATGAACTTGGGGACGTGTAAGCCAAGAAGAAGACATCATTCACCAATCAGTAAAATGAAGAAAAGGACCAAAATAGACCGCTGGCCGCTCTTGATCAGGTCTTGCGAGAAATAAACCAGACATTTATGAAAAAAATGCTACTTTTCGATATATATACACGGACGGGGACTAGACGATCTTTTATCAACTCCGTCAGTCCTGATTAAATTTAAAGGGCACACAGTGACTTTAGCCTATCACATCGCGCGTTGCTTAGCGAATGCAGGTTTGGTTGAGGTACGCAGCCTTTCCTCTCCTGCCCCAGTCAACGATCAGCGTAAAATGTCAATTATTATTTAATTATCCGTACGCGCGCTCATATAAATGTCGCCTGTCGTTAATAGCTATTAAATTGTCGGCGTCTGTGGGTCGTCGTATGGTATTAAATAATAGTCACTTACTATAAATGCACAAAATGAAATGTAACGTGAATTCTATTGTCCATACCAGTCGCGCCTAGCATATTAATTAGTCAACTAAAACCTCTCTTCTTGTGTGAGAAAGCGGGTGATAAAATTAACATTAAAATTAACAACTGGTAAACAAATAGCGACGCGTTATTTTTCACTGGTCTTTAACAGCTAGAACTTTAAGTGAATTATAATGGTAAACTTTAACACTTTAACGCGTAAGCACTAATTTTCTATTACCAGAACATCAGAATGACAATCCCCCACGAATACTATTAACACATCTAGCAAAAATGGTTCTAGCTACTGCATGTTTAGACTATCCGATAAATTCTGAGTGACGACTGATATCTGGTTTGAGAAGACACATTTTATATATCATCATGGTATTATGATCTCTAGAGGATGTTAATTTTCACACTATTGTCCAAAGCAGAGAAATCAGAAACATAGGTTCCAACGATAAAAGGTTTTCACGGTCGCTCTGTCGGGCGTTGATAATCGAAAACAGAGACTTAAAACCGTGTAACGGGTTCCTCTGAGATTTAGCCCGTTTCTGAAGATCAAAGAGTTAACTCCCCCTTGTTATACGAACATCAAAGGGTACTCGAGAAAATATTTTTGCCCGAGCGATTCACTTCAAAAAGGTCCGGAGTTATTCCACGTGCGTCTGTCTGATATCCGATGATTGACAGATCAGCTCGGGTGAGAAACTCGGGTAAACATACCTGATTCGCTCCCTGTTATGACTGGCAGGTCACGGAAGTTGGTAAACAACTTCGTTTGTTTACGTTCAAGGAAAAGAGGCGTGGATTAATGTGTGAGTAAACGCAGGCTTCTGTGCTTCAAATCAACTGGCTATAGGCGGAAGCATGTTTCCACGTAAGAGAATACACAAGGCAACATGGATATCACCAGACCATAGAACAGAAAATTAGATTGATCATATGTGCATAAACAAGAAGTTTAGATCATCATTGCAGGATGTAAAGGTATATAGAGGAGCAGATGTGACATCAGATCACCACCTTCTGATAGCCAAAGTAAAAATGAAACTCAAGAGATATGCAACAATGCAAAATTATAGACAACAATTTAATGTAGGACATCTAAGAAATCAAGAAACAAGAGAAAATTTGCGGTCACAATATCCAACAAAATCCAAGTGCTCCAACAGCTGGAAGATGCAGAGAATACAGAAGACTATTGGCATCAAATCAAAACGGAATGGAATGAGACATGTGAAGAAATACTGAGGAAAAGGGAACGACAACAAAAAGCATGGATATCAACAATAAGGTAAAAGACAGGAAAAACAAGAAAGCAGATTTAAACAAAAGCAAAACCAGAAGTTCCAAAGCCAAGGCCCAAGAAGTGTACACAGAAACAAACAAAGAAGTAAAAAGAAGTATCAAAGAGACAAGAGGAAGTATATTGAGAAGTTGACAAGAGAGGCAGAAGATGCTGCAGCCAAAGGGAATATGAGAGAACTGTATAACAGCACAAAGAAGCTAACGGGGAAATACAAGCAAACAAGTTGCTTCATAAAAGAGAAGAATGGAAAACTGCTCTGCAATATACAAGAGCAAATGAAGAGGTGGACAGAATATTTTTAAGGACCTTCTCAATAGACCAGCTGCACAAAACCCCCCGGACATCCAGCCAGCAGAAGAAGAGCTACAAATTAACGGTCAAAGACCAACGAAAGAAGAAATAAAGAAAGCCATAAAGCTTCTAAGAGATGGAAAAGCGTCTGGATCTGATGGCATTCCAGCAGAAGCCATCAAAGCAGATATCGACACGGCTACAGAGATGTTATATAAATTATTTGGTAAAGTCTAGGAAAAGGAAGAGATACCAGCTGAATGGAAAGAAGGATATCTAGTTAAGTTGCCTAAGAAGGAAAATTTACAAGAGTGCACAAATTATAGAAGAATAGTGTTACTTTCAGTGCCAGGAAAAGTATTAAACAGGATTATCCTTGAAAGATTAAAAGAGTCCATAGACAAGAAACTGAGAGACGAACAAGCAGGTTTTCGACAAAACAGATCCTGTACAGACCAGATAGCCACTTTGAGAATAATAGTTGCACAAAGTCTGCAATGGAATTCACCACTATACATCGGATTTGTGGACTACGATAAGGCATTTGACAGTGTAGACAGAGAATCACTTTGGAAATTGATGAGGCATAATGGAGTTCCCCTGAAGATCATTAATTTAATAATGAAAACATATGAAGACATGACATGCAGAGTTCTTCATAAAGGACAGCTTACAGAACCGTTTGGGATAAGAACAGGAGAGCGACAGGATGCCTCTTGTCTCCATTTCTTTTCTTACTAGCAATAGACTGGGTTACGAGAACATCCACAACACACAACAGAAATGGAATCCAGTGCACTCTGACTAAGCAGTTGGATGATCTGGATTTTGCTGATGACTTAGCTCTTCTGTCCCATAACCGTAATCAGATGCAGGACAAATTGAAAACACTCGATGAGAGGTCACAGCAATTGGGTCTGAAAATACACAGCAAAAAGACAAAGATAATGAGAATAAATGCAGGTAGTAATAACAGGGTTGAACGTGAAGAAGCACCAATACAAGATGTAGAATCGTACACATATCTTGACAGCAATATAAACAAAGTTGGAGGGACAGACAGTGACATCAAAATAAGAATACAAAAAGCAAGAGGAGCTTTCATTGCATTGGGAAATATGTGGAGATCAAGAGAAATAGGATCCAACACAAAAATAAGAATCTTCAACTCAAATGTGAAGTCTGTCCTATTGTATGGCTCTGAGACATGGAGAACAACAAAGACAACTACCAAAAAGCTACAGACTTTCATAAATGGGTGCTTGCGTAGAATAGAGTGATTAAAATGGTATGACAAGGTTACCAACGTGGAACTGATGACAAGAACTAGACAAGTGCCAGTGGATTAAGAGATGAGAAGAAGACAATTGCGATGGATAGGACACTCACGAGGAAACCTGTTGATAGCATTACAAGACAATCCTTGTTCAGGAACCCCCAGGGCAAAAGAAGCAGAAGTAGACAAAGAAGCACATGGAGAAGAGAGCGGGAAACAGAGGTGAAAATGATGAGGAGAACGTGGAAAGAACTTGAGATGATGGCATGTGACAAGAGGACTTGGCATGTGTTTGTTGAAGGCCTATGCTCCTTTGGGAGTGGAGGGTTATGAATGAACGAAACACAGGCTGTAAATGCATGGTTTTGTTAGCAAATCATAGGTCACGAAAGACTGTCAGATACTGTAGGCTATATTTCCATTATACGTCACAGTCGTGGTAGCCGATCTTCTCCCATTCTGCAGACATGGCCAAACCATCTTAGATGGGACTGTTCTACTTGGGTCTGCAGGGGGTGTGATTTTAGGCCTTGACGTATCGTCTGGTTGCGGATCTTGTCTTTTCTTGTTACTTCAACCACATTCCTCAGATACCTCATTTCTGAGGTTTGGATCTGGATTTTGTTGGTTATAGTCATTGAGTTAGCAACAGTTCTTGCCTATTCAAGCAAGCCTGAGTTAGCAATAGTTCTAGCCTATTAAAGCAAGCCTGAGTTAGCATCAGTTCTAGCCTATTCAAGTTGTGTCGTAGATGGAAATATTGATACAGTAATCTGACAGCCTTTGCTTTCCCATTTAGTGTCTACCATTGGCTAAGCCAAATCACGCAATTTTCTATTTGTATGACTCACCTTTGAATTCACGCCCTTTTTCTGGGAACATAACAACAGAGTTGTTTGTCAACTGTTCGCAACCCGCCAGGCTACGAGGGGAGCGAATCACGTTTGTTTACCTGAGATTCTCACGTGAGCTGATTTGCCAATTATCGGCAATTAGACAGACGCGCGTAGAAATAACGGATTGTTTGAAGAGATACAGGGGCGATAATATTTTCCCGACCACCTTTGATGTTTGCACGTTTCAGGGGGTGGTAAATGATTGATCTGCGGAAAGAGGACGTAATCTAAGAGAGGCCCGTGCACGGCCAGCCTTCTGATGTCGATCAGAATCGCTGAGTAGAATGAACGAAAACCTTTGATCCGGGAATCGTAGTTTCCTGATTTTCCTACTATACAGAAGGTGTGAATTGTAACATCTTCTAGCGACAATAACACCCTGATCTGTATATATACCGCGCTCTCTCAAATTCATTTATTAGATTCGCTCAGAAATTCTTGGATAATCTAAACACGCCAGACTAGAACCATTCTTCGCTAAATGTGTTAAATTGTCTCGTAGGGATTTCATTTTCTGATTTGTGGTAATAGAAATTGTGCTTAGGTGTTAAAATGTGTTAAGTTTACCATTTTTATTCACTATAATTCCCTAGCGTTTAAAACTAGTGAAATAACCTAACGCATAGATATTTCTCGCCAGTCGTTCAGAGTAATGTAATTTCAAACACCACATTTTTCTTACACAAGAAGATACGGCTTAGCTGACTGAGATTATTAAGCGTGACGGATGAGTGACCGAATAGAATTCGCATTATATTTCATTGTGTGAAATTAAATAAGTGACTAGAGTTAATGTTATGTGACAAAACAACAGACGCCGACAAATAGCTAGTAGTGACAGGCGATTTTTGTTAAAGTGCGCGTATGGATAAAGTAAATAATAATTGACTTTGTGCGCTGTGCATTTTCTCGCGGGCAATAACGGGGGAGGGCGCATGCGCTTTTTTTCCGACCTGCCATAGCGGAAATCTTACGGGTGGATAGGATAGTAGCAGTTTTTCATAAATATTCTTTTTTACCTAATATAGGACCTGATCAAAACGAGCGGCCAGCGGTCTTTAACATTACCAGTACCATTATTATTATTTTGGGTCTTCGATTTTTGGACTAGTTCTGTCCTCTTGCTTCATTCAGTGAAGGATTAATGGTGTCTTCTTCGTGGCTACCAGTCCCAAGTTCCTTCGTGAACCGGTTGGGCCCAAGAGACAAAATAACATTAAGATTAAAATCGTAACTGGACTGTATTTTACCTAGAACTATTTATGCAATTTTTCCAGCCCAATTGGCATACGAATGAACATATATTCCTGATGATTGAGAGTCGTAGCAACGGAGTGATCTTGAAACCTACGCTGTTTCAAAATCGGCACTCACCATGAGAGCCAACCGATAGGATTTACCATCATCATCAGTTTTTACATATTGTAACATTTGTCTTAGCAACCAGATGCTTAGCAATACAGGAATTACTTTTCTCCTTTTGCAACTGTGAACGTCCAGAGCATGTCTTGCTTCAGTAAATATTTGCGGTGACCAATGATTCATCCAGGAAAAATTAAACCACCAAATTTGACGTCCACCTTGTAATTATTATTTGATATATAGGCTGGACTTGGGTAATATTTTGGCAACCCACCTGACAGTATAGGTTCAGGGACTATTGTAATTTTCCAAGGGATACCAACACCAAGAGTGGGTAAGCGAGATTGTTTGGTGCCACAGACGACAGAGAGAGAGATAGAGAGAGTGAATATTTTCCTTTGTTATAATCATTGTACTAACTTCTTTTTTTCGCTAAGCTGAGTATTTTACTAAGTAGTAATTTAGTGGGGAACTTGTTCTTCATAGTCTATTCTGTAACCTAGTACTTATCTTTGACCTTTGGGTTATTAACTTTTTTTGGGATCCTTTCTCAACAAGAGGAGGGCACGTATTCGGATATTTTCATATATCTGTAAACATTATTTTATTGATTTCTCTATATGTTTGATGTTGTAAAAAGTTTAATGATAATAAACAACAAAAAGAACTTAATATGTGTGTTGGTCAGACCCATACCCAATTAACCATAGTTTTCACGTTTTTGTGTCTTGTTGTCACACAATTGTGTGTGGGTGTGTTTAATTAAACTTATCTTTCTAGAGATAAGGGGTTGAAAGGGTGTCTTACACTAAAATATAGTCGAATAGATAGGCTGGACTAGAGAGAAACTATTCAGTCCAGAGACATCTTTTCTCCTTAACTATTCACTCGTGAAATCTGTTTCTTCCACCTTTATTCTCACATATTTACCACTATCACCTCTGCTCAGACGGGACCATAACTATCTTCTAACATATCAAAAAATGTACGACACAAATTTGCTTGAGTTAGCAATAGTTCCAGCCTATTCAAGTATTCCTGAGTTTGCAACAGTTCTAGCCTATTCAAGTGTGCCTGAGTTAGCAACAGTTCTAGCCTATTTATGTATGATTGAGTTAGCAACAGTTCTAGCCTATTCAAACAAGCCTGAGTTAGCAAAAGTTCTAGCCTATTCAAGCAAGCCTGAGTTAGCAACAGTTCTAGTCTATTCATGTATGATTGAGTTAGCAACAATTCTAGTCTATTCAAGCAAGCCTGAGTTAGCAACAGTTCTAGTCTATTCAAGCAAGCCTGAGTTAGCAACAGTTCTATCCTATTCAGGTATGCCTGAGTTAGCAACAGTTCTAGCCTATTCAAGCAAGCCTGAGTTAGCAACAGTTCTAGCCTATTCAAGCAAGCCTGAGTTAGCAACAGTTCTAGCCTAATCAAGCAAGCCTGAGTTAGCAACAGTTTTTTTTTTTTTTTTTTTTTGGTATCTTCTCTGAGACTCATGAAAACAGAACGGAATTAACTGACAGCATATATTAAAAATCATGCTAGCTAAATTGTATGGCGATGATAATGTCACATAATTGGGTTCGCTCTCTTTTCCTCTCCGGCAGTATTGTTATTTTAGAGTCATTGTTTGCACTTCTTCCCCTTAATAGTTCTTCTTTTCTGTTTACCTTACCATCCCTGCTGAGAGAGTATACAGGTGATGCAATATTGACCGTCAGTCATGCTGGTAAAATTCTCGTGTACCAAACATTGAGCGCGACGGATTAACACGACGTACGCTCAGCAAGTTTATTTAGCGCTGATATGGCTATTGTGATCCACTAATTGCTGTCATGAAGAGTCACAGTTCAGATGGTTAAACGAGGGTCGGAGTATGCACACGGACGGGGAGATAAATTATCTGTCTGCGGACATATTACATACATGCACCTGAAAGACCGAATGTTGTAATAGCTTCCGGACAGAAGTGTTACTAAGACATTATTTGTGATAACGTAGGGAGTTGGAGTGCAACAATTACCGCAAATCGACGGATATAACAATTCCATATTTGGAAAATTACCGCAGAAGTTTCCTATGAGGAAAATTTTTTGAATAGACCCCATCAAACCACGCATGGTTGTAACTATTGACCGGCATTCGAAATGTAAACATAACAACTTTTCTGATTGAACCTGGTGTAATAAAAAACAACAACGTGCTTGGGACTAAAGTTGCAATATAACTTGACATTTTAGTCTGGTAAAAGCACTGTGAAATTCAACTCGTCAAGAGACCAACGAGACAGCCAGAGTAAAGAATAAGATCGGACTTTCATTTTATCGGACCGCGCCTTGTTTAAGCATCTTGAGGACTTATTTCCCTGGAGAACTCTACCGTTATTAACACGGAAAACTGGAATCCTATTAATCTGAACACGAAGTCAGAGTAGGAACTTATTGTCAAGTAACATCCCAGACCGCATGTAAGAGGCATCTTAAACATGTTGCCCTAACTATTTCTCTGAGCCAGAAGCCAGTCTGTGATCCCAAAGACAATTTGGGGTGAGTTGTACATTTATAATTCTATATTTTACATTATTAACACGTGCAAAAAAGATTTATAAATTGATAAGTGAATATTAATATGCGAAAACTGCTAGTGGATGTCCAAGTCATACGAGGCAGGCTACCTCAGCATATAGAACGATTATTTCATGAATCACCACTGCAAGGGCTGGTGACTGCTATATGCGAGTTTCTTACAGAGAACCAAAAACAGAGGTAGTCCCAGTTCCATGTGGAGCAGGGAGTGAATGATGAGAGAAATGATGTACATACTTATTATATTGTTAACCTTTTCAACAAATGTAGAAGTAAATGTAAACCTATTCAATCTAAATGTAACGAAAGTTTTCCGCTCACCGGGATTAAGATTAATTCTCAGAGAGGGTAATGTTCTGAGGGAGATGGATCGTGGAATGAATAAAAGGGGCACATGAGTATTTGTCAAGAAAACGCAATATTCAAGAGGGTATTTGTTCTATTCTTTTGTGACACTAGTCGGTGGTACCAATTACGAGTACTATCTCTGGAACAAGTGAGAGTATAAGTGGCCTGAAGTCGACTCTAGACACCATCATCAAACGGGTCTTAGAGACGCTGGACCAGCTTTGTGATTACTCCCTGATACTTCTTGCAACGTGTCACAACTTCCAGACTTGACCAGTGCCAATTAAACCAGTCGTATATCTGTAAAGAACCAAACATCAGCGGGAGCAGAAACCATCAAGCTATTGGCAGCTATGTAGAAATTTCACAGCTGCCAAGTGAACTTTCCATTTTTCGAAAACCATATCATCACATTGTGATGAGTACTTTTTGTAATAGAATTATTCATTTGTAAACTATTAAACATAATTGAGTATTAAATTTGTTTTTTGCTTACATAGAAATTTAACGTCGATTTAATCATTTTGAATGTACTGTACCCTAAGGTCTCAGTCAATTTCTTAAATAAACTTAAACATAGCTTTTGAATAATAATTAACATTTCGCTGAATTAAATCAGCTGGGGGCTTGAACGAGCTAATTATAAGAAAATCCTTCACATAAGTTGACGGCAGATATTAAAGTTTACATTGCTGGGACTCATTCAGCATTGTTCTTGCTTTCTGAATATCTTGTGGAAATTCCCTCGAGGTAGAAGCATCATTATCCTTCTATCTACACCTCTGCCAAGAGTAATCTTGTGCGAAGGTAGACACCTTTGAAGACCCACATAAGATACTCTATGTTTTTGCCACTGTTGGACCACTACTGCAGAGCAAAGGGGAGGCAATCTGTGACAGATAGAAGCATTAAGGGTGGTAGCTATAGTAAAATACTCTTTTTCATAAACAACTGCGGGATTTCGATACAACTGCTCCAGGCTGATGTACAACAGTAATAGCTAAGCATAACAATGCATTTAATGGCAATTGGTTGCCCTGGAAAAGCCGGCCATGTTGGATTTTACACCTTTATGTCAATTACTTAAGGCTTTTTAAAAATGTGTTGAGTTATGAGCACAAAATTTGAAATGGAAGCTCATCATTTATTTGTAAACGGTTCTCAGATTAGATTTAGTATAATTTAAGTAGATACAGAGGTATAGAACTTTAAATTTTGGATCTAAAAATAGTAACTATTTTTTTCAACATTTAATAACATAATTTGCAGTAAATCAAAACTTTGATAAGATATCAGAAATCAGATAAGATATGCCAAATCTCATATTGATTGATAAAAAATACGCCAGTTATTTGAACATAAGTAACATAAAATACGATTCTGAGAAATTCATGATTCTCTTCACACGAAAAGCACAATTTGGTAAGAACATAAAATTTACAAAATCAAAATTCAGTTACTTAGAATGCGTTCTGACAAATGATTTTGACAAATTTAGATTCAAGAGAATATAAATTATCAGAATATAGACTAATTCCAATTTTTATTGATCATTACAATACACCAGCGATGGATAGGACACACATTGAGGAAACCTGTTGATAGCATTACAAGACAGTCCTTGTTCTGGAATCCACAGGGAAAGAGAGGCAGAGGTAGACCAAAAAACACACGGAGAGGAGAACTGGAAACAGAGGTGAAAATGATGAGGAAAACATGGAAAGAACTTGAGCGGATGGCACGGGACAGGAAGACTTGGCATGTGTTTGTTAAAGGCCTATGCTCCTTGGGGAGCTAAAGGGTATTGATTGATTGATTGAAAATACACCCAATCTTGAAAAAAATAACAAACGCCGATTTCAGTGCTATAGATCCATTGTGCGTATATATATATATATTTGTTTTTTTTTCTATAACCAGCGGCACTCGAGCTTTCCAGCTCTTTCGGCCCAATGACATGTCATTGCGAGGCTGGGGGGTCAGTGGACTTTCCTTCCAACCCGGTCAGGAGCTTCGCTCCTTCCCATCCACACGGGATTTATGTGCAGGAGCCGTTCAGATTATTCAGTCAAATTTCCGGTCGTAAACATTTCTTCAAACGCCGACGGCCGGGTTTGAACCATGAACACCTGGTCGCCAGTACAACGTTGTAGCCATTACACCAGCGCGGCTCCCATATATATATATATATATATATATATATATATATATATATATATATATATATATATATATATATATATATATATATATATATATATATATATATATATATATATATATATATATATATATATATATATATATATAAAATGGTTTTGACCATAAAAACTAAAACTCTATCAGTTAACGAAATGTCATGAATATGGTTGCTGTTGTTCTTCAGTTGTGGCAACGACGATTAAAATAATGATAACAAAGAAAACTATATGACGCAATAACAATGACAGTAAATACCTTGACAAGGTCAGATACTGGTCTCGCTTATAGAGATGAGCAACGGGCAAATATCCCTGTCGCTATGGCGACTAAAAGATTAACTTTATGCTTTCTGCGATCTCCGAACAATGGGCCATGATCTTGTATTGACTTGGTCCCAGTAATGCTCTAGTTACAAATATGAACGGTTGTGAGTGTGCAATAAGAGTCGGGAGTCGGGATGAGATCTGCATACATTAGCCTAAGTGACAGAAGTAGGAGTTGTCTGTAGACTGAAACCTTCACTTTCTCATTAAGGGCTTGTTTTGTACTTCTATCTATCTATCTATCTATCTATCTATCTATCTATCTATCTATCTATCTATCTATCTATCTATCTATCTATCTATCTATCTATCTATCTATCTATCTATCTATCTATCTAACTGTCTGTCTGTCTGTCGGTCGGTCGGTCTATCTATCTATCTATCTATCTATCTATCTATCTATCTATCTATCTATCTATCTATCTATCTATCTATCTATCTATCTAACTGTCTGTCGGTCGGTCGGTCTATCTATCTATCTATCTATCTATCTATCTATCTATCTATCTATCTATCTATCTATCTATCTATCTATCTATCTATCTATCTATCTATCTATCTATCTATCTAACTAACTGTCTGTCTGTCTGTCTGTCTGTCTGTCTGTCTATCTATCTATCTGTCTGTCTGTCTGTCTGTCTGATTGTCTGTCTCTCTCTGTCCGTCCGTCCGTTAGTCTGCCTGTCTGTCTGTCTTCATATTTGCCAGTATCTATAAGCATATTTGCATACTTGCCTATCTACTTACCTATCTATTTAGTGGTGTCATCATAATTTTCTAACAACCGGTTGTCAGATACTTACCTTATATCCCATAAATGTCACATCGGTCCAAAATTACGAGGGAAAAAAATGCATCAAAAAGATTCAAATGAAAATAATATAACACAAAATAATATCTATATACAATCTATCTATCTATATATGTATCTGCCGGTATGTATGCCTGTATGTCAGTCTAACCTACCTGCAAACATATCTATATACTTAGTTACCTGCCAACCTCTGTCTCACTCTGTCATTTTAAGATCAGAGATGTCTAATGATAAATGAATTTCTCTTCCTTCACTTACTCTAGACACATTACATGTAAACTGAGCACGTTACCGTGAAAATATATAATTCAGATATTTCATGTCAGAAATAGTTTACTACACTATACCTATGCGCTTAAGTTTGACAATGCTAAAATATTAAACGTTTTAACTAGTTATTGTCAAGAGTAACACAATATTCCATATACTGTTACGGCTGATCAGCAAAGTTTCTAATAGAAGTATGTTTTGAATATGTGTAAGATAAATTGTGTATTATTGAGAAGAAGAACCTGGCTTGGTTTACGATAAATAGTTTCAATGTTTTTAACTTAAACGATGGGGGTCAGAATGGCAAAGAGGTATGGCGCCCGCCTCCAATTCTAAAGGTATCGAGTTCGATTCCCAGGAATATAATTTAAGTAAATTTTTTTTCAGAATCAGTGGTCCTAATGATGTCATCCTCCCCCCCCCCCCCCCTTCCCCCCGATCTCCTAGGTTATATATTGGATGCCTAACCTTCTCGGATAAGGGCGACAAAATAAGAGAGCCCATGTGCAAGTTGCGCACGTTAAAAATCCTTCAGTAGTTGGACATCGTAAAGATTAGGCCACACGCCGGCTGTCCTGGCAAGAATTTAAAAATTAGAAACCTACCCACTACAAAAATATTTATAGAATGTGTGATTCATGTATACATACACTGGGATTCTCGCCGGTGCTACGGAGTTAGTGCACTGTGCTGAGATCCTCCTTGTGTGATCTAAAGGAGGATCGAAGCACTGATGGAGTTGTCTGTGTGCAATGAAGATATGCCTTAAAAACCATAACCAAACTTAAACTATACGGAAAAAAACAACAATTTTAAAAACTACAGAACAATTAAGCCAATGAGAAGCTGGAGATGAAAAGCGGAAATGTCTTACATCGCAGCGAGTAAGCAGGTCGCTACATCACGTTCTGCTGCAGATGCTGAAAAATGAAGATGTTGGTATCTAACGCAGCCTACTGCAGTAACGCCAGGAAACGCTGCATCACGCGTGCTCAAGTAGCATATAGGGTAAGAGGACTTTATTCTATCAACACATCGTTCCACCCAAATTATGACAAAGATGATATCCATGTCCATAGTTGTGGTCACATCAATGTCCAATGTTACTTATGACATCATTGAATTTTTGCAGCCAAAAAATGGGGTTTTAACACCTTTAAATATTACCTAAACAATGATACCGTCTTCCTGGAGCAAGTACTCAAGTTTCCTTCAGTGCTAAGAGTCCAGATAGATTCGACTTCAAAAATCTACTCCATGTGAAAGGGAACGGAAAGAAAGAGAATGAGCTAATGAGACACGGTGCCATCTTCAGGACAAGAAGCAGGATGCATCAAGCGTGCATTCAACCAGCGCGTTAAAAGAAAATTGAGCTCTCCCCCCCACCCTTCGACAGTTGATGAGGGAGACTGAGAACCTATGGGTTTGCCAGGAACATGATGATGTCGGCAACGAATAACAATAAGACACCCGTGCGGAGGACCAGTCATAATTGATCCACATTGTAAATCAACCGTATATTCAATCTGGAAATCTAGTTCGAACTTGGAGCACACAAAGTCGCGCCAATTCATAAAACAACATTATCTTTGACGACTCTTCATTATACATTCTGGGAACAAAATATACAGAAAAACGGAAGTGACTGGACCTTTCTCAGCATCTCGACGTGGGACTTTAACAAATTACCGATGACCTTTTAGCGTGCTTCCTACAGGAAGATATTCCACAAATGACTTTAATATTTGTTTTAATTTCTTTAATGGACTACTATGGCTTTATAGACATTCCCCCCCCCCCCCCCCCCCCCCCCACCCCCGACACATTTCACTCGTTCGTCTACCTGTTGCAGTGTTAAAGTTCAATTTTGTACTCCATTCACAGAAGTACAATAGATTGCGCTTGTTTGGCTACCTCATAAAGGCAAGGTCCTTGTCAGGTGGGGGTGAAAGATTTACATTAGGGAATTTCCAGGCCTTGTCGATGTCTAATCTTGGTTCCCACGGAGCTGATAAGGCCAAAGCAGGTCACAAGTGTCATTGAAGCTTTTGAGATGAAATGAACTTGCTCTGACAAATTGATATTGTAATACATTTTCAGTTGCTCCAAAGAAGAGCGGAGATAAAACGAACAATTTCTCCTTCATTGTAGACGTCGTAAATGCATTAACATATTTGTTGCGATAATTACCTTTTAGGTATAAGGCCTATTGAATTAAACATGAGATACCTTGTTGGTTATAAACGACACTTTTTTCCCTTTTGGAGTCAATATGAAACATAAGATGAATACTTGAGAATCACCAAAGACAAAAATATATTGATGACAAAGATAATAATGTAGTAGATTTACACTAATTCATGTGTGGTTTTTTTTTTTTTTATTTTTTTTTATTTGATACAAGCGCTGAAGATAGTTCGTACAACCATGCACACACAACTGTCACGGATTGCCTCCCATTGTTGTGCAGTAATGGTTCAACACTATCCAGAACTTAGATCATCTAATGTGGGTCTTCAAAGGTGTCTACCTTCGCACACGATTACTCTTGGCAGAGTTGTAGATAGAAGGATAATGATGCTTCTACTTCGAGGTAGTATTCACAAGATATTTCAGAAGTCAAGAATAATGTAGAATTAGTCTGAGCAAGTTAACTTTTTATCTGACCCGCCGCCTTTTGTGGATATGTATGATTTAGCTCGTTCAAGCCCCCAGCTGATTTAATTCAGCGAAATTCCTCTTATTAGCTCGAGATATATATATATATATATATATATATATATATATATATATATATATATATATATATATATATATATATATATATATATATATATATATACTAGAGGTTCTGTATCATACATATGACTTTCACTCTGTAATGATTAATTCAACTATCTATAAGTTTGTCAAAATTAACATATACAAATTTAATGATCAATTACTGTGAAAGAAATGTAAATAAATAAGACTGGTGATTATGAAAAAATAATTAGGTTTTTTCACCGAAAAGATTCAGCCTTGATGATTTCAGCAAAATAAAGTTATGTTGTTTTGTTAGCCTGTTAAAGTTGTGACTTGCCAAAATGATGAAATGCCGATTTCTGATAACTCCCCCTCAGCGCGGTTGTTTATTGGCGCCTCAAATGTCAGCCAATACATTCAGAGTTAGTGTTATGAAAACTTTTCCTCGTGTAGTATTCTGTCATGCGTTTGAAAATTTCAAACAGTCATCCGTATATGGAGTTGTGATATATGACAATTCTTGGTAATGTTTACATTACAACTTATATTTTTCTTGATTACTCTTCCAAATGTCTTCCGAGATTGCGTTTATATATAATCACCTAGCCCTGCTGTCAAGTCAAAAGTAACCATACAATCTACAGCAAACACTTCATGCTCGCATTTACCTGGAATCATTGTGGTCTTATCACGTTTTAGAGATTCAATTAATCTCTCAGGGATGGGCGATACGCTTCTCTGGCTCTGTCATGCATCGAAGCGTGAACCGTGAACAATGACAGTAGGGAACAAGAAGGTGCTAACAATTGAATAATGCACATAATTCAGTAGGCACAACAAATGTAGTTCAATACTGCCGGAGAGGAAAATAGAGCACATAAATTATGAAACAGACCCCCTATCCTAAGATATTTGTTGAATATCTTTCTTTGGGCGGTCACTTTTCCGTGGATTTTGCTGCCCACCGAGTTCTCTATTTTCAATGACAGTTTTCCTCCTCCGATCCCTCACATCGTTGGCGAGCGACTGAGTATCTTTATTTGGCAGTTTGTGCAGTTTTGAACGTAATGACGAACATCTGTCCACCGTTTGGGCAAAAAGTAAACCTCCTTAAAGTTACTCATGGTGGTTCCCACTGAAACATGTTCTCCCGAGGGCAACACGTGTCCTGCTTTCATAATGGAGGGTCTTAAGGGGAGAGGCACCATAAGTTGCTTTCCCTGCCTCGTACGTCGAATTAAAATACCATCTTCTGTGTGGAAAGTTCCAGCTGAAGCATGATTTGTCGTTATATGATGCTGTTCAGAGTACGGCGCCAGGGTTATATCGAACATCTGCGTTTGTCGTAACTGTGTTTTAATACACAGAAGTGGTGATAGATGTACGAGCTGTCCAATGTTGGGTGCTGGATACTCTAATCTAACTCTTTCTGGGTGGTTTCCTAGATTTCACTGTTCTCGTTGTCCAGGATATGGCATTCCGAGCAATTGTGCACATATTATCGAATATCCCGTTGCATATCTGGCCAGAAGTATTTGAGGGAAACATGTCTTAATAAAGCACGTGCACCTCGATGAGGTTGTAAATGAGGTTTATGTAGTTGCTGCATCAGATGGGTTCTATATGGGAGTAGGACAACTAACTGTTTCTTGTTTCCGACCCTCGTGTAAAATAAACCTTTTCCCCTATAATACGCTCCCTGGGGAGTATGGGAGTAGTTTCCATTCAACGTAGAAAAACAAGACTTTAGGGTTTTATCATCCCTTTATGCCTTCATAAGCTTCGATTTGTTAGAGCTGGTTACAGATGAGAGCTCAGCGGCCGCCTGGGCGTGTCCTGAGTTCTCTTGTCTGTTGTGTCGACTTGGGTGTCTGTGAAGGATCCCCAAGGAAGACATATTTTCTCCCTAAAATGAGAGGATAGACTAAATCGTCTAAAACTGCGGCATTGATTTTTCCCCGCACATATCGGGTTGAAACATCAATTTCCGTAACTTGAAGAATCAAAGACGCTATGATCTTCCGGGGCCCCTTGTATTTCTACAGTTTCACCAATGCAGTGGTGGGTCTTCACCAAAGATGGAGAAACTAGAGCTGAGTACTCTAAACTCGAATCATATAAACAACGTATAGTGTATTTCCCAACAGTTACTTGCTCAATAATGGTGGGATGACTGGGGTTTTGTTCGTATGTCTGAAGGTCATGGTTCCCTGTCGATCTCGTGAGCAGACATGCAAGCTTATAAGAGCTTGTATTCGAACTCTTACAACCGACGTGAAATGTGTGTCAGTTTTGCACGATCTACACCATCGTCTTACAGTTCCCTGGGCTGAATTGCTCTGT
This sequence comes from Oreohelix idahoensis, assembly GCA_024509875.1. Lineage (NCBI taxonomy): Eukaryota > Metazoa > Mollusca > Gastropoda > Stylommatophora > Oreohelicidae > Oreohelix > Oreohelix idahoensis. The sequence goes on from JAMPIV010012362.1 coordinate 204,397, forward strand.
TTCTGTCTATGGTGATCCTATGGCTGTTGTTGTTATTGGGCCGTTTTGTGTGTGGTGTTGGTCGTACTTTTGGCGTCAGTGTTGGGGTGATCCTGTTCTTCAGGTTGACTCTCGTGGATGCGCCTCCTTGCTGGGGTCACTACCAACTGGGCGCTCTGATATCGATCAGAAAATAACACCACCTGAACAAGTGTTTCGGCCCATTGCTCCGCCAGGAACTGTCTCAAATCAGGGGTGAGCGCGTCCTTGAACGGCTCCATGATTATCATTTCCTGCAGCCCTTCATACGTAGCCAGGCATGTAGCAAACTGCTTAAAAGACTCGTCCTCAGACTCTGAGATAGCTTTATGTTGTATCTCTCCCTATCTAAGCTATATGCAGCGTCTAAGAACTCAAACCTAGAGAGATAAATGTTTTTTTTTCTCTGAAGCCTCAGAGTAGACATCTAACCGTAAAGAGGCCACAGTAGGCATCACCCCGTGAGAACTATTCTCCTTGCTACTATCTTGGGAACTGCCCGACACACTAACACTGGAATTAGATTCGACTCCCCCTTCCTTCGATCTCTAATTCTTTCAGTCTGATTGCGTGTACTCTGTCGGCATGGTCCGTCTTTTCTGCTCTTTCGGCCTGTTCCTTTTCGAATGCCCTCTCCTTTTCTCTTTCTGCTGTTTCATGTTTTCTTTGCGCTTTTTTTCTTCTCTCAGTCTTCGGCTTCTGCTCGGGCTTTGTCAGCATTTGTCTCTGCCTTGACCGTTTCGTGCTCTCTCAAACTTTCTTTCCTCTCGGATGGCCGCTTTCTCTGCCCTTTCCTTGTCTGTGTCTACAGACTTCTCAACAAAGTCAACTAACTCCCGGCCAGTCAAACCCATCTCTTTAGCGACATTCAAATAAAAAGTGTGGAGATTTTGTGGTTCGGCTATTCTGAGCAAGAAATCCATTTACATGCTACACACAAATGCAATATAAAATCTGCAGCTTTCTATATACAAGTGACTAGCTGACTAAAGTTATAAATTAACCACAACAAAAAAATAGGCCTCAACACTGAACTATATTTTCATACCTTTACAAATTCTTTAGAGAAAATTTACTTTTTAGTACTTATTAAATTTATTGTCTTTAGTTATTTCACCTTACCTCTTATTTATTTAATATGGCACACGTATGATCAGATCTTTCTCTAATCTAACTGACAATACTCTTCCAGTAAATCTAAAATTTATGTCAGTCCTCCAGAGGAATTTAAACTTCAAGTTCTATAATCCAGGATGGGACCCCAAATTGTTTTCTCAACTTTGTGGGTCCGAGTTCAATCCCAAGACGAGACGCAAAATTTTGTCACGGGTTGCCTCCCCTTGCTCTGCATCAGTGGTCCAACAGTGGCCAAAAAATAGAGTATCTAATGGGGGTCTTCAAATGTGTCTACCTTTCGCTCAAGATTACTCTTGGTAGAGATGTGAATTGAAGAATGGTGCTTCAATTCTAGGGAGCCTCATAAGAATTTAAAGAAATCAAGTACTCCGGCTGATAGGATCCAGGCCGTGTAAACTTCCTATCTTTGGTGACCTTCTATGAGTGCTCGTTCTGAAGAGCCTCCAGTTGATTTAACTTAGTAAAATATTGTTTAATTAGCTATGTTAAAAGTATTTTAAATGAGTAAGACATACGGGTGCAGTTCACTCAAAATGACTAAATCAAACATAAATTTGTATATTTACAAATAACAAAAATTTGATAGTCAATTATTGTTAACAAATGTAAAATAAATAAAGGTGGGTGAATTTGGATATGTTCTTTAACATAGCCTCACAGGTGATGGTCTGATTTGAAAAGATAAGTCTTATTAGAAAATAGAGAGTTCGCTTAGCAGCTTTTAATGGGTACTTATCTGCAAGTAAAATGTCGGTTGGTTTCAGCTCCATCGATGCTTTTTCCTTGTTGGTTTTGGACTGGTTCACTCTCGTAACTGGTCAAGTCTGGTGGCCGCAACACGTTCCTCGTAGTATCGTGGAGTAATTGCGAAGATGGTCCAGCGTCTGTTAAGACACGTCTGCTGTAAGTCTCTAGCTTTCACTGCAGGCTACTTATACCACTCGCTAGTTCCCCAGATAGCACCACCCTTTGGTACCACCGACTAGTATCATTAAATGAAAGAGAAACAAATACCCTCCTGTGAATTGAGTTTCCTGACACAAAATCAAGTGTCCGCGTCTCCCCTTTTTATTCTACCATCCCATCTGCCTTGGAACTTTACCCTCTCTGAGCATTAATGTTAATCCCAGTGAGTGGACAACATTCAATGCATTTATACTGAACATGTTTAAATTTGCATATTTACTGGTTGAAAAGGTTAATATAATAAGTAATACATCATTTCTTTCATCATTCACTCCCTGCTCCATGTGGAACTTAGGACTACCTCTCCTTTTGGTTGTCTATGAGAAACCCGCATAAAGCAGTCACCAGCGCTTGCAGTGGTTCATGAACCCATCATTATAAATGCTGAGGTTGCTAGATTTGTATGACTTAGACATCCACTAGCAATTTTCACGTGTTAATATGTGAAAATTATAGAATTATAAAAGGTACAACTTACCTCAAATTTCTTTGGGAATACAGACTGACTTCTGGTTCATTGAAATTGTTAAGACAACTTGATTAAGATGCCTCATACACGTGGTCTGGGGTGTTACTTTACAATAGACTCCCACTATGACTTAGTGTTCGCTGACGTCCCGACATAACAAGAATTGAGTGAATGGAGTGTAAAAAATGAATCGAAAATACCAAATACTGTCGGAGGTGGGAAAAATTAAACTGAAGAGCGCAGAATGAATTATAGGATGGCACATGTAAATGTGACGTTCGAGGTTATTTTGTCACATCCACCATTATTTATTTTACATTGTTAACTATAATTGATAAATAATTTGTTTTTTGTATCTAAACAAATTTATAGTTGATTTAGTCATTTTGAGTGAGCTGCACCCGTATGTCTCAGTCATTTTAAATACATATAAACAGTGCTATTGAAGTAATATTTTACTGATTTAAATCAGTTGGAGACTCATCAAAACGAGCAAAATTCTTTCTCCTCGTAGAAGGTCTGGGAAGATAGAAAATTCAGACGGCCTGAATCCTATCAGCCGTAGTACTTGATTTCTTAAATTCCAATGAGGCTCCCTAGAATTGAAGCATCATTCTTCAGTTCACATCTCTGCCAAGAGTAATCTTGAGCGAAAGGTGGTTTCCTTTGAAGACCCTCAGTAGATACTCTGAATTTTGTCCAATGTTTGACTATCACTGCAGAGCACGTGAGGAATTCCCGTGACACCTGGACATATCTTGCTTTGCTAATCCTGGAACTGGACATATCTTACTTTCTTAATCCTGGAAAGGACATATCTTACTTATTAATCCTGGTACTGAACGTATTTTACTTTATTCATCCTGGTACTGGACATATCTTACTTTGTTAATCCTGGTACTGGACATATCTTACTTTGTTAATACTGGAATTGGACATATCTGACTTTGTTAATTCTGGAACTGAACGTATCTTACTTTGTTAATTCTAGTACTGAGCAACAAGAAAATGAAGAAAGCTGCAGTAAAGACTGGCGTAAACAATAACATAAGAGAAATGATGTGGTGTGAGTCTGACAGGTATAAAGGACAAAGAAAAATCCATTTTACGACCACAAAAAATTCGTCAGGAAAAAATGTGTTGGCACTGCCATCAAGACTTTTTCCTCCTAATTCGTCGATGTAAATTCCAAAATAGGTAAATGTTTTGAACGTCTTAAAATTATCTGGCCACTGACCTTATTTGAACCGTTTTGCCTTGTTTATATTCTCAATTTCTCTACTTGTATACATTGATTTATAATTCTACTTTGCAGCCTCTAACTAATTTGTTTTTGTTTCCCTGGTTACACAGTTGTTTGTGTAGTACAATAGAAAGGGCATTCATACACGAAAAATCTTTTTCTTTGTTGACTGCCCACTTTATGTCTGTTGTCCTTTCTTCGGCTACATGTCTCATCACCTAGTCAGTGATCACGAGGAAGATGGTTGGTGAAAGCAAACATCCTTGTCGACCTCCACTTTGTACTTTTAAGTTGTCTCAGAGTTTGCCTCTGTGGACAATTCTGTAGGTGGTTGGATGCTCAACATAATGAATTGTCTGTTTAAATTTAACTAGAATTCCATAATGTTCCTGCATTTTTTCATGTTACATACAATCAAATTATTGTCAAAATTCCACAAAGGTCGTGTATAGAGATGTCTGTTATTTTTTATTTTTTTTGACGGCTCTATAATGGCTGAGAGTTGATGTCTTTCTGTACATCATACGTCTGTTCGAAATCCTGCTTTTTCGTCCTCAAGTTTTTCAGCTGACGGCTCTTTCACACTGTCCAGCATCACGCGTGTTGGAAAACTTTTCCTGCCACTGCCAGCAAGACTATCAGCTGCTGTGGATAAATCTTCTTTCTCGATCAATTTACTTGTGTGTTCTTTTGTTCGATCTCACTGAAATGGCTTCTCATCCTCACTTTTTCATGGGAGACGATATAACATCTTTGTAGTATAGACAATAGCCGCTGTCAGGGCTTCTGTGGGATATCCTTCCTGTGTTGTAGTTTTTCTATTTTTTTATCATTTTTAATGTCAGTCAGATCTCTTATTTAGTGTATGGATTTATAGTCACACTAAGAGCTTTTTGTTGGCTCTTACAGAGTTCGTTGTTATAGACTGGCCGCTGTGCCTTCAACATTACCTTCCATCTGTATCAGTGTTTATCTTTATTGCTGTCGTGTCGGTTTTGTTATGTTCTTATGTAATGTGATGTTTGTGTGTTATTTATATTTTGTAACCTGCCTATAATTTTAGATTTTTGTAGCCTTCTCTACTTTGTCTTTCGTTCAATGTGTTTTATCCTCTCTGGTTGTCTTTTTCTTTTTCTTTTTTTAAAATTTCCATTATAGAGTTACTTTTATTTTCTCTTTTTATGCAACTGTTTCCTGTGTGTGTTTAAGTTATATTCAAGACATAGTCGAGTTGTATAACGGCAGGGCAAAGTAATGTGTTGGTATTACTATTTATGCTATTCTCGCCGTTTGTACGCCGGTCAGAGACGATGTCGACCAGAAATTCAACACCATCTCAACAATATACAAGGAAAGCAGCAAGTCATGCTTGGGATTCCAGGAAAGAAAGAGCCAAGACTGGATAACACCAGAAAAGCTAAACACCATAGCGAAGAGAAAGGAAATGAAAAGAAAGAACACAGAAGCTAAGTCTCCCAGGTTAAAGGCAATATATAGTGAACAGTACAGTCAGCTGGACAAGGAAGTAAAACATCAAACCCGTGCTAACAAAAGGACATTTCTGGATGACCTTGCAAGACAGGCAGAAAAGGCAGCACTGAGAAATGAACAAAGCACAGTTTATAAAATAACTAAAGCTTTCAGTGGAAAACGAGGTGCAAACAACATAACGTTATAAAGAGACCAGCAAGGAAATCTCATCACCACAGCACAGGGGCAGGAAACAAGATGGGCAGAGCACTTCAGAGAAACACTGAATAAGGAACCACCAGAGACTCAGCTGAATGTTCCTGAGGCTGAAAATGACTTAGACGTAAATACAGACATTCCACGAAAAGAAGAAATCATCACAGCTATCAAAGGGCTAAAAAATGGAAAAGCGCCTGGTCACGACAATCTAAATGCTGAGCTATTCAAGACAGACCCTGAACTAACAGCTGAACATTATAGAGCAGTGCTCAGAATGGCAGAGACAGCTGTACATTAACTTTGTTGATTTTGTAAAGGCTTTCGACAGCATACACAGGGACAGCCTATGGAAAATTCTGAGGGCTTATGGAATTCCCAGCCGCATTGTTTCCATCATAAAAAGCCTCTATTCTAACTTTACATGCTGTGTTGGATCAAGTAATGTAACTTTCGAAGTGAAAACAGGAGTACGACAGGGATGCCCCTTATCAACAACATTATTTTTGACAGTCATAGATTGGGTGATGCGCCAGACAACAGAGGGCAGTCCAAGAGGAATTAGATGGACAACGTTTTCTACACTGGAAGATTTGGAATATGCAGATGACATTGCACTACTCGCGCATTCACATCAACACATTCAAGACAAAACCGATAGACTGAATAAGTATGGCCAGCAGGTTGGCCTGAACATCAATCTGAAGAAGACAGAGGTCATGACACTAAATGTGGGCAGTCCTGAGCCAATAACAGTAAGGAACCAGAATTTAGAACAGACAGACACATTTACTTACCTAGGATGCACAGTAACTGTAGTGAAATCTGTGAGATTATCGCTTATTTCAGTACGATTTTAGTCCTATGATAATAAATACACCCGCCCTCAGGTGTCTGACTATTTTCATCTTCAACGCCAGTAGAGCGCTGCCTTTGGTGCAGTGGGAATGCTTAGAAAATGACCTGCCGTAAAAATCTAACACGCTTTTAGTTTCGGTTTCGAAACGTACAATAAACATTTTAACATCTCGCCGATATGTTGCACGAAACGGAGAAAGCTTATAATTAACGAATTGCCAGAACTGTGAGACCAAACTGGCGTTTGAATTAACGTAATATGTTAACTTTAACACAAACATTTGTAATAATTCGGACATTTCTCAGTAATAAGAACGAGACGATTGTAATAATTAACGCCAACACTACCAAAGTTTTGAAAAAACCCTCTTCGCTCTGCACGCGGTCTCTTTAATATATACACGTTGTGGGCAAAGCCAGCAGAGACAAACACACAGACAGTTTTCCATTTCCTCCTAGCGGTAAAATTCTGACGTTACTCAAACTAGTTGGTTATTTGAATAATGAAGAAATGATAGAGACAAGGGGGGGGGGGGGGGGGGGGGGGGGAGATGGCAGACTTGTGTAAAAGTTATATTTGACGATTGACAGTGACAAAACTGAAAATCTAAACCATAAGGAAACTGACCATTAAAAATCATATAGTAGGATAGCTTAGTGTCCCCTGAGCACAAATATGTTTTAAAAACTATGGTAGTCCAAGTATTAGCCACGTTATTGAGATAACACTAGATGTCTAAGAACGCTTGGACGGACAGACTGTTGTTCTTGCTCGTTACACATAAAGTTATTGGGGACGCAAGTTTCAAAAAAGAGGCATTGTAGTAATTCAAATCCTATTGGTTGGTATAAGAGAATAGGAGTAAAAGGGGGAGATAGGAAAAAAGTTAACTAAAACTAAACATCTTTTTCTACAGGCATAACTAACGCAGACTGACCAATGGACTACGAGGCACATAGTTTGTTTGGAGTTTTGGTTTTGTTTTTTCAAACTAAATTCAAAAAGATTTAGTAGTGCCTGCTTTCATTGGTCGGCTCTAATAGATATTGGCAAGAGGCATAGTGGTCTCGTGGCCATTTGACTAGAAAATTTTATACAAACAACTACGTTGAGAGCAGATGTGATAATTGTAAAATTAACTACTAAATTCACTATCTGGACGGGGCAGAGCAAAACTGAGGCCATATTCTTTGCCAGTCAACGTTATTTGTGACATATTTCTTTGAACTAGTGGTAAGAATGCTTTATGTATTTACATGCTTGATTAAAACTGAAAAAGTTAGATACTGCTGTGGAAATGTGAAGGACATGCCTGGAGCAAACATTATTGAGTCCTCACAATGAACTGTATTTGACTGTTGCATATTATTATGATTTTATATTAATAATTTTGTATTGGAAGATGTTAGTAAGCCTCAGTGTTCCATGAACAATCTTCAACATGCCTAGAGCGTTTATAATTTACAAAAGAAAAGAAAAATCATATAAAAGGAGATGTGGTTACTCCACGTTATTGGATTGAAGCAAACTATGTAAAAGTACAGTGGCGTATCTGCCATAGGGACCTGAGGTGTGGTCACAGAAAGGTGTGAGTCATATAATTAGGGGCTGATGCACATGAATGCACACGAGGCTGACCCCATACCGTCATGTATACATAGTAATAAGAAATGGTGAACAGATATGAAAAGGCCAGGGTGTCTTTTTATTACAGGGTTTTTATTTCCTGTTACCATCCGGTGACAGGAAACCTGATGAGTGAGTGAGAAGAGAAAAGTCTCCATTATAAAGTTTATGCTGTCATCAGATAGCCTAAAGGAGCTTGTGTGTGGGTGCTGATCTATATTGTCTCTACAGTGACATCCTGACTTATGATCGTCATACCAAGAATCCCAGGTGACACGTTAACAGCTGGGACATCTGACACTTCATCCAAATAAACTGGTTCTTATCAAAATAAAACAGAATTATATGGGGCATGATGAAAACAACAGCTCCTCATAACCATTGACTATCACTAGCAACTATTAAAGTTTTAGTCTGTGAATACACCTATAGGAACTCTATAATAATATTACATTCATAGGACCAAGAATCCATACTTTTAGTTAAAGCCTTATATGTAAATATATTTCCTCATTTTCAAAGACCTGTCCAAAAGAGATGGCGGGACAGGCAGATTAAATTGTACAAAGAAAAAAACATTCAAATTTTAAAGAAAACTTTAACCACAGTCTTATTCATTTTCTTATAGTGAGTTAAAGTGTATTGTGTTGATGTACCATCATTTTCATTTCACCCCTAGACACTAGAGACATCATACACCAGCCCCTAGAATCAAAATACGGACTGTGTGAGATCTAGGGAGGTAGCGTTAGGTTACCTGATATCATCATTATCATCATCATCTTTTTTAGAGTCAGGGACCTACATGTGTTTGACCTCACACAGTTGACACAGACACAACTATCTTTCTTGTTATGAATAACATCTTAACCTCCCCAGCAAATTACACTTGCTACAGTAACACCTGGCGGCGGAACAAGCAAGGACATTAACAGCAGAATGAATAAAGCGAGAACAACCTTTGCTGTTCTCAACAACATTTGGAAGTCTTCCCAGTACAGCACAAACACCAAATTAAGATTGTATGAGAGCTGTGTACTTTCTACGCTTCTAAGGGATGCAACTGTGGTTGAAAGTTATATATTAATTGTATTGTTTCCCTTATATGTACTCTCCCGAAAATAGTAACACTCAACGAACAAAAGTCTGTGAATTGTCTTGCAACACAAAGTGAGTGACAGTGATATATGAATACAATTTTAGTTTTTGATTGTAGAACCCAGTTTCATTCCGGAAACGGATTTAACTCATCATTTTGTTAACAATAACCTTAAAATGTAAGTTTTTGATTGTTTCTTCAATACAAAATTTTAATTTAAAGTATTGCAGACTTATTGTTGGAGCTACTCGCTGGAAATGAAACGGTTTATTGGAGCAAAGATACCATGATTTCCGATGATTCCAACGACGCAGTTGATTTCCCAACCGAGTTCGTTAACGAGCAGTGCCTATCAAGAATGCCAAAGCATTTGCTGAAATTAAAGGTTGCTGCATGTATCATGCTATTGCGAAATCTGAAAGCAAAAAACGGACTTTTGAATGGCACGCGTTTGGTCATAAGAGTCTTGCATCGGAAATCCATTGATGCAGAAATTATCACTGGCAGGGATAAGCGAGAACAAGTCTTAATTCCTCGCATTGACTTAGAACCGAGCGAGCGCAGTTTGCCATTTAGGATGCGACGTCGTCAATTCCCAGTGATTTTAGCATTTGCAATGACGATCAATAAGGCGCAAGGACAATCTTTTGATCACGTAGGAGTTTTCCTTCCTGAACCTGTTTTCGGACACGGCCAGCTCTATGTCGCCCTCACCCGAGGAATAAATCATGAAAACTTGAAAGTTTTTGTTAAAAACACTTTTTTTATCAGGGAACATTCTTTGAAACAAATCCACGCACTTTCACGAAAAATGTTGTCATCAAATAACTTTTATATTGAATTTAAAAATATTTTAAAAATATATTAGTTTTTTATTTACTTCCGTCATTATTGACGGGTTTTTGATAGTAAGGAAATATTCTTCCTTGGAAGAAGAACAACAAAACTATAAGAAAAACACAATAATTATTAACACTCAGTGCAGGATGACAACTGTATGTGGTATTAGTTAACTTTGCTTTATGACTAATTTTTGCACATGAAAAGATAATGGACTAACAGGCGTGATCTCATGTGTAAAAATCAAAAACAGACTTAGCGTAAAGAAAGGAAAAGAGAGAAAGACGCAAGGCAGTATTTATTCTGGAATGCCCACAGCAAGAGAAAAAGAGGAATAACTAAAACAAACCTGGATAAAGGAAATTGAAGCAGACAAGAAAGTGATTGAAAATAAAACACATTTATCTTGAATATGTAACATAGGTAAGCTCAGCGTGAATTTGTTGAAGGATGTTGAAAGGTAATGAAGGAATATATATTCCATTAGTTATAAATATTTCTATAAAATCTCTCTCTCTCTCTCTCTCTCTCTCTCTCTCTCTCTCTCTCTCTCTCTCTCTCTCTCTCTCTCTCTCTCTCTCTCTCTCTCTCTCTCTCTCTCTCTCTCTCTCTCTCTCTCTCTCTCTTAGTTCTGAGTGACCATTTTTAATTTCCTTTTATTAATTAGAGAACGAAGAACTGCGTGTGTCTGTTGAATTAGACCTTTCTTACTTCTTTCTTCTAGGATACATCTCAAGAATAGTAGTGATAAAGTATTTTTTCCGTTCGTTGAATACTAGGACAAACTTGATGCTAGAAGAAATGAATAAGTCTAAACCAGTGGTTCTCAACGTAGGTCATATGCCTCCCCTTCCCCCCCCCCCCCCTTTCCGAGGGCCATGTCATATTTCTAGGATGCCACAGTAAGATGTTAAAGTACCCTTCTCCACCTACGACAGGGCAACAGAGGTCAATGCGGCTCCGAAGCGCGTGCCATGTGCAAAAAAGGATTCAGAACCTCTGGACTAAACAACTGGCCCATTTCTCAAACATCCATTCCCAAAGCAGCCCCTACCCCCCCCCCCCCCCCCCCCCCCCCCCCCCTCAGACAATTAAGGTGACAGCTCCAAGTCGCTGCTGGGAATTCTATAACACTTTACTCCACGCTCATTAGCATTGTTTGGTTTACAGATAACTGGCTGTCTGTTTGTTTGAGAATGCTTTGGGGATTTCAAAGTTGAACTGTTTGCTTCGACAATAGCTCGACCTCCTACACGATGTTTTCGACGGCTTGTATGTGATTGTGTATGCATGTCTGTTAGTCACATGTGCCGTTTCTGATTGTGTCTGTCTGTTTCTGATTGTCGTCATTGAGACTGATTTTATGTGTGATTGTATGTGAGACTGTCCTTTTTTAAAATAAAACTGGCTGTTTGTTGTATTGTTTGTGAGAATGTCTGCGTGGTGTTTTCTGAATAAGATTGCTTGTGGTGTTTGTGAGACGTGTAGTGCTTGTGAGACTTCTAGTGCGTGTGAGACTTTTAGTGTTTGTGAGACTTGTAGTGCTTGTGAGACTTGTAGTGGTTGTGAAACGTGTAGTGCTTGTGAGATTAATAGTGCTTGGGAGACTTATAGTGTTTGTGACACCTGTCGTGTTTGTGAAACGTGTAGTACTTGTGAGACTTGTAGTGGTTGTGAGACTTGTAGTGGTTGTAAGACATTAGTGCTTCTGATACTTTTAGTGGTTGTAAGACTTATAGTGCTTGTGAGACTTTTAGTGGTTGTAAGACTTGCTTCTTCTTCCTTCTTTGATCCTTAACCGCCGACAGTCAAAGCAGTCAGTGGCCATCACGCCTAGTGGCGTCTTGTAGGGCAACAACAAATTGATTCCACTTTGCTCGATCGGCGGCCATCCTTCGTACAGTACCCCAGCTCTGGTTCATTCTTTGCATCTCAGCTTCAACAGTCCTCCTCCAGGTTGTTTTTGGTCGGCCTCTCTTTCGTTTTCCTTCAGGGGTCCAAAGCATAGCTGTTCTTGTGATGGTATCGGGGTCTCTTCTGAGGACATGGCCAACCCAGCTCCAGCGTCTGCCAGCTATGATGGTGTGCATGTCCTCTTGCTTGCTCCGAGTAAGCAGATCTTGGTTGTAAGACTTGCAGAGCTTGTGAAACTTGTCGTGCTTGTGAGACAGCTTGAGAGACCTGTAGAGCGTGTGAGACTTGTAGTGCGTGTGCAACTTGTAGTGCGTGTGAGACTTGTAATGCTTCCTACACTTGAAGTGCTTGTGAGACTTGTAGCGCTTGTGAGACTTGTAGTGCTTGTGTGAATATATGTGTCTGGTTGCGTCCATTGTATTATTTTGAGTGGTTTTATGTGTATGCGCCGATCTGCATGTTGCTGTGTCTTATAGAAAGTATGTGTTTGTTTGTGTCAGTAGTATTTTCTGTTCATAGTTTAGGCTATCAGATATGTGTCTGCGAGACGGCTCGTGTGTATCTGAGTAAGACTATAAGCAAGCAATGCTATGTCTGAAATAAAACTGTAAAGTATGTGGGCGTGTTATGTGTGTGTGACTGTAAGTAGTTATCTCATGGTGACTATATATTAACTTGTTTTCATGTGCATGTATGTGGCTGTATTGCCAAAGTCTTTCAAGTTCCGCCCCTGTAAGTATAGCTAGCTGCAATGTGGGAGCGTTTGTAATTGTCTATGTCTTCTTCGTCATTGGCTGTCAAATAGCCAGATCTTACTCTCAGTTGACAGCCAGATCTTACTCTCAGTTGACAGCCAGATCTTACTCTCAGTTGACAGCCAGATCTTACTCTCAGTTGACAGCCAGATCTTACTCTCAGTTGACAGCCAGATCTTACTCTCAGTTGACAGCCAGATCTTACTCTCAGTTGACAGCCAGATCTTACTCTCAGTTGACAGCCAGATCTTACTCTCAGTTGACAGCCAGATCTTACTCTCAGTTGACAGCCAGATCTTACTCTCAGTTGACAGCCAGATCTTACTCTCAGTTGACAGCCAGATCTTACTCTCAGTTGACAGCCTGATCTTACTGTCAGTTGACAGTCAGTCTCAGGTTTCTGTCGTCACCAGTTTCTTCCAAATGGGTTGAAGAAGGTCATGCTGCCACTCTTGGAGGACACGTGCTGTGATGTTTGTCGTCCCAACATAGAAACAGGTATGTCCCATTTTCAGTTTGTTGAACAGATGGTATTTGAGTCTGCAATGGCTGGTTCCCAGTCTGAAAATTGACACTGGTAAAGGAGTATGATTTTCCAGTATCGTTAATTTTTTTTTTTTCCTGTATCGTAATCTGGCTATTTGTCGTTGAAGTTGGTTGTTATGATTGATTTCATCTCATCTTGTGCTGCCCTGTCTTTGGTTTGGATTTTGCGTAATTCTTGCTTCCCAAGACTCTCTGCCTTCTCATTACCATCTACCTCGCAGTTGCCAGGAATTCACCGTACTTTTACTGTGTTGAGTTTATAGCTGGTTTCTGTTAGTGCTGGTTAGGCTGTTTAATTCGTTGTTTTTATTGCTCATGATAAGGAACTGATATGCCTGATGGAAAGTCTGTGAGGAAAACTATCTTGTTTCTAGCAGATTGATTGTGTGTAGTTGTCTAAGCGTGAGAGTACATGTATGTTTGAAAGTTTGTAGTTGTCTAAGCGTGAGAGTGCATGTAAATGTATGTCTCTGTTTGAAAGTGTGTAGTTGTCTAAGCGTGAGAGTACATGTGTGAAAGTTGGTAGTTGTCATTGCAAGTACGTGCCTCTTGGTTTCTTTGAACCTCTCTTTGCAGCAGGATTTTGTCGTTTGTATTCAATAATGCTTTCCAAGCATCTGGTCCCACATGTGGCTCTGAGATATGTTGAACACCAGCCCAGGCCAGCGCATGTTTTAGTCGCTTTGCTGAGTTGAACTCCTAAATGTTTGTTTTATTTGATTCATTGTTCTTACTGCACTTAGAGTCTGGTGTTAAAAGTCCGAATATTTATCCAGTATATATTTTCCTTGTATTTAACAGTTTCTTTGTGTTCCCCATGTAATTCTTACAATCCCCAGCATTGTAAGCTTGAAGATAGTTCACTCTTCGTTAATGCTTCCCTATTTTAAAATTATTAGTAACATGGGCCGGACTGGCCTAGACGTATGGCGTCCATCTCTGGTTCTAAAGGTACCAGGTTCGTTCCAAGAACAAGGGAATATAATTTTCTTCACAACCTGTGGAACAAGTAGTTCCTAATGATGTCATACTCCCCGCTGATCTCCTAGGTAGGGAGACTGGATGCCCAACCTTGTCGAATAAGGGCAAAATAATGGGAGGTCCCATGTGCAAGTTGCGCACGCTACAAATCTCACGGGAGGGGTAAATCGTAAAAGAGTAGGCCATTAGGCTGCTTGCCTGGCAACATTTAAAAATTAGGAAACCTACCCATCAAAAAAATATTTATAAAATGTGTGATTCCTGTATACACACATTGAGATCCTCGCTGATGCTGCTGAGTTCGTACACTGTGATCAACAAACTCTGATGCAGTTGTTAGCGTACAATGAAGATAGTCCTTTTAAAACCAAACCAAAATAATTAGTAGAATTTTATGATATGTTTACCTTTTACATCTTTCATGATTGTCTTATTCTTATTTCTTCTCCAAATGGGTTATAGTTAATGGCTTCAATTCGCTTTATTCTTTGGTTTTGCTTCCTTTGTGATCTAATGTAGCTGATAATTACGATAAGGTGATTTGCGTGTGACAGAATGGGACGACCCCTCTCGATCTCTGTTTCACTCCGGGAGTATCGGTACATTTGTGGTACTGATTTTTATTGCGTGCTTTCAAGTGTGGCACTATCTTTCTTTCTGTCTCTGCTATTTGTAGCAGATATTATGTATTTTCCTTCTTACGCTCCTCTCAGGGATAAGTTATTAAGTCTGTTTTTTTTTCTCGTCCTTCGCGAAGTGTTTGCAAGGAGCGGCAGAAATAATATTAACGACATGCAGGATGGTAAAATTCATTTGTACCAAATCTTGGCCTTGCGAAAATCGCCCAGTGCTATCTGCCAAATCATCGATAAGACGGGTGCGCGCATCACCAAAGCTTGGAATACGGGGCGACAACTGATCGACAGACACAGATAAGAGATTACTTTCTGATATGGTAATGAGTTGCTACTTTTGGAACACGTTGTCGTATGAGGTTAACGACATGTTCGCGAGTCTGTACGCAAGGAATCGTATGTTTTATTGCCATATATGGTAATACGTGACCTTTTGCTAGAGTGAAGCCTAGAATTCAGAATTCCTTCTTAACATACCGGACACCCATTTTTGGAGAATTTTGGACGGATTTTCATAGCCCAGGAAATCTCTTTCATTTTAAATAAGGAAACCGGGACTGAGGAAACTGAAGGACCTCACACGAAGTCAGAGAGGGAACTTATTAAATTAGCGACACCTCAGACGCGCGTAAGAGGCCGATTCAAGTCTCTTTCATTCATCTGAGTAAAACGTCGGTGAGCCAGTATTGGCGTGTCATTTTACATTCTATATTTTCATTACTAACATGTGAACTAACATATATATGTATATTGCCATTTGAATTTTAATATGTGAAAATCGCTAGTGGATGTCCAATTCATTTGAAGCTGGCAACCTTAGCGTATAGAATGATGATTCATAAACCACCACTGCACGGGCTGGTGATTGCTTTATTGCTAGTTTCTTAATTAGAACTAAAAACAGAAAGTAGTTCCAAGTTCCATACGCAGTAGGGAGGGAAAGATGACAGAAATGATGTACATTTTAAGTTTAAATAATCACAGTTTCAAAGCAGTGTAAATGTCCATATAAACATATTCACTTTAAAATTAATGTAAGTTTTCAAGCTTTAAACAAGTGTAATGTGAACGGTGGTTTGGTTTTGATAGAGAGAAAGAATGTAGAAAAATGGTATGGATGGGTTTGGTTGCAGATTATTTGTCGTTAATGAAGGGAGATAAGATGTGTAAGATTAGGCTTTGTCTTAAGGGAAGTAACTTAGAATTAAGTCCCTTACAGGTTTGAGTGAGTTGAGAAATAAAGTATTGCACGAGAAAGTCGAGATGGGTAAACACATGTTAGGCGTGAACGAAGAATGTTGGAACGGGGTTTTGACGGAGTCTGGTTAGAGACGCGCTAAGTGTAGGCAGGGGAAAGGTGTTGCTCTCAAGTGTGTAGTTAGATATTGAACGTGCAGCGTAAGATTTTATATTGTTGTATAAGATATATTCGGAGCACCAAAGTGTGTGAGTAAGAAAAAGTGTATTTCAAATGAAGAAACAAAACAGGTACGTTTTGACATTTTGATTATTTACTGCGTATGTGGCTCAGCAGACCAGGTCTGAGCAGAGGACAGTAAACAGATGAAATCTTGGTAAAAGTGACAGCCCTGGCGGTTAAGGCCAGTTTCTCGTATAGAGATATAACAAGAAACATGGGAAAAGAAACATAAACAGAAGAACGACAGGAAGTTCTGTCTGATAAATATATGACAGGTTCTATAGCTGGGACAAGTAATAGTAAGAAGACAAGCAAATGTATGTGAAAAAATGGATACTGAGATTGTTTTTGAAACTGAAGATTGTATTTTGCAAGACTGCCTACCTTGAAGAGAAGGTTGGGCAATACCATTTTTTACTCAGTTATCAACGTATGTTAATAAAGTTCTACCATTGATATTTTCACTGCTGTTTTGAGTGGTATCGATTGATATCAAGATTGAAACAGTGGGTATGGGAAGAAAAGTAGAGTCAGTCTGAGTGAAGGAAGTTTCTAGTATTTACTTTACAACACACACAGACTATTTTGGTGCACCTAAACCCTACTATCTACTGAAAAGGGCAGTGGTCCGAATCTTGCACGACTACGAATCACGGCCTTTAAAACAGGAATAGCTTCATGGTGCTCGTGACCAGCCCTACAGTAGGCAAGAAGATATAAGCAAAGGACAAACAGATAAACAGGATATAAATGAATGTTGCCAGTGACCAGCCCTACACTAGAATAGCTCAAGGAAAACTTTTATACTCAATGATAGTTCAAGAAACTTTTTTATAAAGAAAGACAGATATTGCAACTCCAATCAGATGTCAGGTTTCGGCATCACATATTAGGTTACGGTTGCGTCAAATATTTTTCGTATCTAGCACTACAACGGTCACAGACTATTTTGGTGCACCTAACCCTATACAAGATAGAGATTTAAAAGACTACAGACAGAAAGAAGGTCAAGTTCACTAAGAAGAGATTACACAGAAAGAAAGAATCCTGCGAGCGAAAACAAATCAAGACAAAACAGAAGTCAAGTAAAGTGAAGCGACATCAAAAACAACGAAGTCTATCTAAAGCATCACGAAGGTCAAGTTCATTAAGAAGATACAAATCGAAGGAATCCTGCGAGCTGAAGAAATAAAGCAAGACAACACAGAAGTCAAGACATCACGAAGGACAAGTGCACAAGAAGAATAAAGAACAAAACAGTCTACATCAACCGACAACCGTCAGAATACAGGTACATGCATGAGATAACAAGCTGAATGATTAACAGGCCCAACGCGCAAACATAATAATATACAGCCGTATAAGACAAAAATTGTGTTGATTAATTCTGAAATACTGGAGGAGCAAGTGTGTATCCAATCAGAGGAAAAACAGATTATGTAACATAATAAACATTTAGAAACAAATTAAGTTAATTATTAGTGTAGTCAGTTAAATTATGAGAATTAGATTGATAATTGTTTTGTAACTCATAAGAATTATAAGTATTGTACACAGATATTGGTTAATAATTCTCTTACAGGTCAACCAAGAGATTAATATTGTTTTTTTTACAGGTGTTTCTATTAATACTAACACTTACAGGTCTAGACAAGATGCAACAACAACAACAACTTACGGTGGGTTTGGATCCCAATGTGGCTGCTCTTGAGCAGGTAGCCAAGGCTATGACTGCCATTAGAAATGAAAGTAAGTTCCAGAATATCCGGAACAGTATAACACCATATTCAGGGAATCCTACTTTATGTAGAAAATGGTTGCTCGAGATACAAAGATATTGCACTTCGGTCAATATGGACCAAGGTGAGTACAGGGTTGTGGTTGGAACAAGTTGCATATCTTTCCTCATGCGGGTTAGTAGTAGATTTTATAAGACGCAGGTTTGACACTGTCCCAGATGAGACATGGGAAGATTTTAAGAAAGAACTAATAAGAAGGTATGCACAAATTACGGATGCATCTTACGCGTGGACGATGCTGAGGAGCATACAACAACAAGCAGAGGAACCCATTCAAATGTTTAGCGACAGGTTGTTAAACCTAGCGGAAGAAGTTTTCTTGGGGCAACAAATTAACCAGCAAGAGGTGGAAAAACAGTTAGTGGGCATATTCGTCGATGGGTTGAATGGGGTACCAATTAAATTACATCTCCTCAGGAAGGACCCACAAAACTTGTCACAGGCCATTGCACTGGCTGCAGCTGAAGAGAACCTCAGAAGAAGATTGGACCTCAGGCTTGGTAGAGTGGTTCCATGTGAAGAAACACAAGAAGAACCTATGGAGATAGGACATTGTCAACAAAGAAGGATAGAAAGACGAGGGAGAGGAATGGAAACGTTTTATAGGTCAAGGCAGGTGGACCGCAGGCAAAGCGTGTGTTATGCTTGCAATAGGCTGGGACATAAACAATTTGAGTGTAATTACAGGCCACTAGAGCCGCAGCACTCAGTAAGGAGAGTTAAGACCTTTAACCCGAAACATAGTAGACAACACAATGGACAACAATATTACAACCATTCCGAAAAGAATAGAGACGGGAATGAAATAAATACCAAGAGAGGGAGACCCATCAGAGAGATAGTACAACCACATTACAAGACGGAGAAAGGATATATTGATACAATAAGTGGAAGGCAACCACAAGTGAACATGATAGGAAGGGCACATGTTAGGTATAACCAACAACCATACCATAGACAATGGGCCACAGTACACCATCCTGCAAGTTGGTTTGACAAGAAAGGATGGCTACAAAAGACATGTCAAGAATACAAAAATAGGAAGATGTATTGGGATGGTTCAGTTATAAATAGGAACAAATATGAAAGGAGAAATATATGTACAGATCGCGAAATTGGGAAATGGAAATGTAACCAATATCAATATAAACAGGGACATAATAGAACATGGAATAACAGGGACAGGACACTCCCGACTTTCAACAGCAACTATGGATCAGGACATTGGGACAGCGTGAATAGGAGAAGAACTAGAATAGATTTGAGGAATTTTGTTGGAGACATCAGGAGAGGAGTCAAAGACAAGAAAATACAAATAAATGAAATTGAAAAACAAGAAAGAAAACAACGTATCCCTAAAAGAAGACAAGTAGCAACAGCAATCGAGCTAGCTCATAAACCAGACCCTTGCTCATGTATTGTCGAAATACACGGAAGGAGATATAGAGCATTGGTAGACTCAGGGGCTACTGTAAGCCTTATTAGGTTTGGACTTTATAAACAGATACGAGGCGTAGCTCAATACAGAAAGTCACAAAATACATTTACCTCGGTGTCAGGAGAAAACCTGAAAGTGATGGGAACAGCTATGGTGCAAATGAGAATTGGCAATATGATCGTGGAACACACGTTCACCATAGTGAAGGGGATGACGAGAAATATCATACTAGGACGTGATTTTGTGCTAAAACATAAGGCTCAAGTACATTTTGATACTCACCAACTGAAGATACATGGCGAATGCATCAGGTTACAGGACGACGTATACATAGCGTCCATAATCCGAAACAGAACAACAGTTACGCTGCGACCGAATGAAGTCGGTATTGTTCAAGGCAAGTTGAAAAGATCCCCATATTTCAACCAAGGACAAACGGTCTTAACACTCGACTGGGAAAATGGAGATATACTAGATGAACCCGGACTAGAAATGGTGGAAGAAATAGTACAAATTGGAAAAAGACAACAATTTCCAACGATGATTATAAACACCACGGGAAAAACAGTTAGAATACCAAGAGGATTTGTATTAGGAAGGGTACAACTGATGGAAGGTCAGGAAGGAAATATGGAATACCAAGAAAAGCACCAAATACAAGAAACTATGAACAATAACAACGCGCGTCAGAGACAAAATCGGAAACCACAAACAGTGGTGGTACCACAACATAGAGTTAACAACAAGATATACAGAGAGCAGAAGAAAGTGGAAACAAGGAAGCAGGACAAGATAGGAATCAAGGAAGATGTATGCACACCATTCAGACTCAATGCAGTGTTAGGCGAGAAAAAGCACACAAAAGAGAATGGAATACAGAGAGTTAACGGTGTAACAGAAAAGATGGAAAGGATCAAAATACCTCAACCAGATATAGAGCAGTTGAGGAAAGAAATAAAAGTCATCCTTGGAAGAACTAAACCAGACATCGTGGTACTAAAGGAGGTGCAGAAAATTCTGGAAGAAAAGTTTGATATAGACTTATCACAAAGAAAGGAAGAAATCTACAAGCTTGTCGTAGACGAAATAGAGGAAGATAGACCGATGGATATAAGAGGCTATATAAGGAGCCATAGTATGTATAGTATGAGAGGCAGTGTTCAAGAAAGATGTACACGGATTCCCAATAACACACCACACTACACGGAAGGACATAAACAACATAACAATACACATGATAGGATAGGAACACGTAGAATTGAAGCAACACAAAAGGATAGTGACTGGAAGGAGTCTAACAGGATAGGATACAACTGGAGAGTAGGATGGGAAGATGACTATGGAGAAACATCAACAGGTACTCAGAGTCGCACAATGGCAGGAAGAACACAAGTCCATGCAGAACCGGGAACAACATCTGATCGGTTAACCCCAAACCCCCAAATCTTACACAGCGAACAAGAGGAGATGGGCACATATAGGCCAGAAATCGTACACAGCGAACAAGAGGAGATGGGCACATATAGGCCAGAGGAAGACAGGATACAAGTATGGCAGGATACAGAGAGTAAACAGTACAATGAGATTCTAGAAGACACGACAGGAATAAGGAAACAATGGAATAATATTGAAACAGAAATAGATGCACCGTACAAACATACGAGAGCTGCAGAACAAAGAAACAGAGCACAGGAGCAGCAGCTATTGAAACAAAAGGAGCAACAGATAGATACTAAACAACAAAGTGGTGCAAGTCAAACTCAGAATATAGAGGACACATCAGCTAAAGATTGAGATACGCAGGAAGAGATGGAAGAAGAAAATATAAGAGGGATGAAGAGACAGCGGTCGTCATCATCAGACGATTCAGAGGATTACAGAAGGCGTCTAGTCAAGTTGAGACATGTAGAAGAGGTCAGACTAAAGAGGAAGAATAAAGTAAGAAATAGTAGTGTAGCGGAGATGAAGGACATACGGGCAATTGTTCAATATATGGACAGGAAATTTGAAGAATTGGAAAAGGAGAAATATAGTCATAGAGAAGTGCAAAAGGAACTAGATAGAAAGACCAAGGGAACGGGTCAATGGGAAATAGACAGTGTCGACCAGGGAAGGTCGAAGAAAAACAAAGAGGAAGAAGGAAATAAAGATAGAACAAAAATAGAACAATTAACTGCACTTTGCGCAGATTTAGAGAAGTTGGAAGAGTTAGAAAAGAGACAGGATATGAATAGACAGACATCAGAGGAAAAGGAAGATATCACAGCACCTTGGGCAGGGGATGATAGAAGGGAAGCCATAGAGAAGGCGACGCAGAAAGTAGAAGAAGTTAAGAAACATGAAAGTAGTAGAAGTGCAGATCGACGAGAATACCGATCTAAGAGTAGAGATACTGAGGAGGCAAGTAGGGATACGGGTCGAAGAGAATACCGGTCCAAGAGCAGAGAGGCTAGTAATAGGAGACATACGAATCGAGGAGAATACCGATTCAGGACTAGAGAGAGCGAGGAGAATAGGAGAGATAATAGTAGAGAAAGAAGGAGGGATACGGATCGAAGGGATTTCCGATCCAATAGCCGAAATAGGCTGAGAAATTGAAAAGATAGAAGAGATACGGGTCGACGGGAATACCTATCCAAGAGTCCAGAGGGACTAGATACATAGAGAAATAGAACACATACGGATCGATGCGGTTACCGATCTAAGAGCCGGGAGGCTAGAAAGGAGGATGAGAGAGGAAATACGGATCGAAGGGAGTACCGATCCAAGAGCCGAGAGGCTAGAAAGGGAGATAGAAATAGGAGTAGTAGTATGAGAGATACTAGGAGTACAAGTCGAGGTAGCGACAAAGTAAAGCGTACAGGGAGTACGAGAAGGGAAGAAATGGAAGATAGAGGGAAACCGAGGCAAACGGTGGATGAAGTAAGAAGTAAGGAGGTTGAGAGAAACTCGGGAGATACACGAGATACAGAGGTAGAGAGGAAGCAAAGTGTTGACAAGGTTAGACGAGTAGAGAAGACTCAAGATATGAATAAACTGATAGCGTTAGAGGCGCTTAAAAGTAAAGAGACAATGGTGTTGAAGTTGATGGAGCTTATGAGCAAATAGGGGAATGAGTAGGAGGCTATGGAAGAAGACATAACATATTAGGAGGTGTAGACAAGATTGAGGGCCATAGGGAAATGGCGAAGATATAGAGAAAATTGGATAATTAGAAGTGATAATCTAGAGGGAGCTGACAACGGAGTTGAGGAAGATGCAGATTTTTTTTGCCAGTTGCCAGAGTCTGATGAAGACATTGTGGGAAGCGAGGCTTCTCCAAGTTATAAGATATGGAGGTTATAGGGAGATAATAAGGAAGAATAATGAGAGATAGAAAAACTAAGGAAATGAGAATGGAGGAGAGAATAATTATGTTGAGGAAACAGTGCACATTGTATATGGTTACGGGTTTCTTTTAACCACAAGGGAAGATGGAAATGAAATGTAGATAACGTAGGAAAGATATGCAACTAAGTAGAACGATTAATGAGATAGGCAGAAATTCAAGATAATTCGCGTAGGCGGGATAATAAACTTGGGAGTAGAGATAAAAGGGATGGTAAATGACTAATGAAGTTAGAAAGGTCTAGTAAGAGTCGTAAAGGAGCAAACGACAAGGTGTACTATGAAATGGAAATTGTAGACAGGAAGATGAGTGAGGTTGATTAGAAGTGGAGAATGGTGGGTCTCATTGGGACAGATGTTGAGGAAGAGAGGGATGGAATTGGTAGTAGAAGAGGGAAGGAACAGAGTGAGTGGAGATTTTTCGGGAAATTTTCTCTATGAGAGAAAATTTTTTTTAAGGGGGGGGAGGGGGGGGGAAGATGTGTGAACGGTGGTTTGGTTTTGATAGAGAGAAAGAATGTAGAAAAATGGTATGGATGGGTTTGGTTGCAGATTATTTGTCGTTAATGAAGGGAGATAAGATGTGTAAGATTAGGCTTTGTCTTAAGGGAAGTAACTTAGAATTAAGTCCCTTACAGGTTTGAGTGAGTTGAGAAATAAAGTATTGCACGAGAAAGTCGAGATGGGTAAACACATGTTAGGCGTGAACGAAGAATGTTGGAACGGGGTTTTGACGGAGTCTGGTTAGAGACGCGCTAAGTGTAGGCAGGGGAAAGGTGTTGCTCTCAAGTGTGTAGTTAGATATTGAACGTGCAGCGTAAGATTTTATATTGTTGTATAAGATATATTCGGAGCACCAAAGTGTGTGTGTAAGAAAAAGTGTATTTCAAATGAAGAAACAAAACAGGTACGTTTTGACATTTTGATTATTTACTGCGTATGTGGCTCAGCAGACCAGGTCTGAGCAGAGGACAGTAAACAGATGAAATCTTGGTAAAAGTGACAGCCCTGGCGGTTAAGGCCAGTTTCTCGTATAGAGATATAACAAGAAACATGGGAAAAGAAACATAAACAGAAGAATGACAGGAAGTTCTGTCTGAATAAATATATGACAGGTTCTATAGCTGGGACAAGTAATAGTAAGAAGACAAGCAAATGTATGTGAAAAATGGATACTGAGATTGTTTGAAACTGAAGATTGTATTTTGCAAGACTGCCAACCTTGAAGAGAAAGGTTGGGCATACCATTTTTACTCAGTTATCAACGTATGTTAATAAAGTTCTACCATTGATATTTTCACTGCTGTTTTGAGTGGTATCGATTGATAAACAGTGGGTATGGAGAAAAAGTAGAGTCAGTCTGAGTGAAGGAAGTTTCTAGTATTTACTTTACAACACACTATCTACTGAAAGGGCAGTGGTCCGAATCTTGCAATACGACTCACGGCCACAGTAAATGTGTATGTGAAAATATTCATTTTTAAATAAATGGAAGTTTTAAACTTTTGAAATCAGTGTAAACATAAATGAAAACATTTTCAATCTATTTTGTTGACACTTTTCAATCAGTGGAAATGTAAACATATTCTATCTGTATTATTAACCTTTTCATTTCAATGTAATGTAAAGATAAAGCTATTCAATTTAAATGTAGAGAAAGTTTTATGCCGAGGGATTAAATTTAATTCTCATCGAGGGTAAATTCTGAGATAAATGGGTTGGTGGAATGGGAAGATAGGGACCCTTAACCATGTGTTGAAAAACGCAATACTTTGAAGAGCGTTTCGTTTCTATTCTTTATCATAGTTATTGGTGGTACCAGCAGAAAGTACTATCTCTTGAACCAAGTGAAGGTAGAAGTGGACTGAAGTTGTGCGAGACGCCATCATAAGAGGGTCTTATAGACAGACGCAGGACCAGCTTAGCCGTTACTCCTTGACGTTCTAGGAATGTGCGGCGCCTTTAACCTTGACTAGCAACGAGCGAAATTCGCTTTTGTGAATATTTTGTGAAGACTCCCTTTGTAATAGACTTTTCATTACCCTTCTATCTACATCTCTGCCAAGAGTAATCTTGTGAGAAGGTTGATTTTTTTAAGCCCATATTAGATACTCTTGAATTTTGGCCACTGTTGGACCACTACTGCATAATAGGGGAGGCAATACTGTCACATTTATCTTTCTTTCTTAACGAGCCAATTTATAGAGACCTTCTTGATAACGGGCAACAGTCCATCCCCATCATACTGTAGCAATGTGACCTTTGGTGCCCCGTACAGTATATCATATACGACAGTAATAACTTATCACAAATGATTTAATTTAGGTGGTAAAAAGTATCCGAGGGGTGGAGACGGGGTAATAAAGTGTTATTTAGAGTTGTGTTGTGTGTGTGTTTTCGTACATTGTTGCACGTGCTGCAGACAGAGCATATTATAACTCATTCCCGTACATTTGTGTAAGGGTAACTCATTCGTATTTTAATCTTTGTTGAACGTTTTAATACGAGGTCTAAGAGAAACGGCGTTGAAATAATTCCTGTACTGAAATACAAAATGCAGATCGGGTAATTATTACGTCTTTATACAGAAATTTGGGAACACTTTACAGGCAAAAAATCTGGATCCCTGAAATTTCTGATAATGTTACCACTTAAGTTAAAATATCCTGGTAAATATAAATTATGTCCCATGTTTTTTTTTTCACATTTGAAAATTACAGCGCAATAAAAAGCATGGCATTTACAGTGCACTCATTTTGCGGAATAATGAATGAGCAAATAACCCCACTGTGACAATTATATTACAATAAGAAAGATAAAAAGGTAAAGGATCCCGTTACACGCCCATTTAGGTATATTGGGAATATGGTGTTAGGCCCATATTTTCTTGACCATACGGAACGCTAGGGGTAATGAGGTCAGCATCACGCCGAGCGCCTTTAACCTTCCCAGAGTTGCTCTGGTACCGGTACACAATTCATGAGGCTTGGTCGACCCCGGAGCTGTTTACGGTCCAAACGATCCCATAATTATATTTAACAAACATATTAATACATGAAAAGATATTGCAGTAAATGAAAAGCTGTTTTTTTTTATTTATTTTTTTACAAAATGTTAGAAAATAACAGCAGTGAAAGATAAAGGGTAAAGATAATTAGAATATACAATACTTTATTTAACATCATGAGGTAGGTCTAACAGCAGACTAACTAACAATCTGCATCACAAGTGTTGTATGAGCGTGGGACTGGTCATGTAGTTACAGCACTTTCTCGTCGCTACAAGGTTACCGTGTTCCGGGAACAAAACTTGGTAGCGTCGGGCTCCAGACTACCAAGCTGTAAATGGGTACATGACATTGCTCTTGAGTTAGGGAAGGAAAATGCAACCATGAAGGAAACTAGTCATCTTAATATGTAAAGCTGGATCTGTGGGACTACTGTACCTTTATTTTTAAGCGTTATAGATACTCATCATCTACGGTCGCAACATACGAAGATAGAAGCACGTTCCCATGGCAACTAAAGACAATAAACAAGTAAATAAATAAATAAAGGTAATTAACAGGCACTCGTACAGACAGAATGACAGACAACAGAAAATAAAATATAAGTGATAGGCTTACCAGGGAATCGAACCTAAGACCAACCAAACGGCGCCATCACCTCGCTGTGAAAGTACATCGTGAAAGAACGCTCAGCCAATTTATCACCCTCCTGCCCCCCTTAAAAAGTGCATCTTTGGCTGAAGTCATTCTCACTAAGAAAACAAAGAAATCGCGGAAAAACTATGAAAGAAAAGAAAATCGGGAATAAGATAACAACTTGGAGACATAAAATAACTTTGACAAATGAAGAACCAAAACACTTTGTTTTAAATATAACTAAAGACACATATTAAAGGCAAATGCGCAAAACTATAACAGCGCTTTTGCGTGGGATGATGACGTTAAGAAGTGAACACGAGAAAGCCTGTCGATGCTTTGGAAGGTCATTACAACTGATTATAGATGCTGAGTTGGCACTTAACCAATCTTATCTTTGCGAGGTCCCTCCAAGCACGGACACAAAGTCAGTAGAAAAATCAATTAATTCATGAACAAATTTGCTTTACAAAGTGGGAGGATGGAGGAAGCCGCTAATCAGATCGAGCTGTGGGAGGTTAAAAGCTTCCGATACGCCCCTTGTGCTGGTCAAACACTGTAAACTTTGTTGAAATGTTTGTTTTCCCACTTACAATGACAACACAGCAATCAACCCATTATCAGATTACAATCAGCTGTGATTTAACGTGTCTGATCAATACATGTTTTAAATAACGCGCTTTTTTTACTTAATAGCAAAATCGAATTTCCTCTTCAAGATTTTTTGGCCTTATTGAGTACAAAGCAAATGCAGAAAATCAGATAGTAATCTTTACAGATGCCCTGTCAGTAATAACAGCCCTGACGGGTCACCATGCTAAGGGATTGAAAGATATGATGAACTCACTTGAAAGCCTCGTCACATGCTTTAACAAATGCACAGTCCAGTGGATACCAGCTCATTGCAACATTCCAAGCAACAAAGAGGAAGATAAACTTGCTGAAGAAGATGGATCGCTACAACATGTTGATATAGGGACAACTAATGACAACAGCATCTCATTATCAGCTGCCATGCCATTGTCGCGTTGTATTTTATGTAAGACAATGGCAGTTAATTCTATTTATTTTGGTATTTCTTTCATAAAACTTAGTTGGAGAGGAATGAAGAAATAACTATTTAAAATGAGAATTGACTTTTAGATCATTCTGTACAAAACTGGCGACCTTTAACTAGTTGCCACTTACCCATTCCTATGTTCCTTATGCGGCATTTTTGCTTGTGTGTGTTTAAATAGCCTCCTTTGTTTCCCATCCGCCTACGCCATTTTGGACAAGCAGAAATCTCGAGTCGTCAGCGTAGGTGTCATCATTTGCATTAAAAAAATAATTTTAATTAATGAATATTTTTATAGACGGATTTTTTTTTTGAAGTATTTCCCCCCCCCCCCCCACCCCCCACCCCCCCCCCCCCCTCCCCCCCCCCCCCCCCCCCTTTTTCGATTAAGGAGCACGGTAAATGTATTACTTTACCTCTGACCTGTACCATTTACATATAATCTTACGTCTAACCGAATTTAAGC
Organism: Oreohelix idahoensis; assembly: GCA_024509875.1. NCBI lineage: Eukaryota > Metazoa > Mollusca > Gastropoda > Stylommatophora > Oreohelicidae > Oreohelix > Oreohelix idahoensis. The sequence continues at coordinate 232,381 of JAMPIV010012362.1, forward strand.
CGTTTCAATCAAGTGGTGGGTGTATTTAAGTTACATTCACCAGCTAATATTCCTGACATCTCATCTAAATTTCTTTTTATCCTTTCACTGTAGAATGAGAAAAGATCAGATATTGGAAAAGAGGGGGGAGGGGGTGGGGGGGGGGTCCGAAGTGGCTAAGTGGTATGGCGTGGGTTCGCTCCCAATACAGGGAATATAACTGATGGCATTTTTGTTTTCAGAACCAGTGGTTCCTAATGATGTCGTACACCCTTCCCCACCCCCACTCTGGTAGTGAGATCGGTCGTACACCCTTCCCAACCCTGGTAGTGAGTTCGGTCGTACACCCTTCCCTACCCTGGTAGTGAGTTCGGTCGTACACCCTTCCCCACCCTGGTAGTGAGATCGGTCGTACACCCTTCCCCACCCTGGTAGTGAGATCGGTCGCCTGGTATTCTCGGATTTAGGGCGAAACAAACAGAAGGTGCAAGTTGCGCACGTTGACAATAAACGTTGTTAGACCGCTTGGTTCTCTTGGCAATGTTACCTTATATTGTAAATAACAACAACCCTTTCGTGACACCTTATCATGATGTAAACTGGCCGCAGTTCCAATTCCATCAGCGGCTGCCATTTTAAACAGTTATAAATGATGAAACCCCTGAAATAGTTGTGTGTCGAATACAGATTGCTCATGAATACAATACATAAGACCAACCACAAAAAACTAGCAAGTACAAGTAGCTTTGCCTAAGTTCAAAATGAACAGGAACTGGCAACTTTGCTGACCTTGGAAATTGGGAAACCTTTAGCAGAGGCAGAAGGAGAAATTGTATTTGGCTCAGGTTTCTGGGAATGGTTGGCAGAAGAAGCTAAACGTACCTATGGAGACGTCATTCCAGCAAATGCCCCAAGCAAGAGAATGCTGGTTTTAAACAGCCAGTAGGTGTAGCAGGAATGGGACACACAACACAGCCAATAAATGCTGGGGTTGATTGCCACGTCCTGTAAAGGATAAGCAACTAACTTTTTTTCCAAGTTATACTGCAGCGTACAGGTTATGCTGCAGTGTCCAGCAAAAAGCCTGTTTCCAGACCTTTAAGGCTGCTTCCTGGATTGTAAAATACCACATCGATTGCTGATATCTGCAAGTACGCATTATTCCTGCTCCCTGGATTACATACCTGCACCACCTATTGCCGCTATTTGCAATTACCCATCACTCCAGCACGTACGGGCTGCCTCCATTGATATCCATCATTGTGGGAAATACGGTAAGACCCACTGATATCCTGTTAAAACGGCATATACTGACAAAACGTCATAGAGGAGTAGTCAGTTGCCGGTACTCAGTACCTGTCTGTGTTCAAGTCTTCACTAACTAGTACAAGAGGTGCGTCATAGGACCCCTCATGGTTATTCGTTTTGCCAGCAGAAGCCATTGTCATATATATATATATATATATATATATATATATATATATATATATATATATATATATATATATATATATATATATATATATATTATAATAATAATAATAAATTCTTTAAGCACCAAACACGGCGCATAAGGCAGAAACCAGTGCTCTCCAGGTTGTTCGTTGTGACGCCACTCCTCTTAGCTCTTGCACATTATTTAGGCCCAACGTTCTTCCTTCTCTTATTATTGTTCTTCTGAGTGTTTCTTTTGGTCTTCCTTTTTTCCTCTTACCCTCAGGAACCCAAGTGAGTGCCTGTAGTGGTATTCTGTTGTTTTGCATTCGTAGGACATGACCGATATATATATATATATCAGCGGGTGAAATTGTCACAAGCACTCGATTGTTAGTATCTCATGAAGCCACAGGCACTTGAAAGCCTCTGGATTTAATATATATTTGCCACATTGAGAGCTGAGCTCCATTGCATGAGAACACCCAATTAGTGGGAAAAGATATAGTATTTCCCAGCTGAGGAATAGTTTATCTTCCCGGATTTATTAACAACACAGAAGCAGCCGTTTTCGTCAAGAGAGCTGGGGACCTCTCCTGTTACTTAGATTGTCCTGGTTTTGCGTAATTTTAAGTATAGAAATGCTTTGCCTGCGTTCTTGAGTGTGATACAAAATCACTGGCCTAAAAGCGCTAGTGAGATTATTTTATTTTCTTTGTGGATATTTACGTAATAAATATAATTAAATGTTTTAAGGGGTCAGAATTTACTTCTATTCTACCTGTCATTTAATGTTGTAGTCCTTACAGTAACAGATTAACCTGTTTAGCAAGAGAGGACCGATGATGGTATGACATCTTAAACGTCGTTTCGAGTGTGGCTGGGAAGAAGACGTTAGATATCTGATTATATCTCTCTTCTCTCCAGAAGTCATATCTCCCCCCTTATTTTCATTAGGATTCTTTTTTTCTCTGCTTTCATTAATCATTCATTCTCTATCTAAACTCAGACATCATCTACTTCCATACTCGCGACAATATATGTGGGCGTCGTTCCTGGATAGAATTCTGAAATCTCGCACAAGATTCTATCTTTATTCTCGTGAATGTTCTAATGTGAGTAGATCTTTTCCGTACCCATAGACTATACGACCTATATAATTATGATAGCTATACATTGTCCTCCACAGCTACATATCAGAATTGTCAACCAGGTAAAGAGTCTGTAAAACTCTTAGTGGTATAATTGGTGGTGGAGCTGTGGTTAATCATTTTAATTTTTTTTTCCAGGAAGCACAGTACATGTGGTAGCTCTTTGGTCTTTTAGAGATAAGAAGCTACAGATAGTCACATTACTAGCTTGTATCTGTTCCAAGAGATGGCGTTAAGTCATTTGACAATAACCAGTCTTCCCAATAGCTGAGTAATTCCCTAGTGGTGGGTTGAGTGATGGTAATTTTTACAACACTAGGTTCTAGATTTTTGGGGTGTATATTATTTCACGAGTCCCAGTGACATAGAATTTCGACCCATTGCTGTAGCTGTCAAGTTTAAGACTGAAGAGGAGGCTGTTGCTATTGCTAAAAGTGTAACTTCTGCTCTTGCAGGTTTCTTCTACACTTCAGACATTGCTCAGGCTTGTTGTGTGTCAGAGCAGCTAGAGTATGGTCTGATTGGAGTTAACGCAGGAGTCATCTCTGCTGTGAGTTAACATTTGGGGGTTGCAAAGAGTCTGGGATTGGTCGGGAAGGTGGAAAGTATGGCATTAATGAGCATCTGGCGATGAAATATGTTTCCTACGGAGGTATTCAGCAGAAAGCCTAACACATTTTTTGGTTCATTGTTTATATACACAGAATCTATACATTCATTTATTCGTATCTCTTCAGCACCGCAAGGAACATAGTCTTTCTACAAACTCATGCTAAGTCCCTCATGTCTTGTGTGTCTTGACTCATTCCATGTTTTCCTCATAATTTTCTGTTTCTGTCTTTAATTTTCTTTGTTGTTGTTTTTATTTTTAGTCTCCCTCAGCTTCTACTACATTGAGGGTTTCACAAAATGACTTCCGTGTAAGGCTATCATTAGGTTTCCTCAATATATTTCACACTCATTGCCAGCATCTTATTATAATATTAATAACATCTATAGAAAATCAAAAATGTGAGAAGTACATGTGCTTTTGCTGTCCAGTAATTTTTTTGATGGGGTCCGAAAGGCTAAGAGATATGGCGTCCGCTTCTAATTCTAAAAGTACCGGGGTTGGTTCTCAGGAAAGGTCAAGGTAGTCCAATAGCAGATACTGCCGCAGAGGAATGAAGTGTTAGAGACTTCACTATACTAGGTCCAGCATAGAGAGATGGGATGACCAGTTCCCTTCCTCGCTGTCTTTTCCTTCCCTAATTCAAGAGCAAAGTCAGTTACCCATTTACAGCTGGGTAGACTGAAGCGTGATGATACCGTGAATCGAACCCGGCCCCTATGCCGACAGAGACCATCGCTCAAACCACTCTGTCAATTGGACGCTCTCTGGTTCTCAGTTCACAGAATATTTTTGATGGACATTTTTTCCAAACCAGTGGGTCCTAACAATGTCATACTGTCCCTGATCCCGAGAAGCGAGATCGGATGCCTAGCCTTCTCGGATGAGGGCGGAAAAATAGTTCCCATGTCCATGTTGCGCACGTTAAAAATCCCTCGGCAGTTGGAAATCGTAAAGAGTAGGCCACACGCCCGCTGTTCCGACAAAATTTAAAAAATTAGGAAAATCTACCCACCACAAAATATATATAGAATATGTGATTCCTGTATACTTCTTCTTCTTCTTCTTCTTTCACTCTCAGATGTCAACTTGAATAAGTTCAAAGAAAGCAGTGATCAGCCTGAGGCTTGTCACGAAGTGGATTTAAGTACAGAGTTTGTCTGAGTGTATATGCAAGACCCTAGTATGAGAAAGTCTGAGAAGATAGATTTAGATGAGAATGACAGTGAATGTGGAAAGATGAGACTATTGGCTTCGAGGGTGTGAACCGAGATTGACTCTCCCTTGCCACTCCTGACGTATTTAATAGCTATAGACTCACTACCTCTGACTACCAATAAAGGAGATAAGATTTCACTAAAGTTCCAGACACAACTGTACAGACAACATATACGTACAGTATAGTTATAGACGCTGATCCAGTGTACAGTTTATAATTTATTATACAACAAAATCAGATAATACAGTAAAATAAATAACGTGCGAGGTCGCACTACTCTGGAAAAATAAACAGAACAATTAAAATGACATACACTATATCCCACCACCTTCACCCTCTCTTGCAACCTGTATGGAAGAAAGTTAAGGATTAACAAAAACTAATTGGTTGGGGAGGGGGGGTCTCTAATTTAAGAGCCACCACTCCTAACTAACCTAATATAAATTATGAACTCTAACACCACTGTCTGGCTGCAGACTTAACTAACTGGCTCCACAAATCTGAATGAACCATGTAAAGTCCTACACAACAAATCCCAAGCACCGGTTCACTAACTGACTACTTCAGTGCAACCTCAGAGGCTGTCCTCTGCTCTGACTCTCTGACTAAAAAAACTTCTGTCTCTCCTGTCTAAAGCTTTCGGAAGGAATGTTGACCCCATCTCCTCCCACGAATATTGTAGCTGTTGACTTGGGCTTTTAGACTTAGGTACTTGACTCGGAATGTACTTGGAGTGGTATGATGAGCTAGAGCTCTGGATTTTTATAGATAAACCCATTCCCGCTGAAGCATTGGGCTTTACTGCAAGAGACCTGTTATCTGTTGCTGGTGCAGACGTACTTGGCACCGGTAACTACCGCGTCACCAATTTTCTTTCACCTCTGGCGATGCCTCGACCCTTCTACTCCTGAGAATGGCCAAATATCTTGGCAAGCAGGAAGGCAAATTGCACCCATCCCTGTGTGCCGTGAAAAATGCTGTAAACAAAACAATTAACAACGAATGTAAAACAATTCAACATATTCTCATCTCTAACACATAAACACCTTAATTAAAACATCTCCCGTCTCTCTAGTTAACACCGCTCCCCTACCCAACTAAGCACAGCATTAATTAAATATTTACGACCCCAAACGTCAGACTACCATACACTTCCCTACTCTTCTCTCTCTCTCTCCCCCGTTTCAACACTGTCCGTTAGGTAAACCCAGACGCAGCTGACCTAAATCTTTTGTGCTAGGCGCGCCTCGGCGTCAAAACCATTCAAACACTGAGGGAAAACTCCTGTACTAAAATACCTAGGCTTACTTTCTACAACTGACCCGTGAGGTTTATCACATTACACAATATAAAAATAGGAAAGATTAACTCCCGTCTCAATAATATTAATTGCCCCTTGTCTTCTGACTATACGGCAATTTAATGTACAATAAAATAACGTACACAAATATGCTAGCGTATTTACACTGCAAATATTATAATCAAATCGAGGTTACCTATATATCGAACCTCACAATTACAGTAGTGACATAGCCTAAGGACTTAACCTTCTACAATTAATTTCACAAACCCATTACACGCATGATAGATATTGCTACTATTCACAGAAGGTTATAAGCACAACTTACAGTTTTATTTTAAGATAGCAATTGATGGCACTTCTGTTTAAGAAATTTAATTAAACTCCCAGAAGAAAACTTTACTTAACATCTAAGATTTTTTTTTTTAAATCCGATCTATCAACTACGCTAATAAAGTTACCGACATACCCAATTACCAAATATCTCTCGTTTGAGCAAATGATAAGGCGTAGTTTTCACGGCTGATTTTCTGGAGACAAAGAGACCGCTCACTACTAGACCCTGTTATTTATTACAGAAAAAATTATGCAAGGGCCACGCTATGAGTAAGTCATCGCGTGGCTTCGTGCTTAGACCAATAATTTCTCTGCGTTTTAATAAATTTTCACCCCGGCCAATCATAATTGTAAACAACTATGACTCCTGTTATCACGCAAAATAGCTAAGAAATGTTCGCTCCTGCGCGAGAAGAATTATCTAACGTTAGATCATCTGCTACCGCTCACGTTATCTAAAATAACTTTGATTGGTTAAAGCGTTAATTCTACGCACCTGGGTAGTGCTTTCTAACCCCCATCCCTCGTTTACGCGGGTAGGTGCCGGGTTTTCCGGACTTTTCCCAGTCTGAAAAATTACCCCGCCTAATAATAAGAACGCCTAATAAAATAAATGCACGTGATTTTATTTACAGAGATAAGACGACTGGGCGAATTGAAAGTGAAAGCCCAGTAACCCCTCTTAAATGAACGCAAATATTACCTAGAGAAAAAGATATTACCTTTATAAAAAAATGGGGCCTGTTGAAAATAAAAATTACAGTAAATCTTCACAAGGCGGTTGATATCTCCGTAGATTTTCTCTAGGAATGGCACTGGTGATGGCCACAAGCGTTTTCTCTGTTCCTCATATGTTGGGCACCTTTGAAGCAGATGTTAGGCAGTCATTTTATCAGTGCCACAGTCATACCCATCAGTAGTTCCTATCTTTAATCTGTTGAATAGATGGTATCTCAATCTGTTATGACCTGTGCGAAGTCTGAAGATTACCACTAGTTCACTTCTGCTGAGCTGGTAATACGGATCATTTTGTGTGTGGCTTGGATGCTCTTCTTCCCACTTGTGCCTGTATCTGCGCTTGATAAAACTCTTGCCCTCCTCATAAGTTATGTTTGTGTCAAGTTTTGGAAGCTTTCCCCCTTCCTTTGCCAATCTATCAGCCTCTTCCATTTCCAGGGATGTTGCAGTGAGAAGGGATCCACTGTATCACGACTCTTTTGTATTGCTGATATAGTCTGTGAAGTGTTACTCTTAGGTAATCCAGTTCAGCATTACCTTGACTTTTCAGCGTTGTAATCACTGACAGTGCATCTGAGAAGATAGCTACTGGTCTCTCTGAGCTTTCTTCTGTCATTAGAATTTCTGATGCAGTTTTTAAGGCCTCTGCCTCTGCTCTAAAATTACTGGAAAATTTCCGTGTTGCAACTGCTATCTTTTTTTGTGTGCCATTGCTTAAGCTCAGGAAGACTCTTCCACCCCATGTATACACACATTGGGATCCTCGCCGGTGCTACGGAGTTTGTGCACTGTGCTGAGTACCTCCTTGTGTGATCTAAGGGAGAAGATCGGAGCACTGATGGCATTGTCCGTGTGCAATGAAGATGGTCCTTAAAACCAGACCACACCAAACCTTCACCAGGAGATACATTCTACGTAGATCTAGTATATTGTCTCCCTTTTTACATAGATATATTCTACGTAGATAGAATATGTTGTCTCCCTTTTTTACATAGATATATTCTACGTAGATAGAATAAGTTGTCTCTCTTTTTACATAGATATATTCTACGTAGATCTAGTATATTTTCTCCCTTTTTACATAGACATATTCTACGTATATCGAATATATTGTCTCCCTTTTTCCATAGATATGTTCTACGTAGATCGAATATGTTTTCTTTATTAAATTAATGATCTTCAGGGGAACTCCATATTTAATAAAGAAAACATATGAAGACATGACATGCAGAGTTCTTCATGAAAGACATCTTACAGAACCATTTGGGATAAGAACAGGAGTGCGACAGGGCTGCCTCTTGTCTCCATTTCTTTTCTTACTTGCAATAGACTGGGTAATGAGATCATCGACAACACACAACAGAAATGGAATCCAGTGGACTCTGACTAAGCAGTTTAATGATCTGGATTTTGCAGATGACTTTGCTCTTCTGTCCCATAACCGTAATCAGATGCAGGACAAATTGAAAACACTCGATGAGAGGTCACAGCAATTGGGTCTGAAAATACACAGGGAAAAGACAAAGATAATGAAAATAAATGCAGGTAATGAAAACAGGGCTGAACTTGAAGAAGCACCAATACAAGATGTAGAATCGTACACATATCTTGTCAGCAATATAGACAAAGTTGGAGGGACAGAAAGTGATATCAAAATAAGAATACTAAAAGCAAGAGGAGCTTTCGATGCATTGGGAAATAGATGGAGATCAAGAGAAATCGGTTCCAACACGAAAATAAGAATCTTCAACTCAAATGTGAAGTCAGTCCTATTGTATGGCTCTGAGACATGGAGAACAACAAAGACAACAACCAAAAAGCTACAGACTTTCATAAATGGGTGCTTGCGTAGAATAGAGGGATTAAAATGGTATGACAAGGTTACCAACGTGGAACTGATGACAAGAACTTGACAAGTGCCAGTGGAACAAGAGATGAGAAGAAGACGATGGCGATCGATAGGACACACACTGAGGACTCCTGTTGATAGCATTACAGGGCAGTCCTTGTTCTGGAACCCCCAGGGCAAGAGAGGCAGAGGTAGACCAAGAAGTACATGGAGAAGAGAGCTGGAAACAGAGATGAAAATGGTAAGGAGAACGTGGAAAGAACTTGAGATAATGGCACGTGACAGGAGGACTTGGCATGTGTTTGGTGAAGGCCTATGCTCCTTTGGGAGTGGAGGGTTATAGATAGATTGATAGATCGAATACATTGTCTCCCTTTTCACATACATATACTCGTATATTCTACGTAGATCGAACATACTGTCTCCCTTTTGGCATAAATTAGTGATTTCTTCACTTCTTGCTGTATAATGTTACATTATTGCAATGCATGGAATCGAATCTACATCATCTACTGCAATGTCGATACCAACGTACTCTCCCCTGTCATTAATATGTGGCATATTTTATGCACCATTATTTACTCTCTATGCTGGATCTAGTAGAGTGAAGAATTTAACACTCCATTCCCCTACGGAAGTGTTTGCTATGAGACTGTCTTTATCTTGGTTACCACTCCTCAGATTTATTTACGTTCCGCCAGGTGAACTGGGGTATTGTCGTAACAGTCATTATCACCGGTGAGCAAGCGCGATTCTTATCATGAAAAGACGGTCTCGCCCGATCAACATCTATAGAAGCCAATTTTGTTTGTCTGAGATAGCCGTCTGAGGTGGACAGATTACACAGGTGGTAAGTGCGTTTATCGTTTTACGGACCATCCCTGTGTGTGATTATGACGATAATCTTTCTGGAGAGACAATATTGGCGATAGGTAGCATCTGGACATCACATGAGTTCTCAGATGGTGTTTATGAGTTTTGCAAAAGATACAGGCGGAAGTCTGACGCAACGATATGAAGAGGTCACGCGTGTGTAGTGAAATTGACAGAGATACAACGGTAAAATACCTCCAAAGATAACATGTAAGGATAAAAACATAATGCGTAGGCTGCTGATAGTACATGATCGCCCAGACCGCGGGTCATCCCCCTCCATAAAAATTGACTTGCTAGACAGGAGGGGAACGGCGGATAAAAGGAAAAAATATGACTGGAAAGATTGCGTGAGACTAGAAAGGCTAAGGAGACGCAATTGGGGGGGAAACGGAGAAAAGTCACGTTTCCCAAGTTGACATAAAGTAAGGAACTCGACAGAAGGGACCTTGGATATGTTACGCCACAGTCATTTATTGGTCGCTTTTGCGATACCAAGCCTTTGATTTGAATTCAGCGGCAGAACGCAGATGTTTGGAATATTACAAAAATTAAAAAGTAACTTTTTCGTAATATTAATGTTAGGAATATAAAAATTAGCTGGCCGGATGGCCCATTCTGAGCAGTGAACTAATATGTTCTTAATTTTACAGACGGATAGATAATATTGAAGATAATGACAAAAGACAGTGTTGTTCACATCAGCGACAGACTGTATTGAATAAAAAGTGTCGCTATTTGCACAAAAAAACACGACCTTGAGACGCAGGTGTTCAAATCTACTTAGTAGGGAAGCGAAGGGACATTGGTGGGAGCTGTGTCTAAATATAACTTTTAACGACAAAATTTTGGAGGGGAGAGAAAGGTTGGTTCAAAAATCAAGTACGTTTTTGAAAAAAACAAGTAGAGACGGACAGACTAACAGATAAACATCCATACTTGACTGAAGCATGACTGAAATGACTTTAGGGTAGGAAATTTGAATTTGAAATAAACCTAGGCAGTGATTGGCCACAGACAATCATTTTATCGGCGCTCAGACGCGCAAGTGGGGCCATTCCTCAATAGTTGTTCGATGATAGACACAGTATTTTAAAGTGTGGTGATTTCCAAATGAAAGAAAGTGAAATAAGTTCAGGGACGCCATACTATAGCCAGCAGCTCAGCTGAGTTTTGCTAGCATTTCTGTGTTCTTTATTCATAATCTGGTAAGATTGAAAATATTTCTTTGTATATTTTGAATATTGTTTAATGTTCGAGTGATTTGATACTGCCATATCATAATCTAGCCTTACAAACAAGTAGGGATTTGCTCTAGACCCCCCGCCCAAGTCAGGGTCTAGGGACCAGCAATATACATAAACTCCAGCAAGGGTTAGGAAAGACAGATCAAGTGTTGAGAATAATGAAACATATTACCTATCCACTTTTAGGGAAGGAAACTAATAAATATTTTTCAGAATCTATAGTCTGGGAGGACCTATCTGATGTAAAACCACCATGGTAAATGTGCTGTTTGGTCAGAGAGATCTGACCTGTCTGTATGATGTGGTTGTTGTGTCCGTGTTGTGTCCAGACGTGGGTAGAGAATAGAATTTTGACACATAGCCAATACTTTGATTGCAGAGCTGTGAGTTTCAGTTGTCAACAAGGCGGTGTCCATTCAGTTGGTGATTTTACTCGAGTGTATCTGTGCAGTACGTTGTGACAGAGACCACTATTATTGCCCGCCAGCACGGAGAGGTGGGACCACCAGATTTCAGCACCAGAGCTACATATGCAAGTTGAGTGAGCCTCTGGTCTGCTGGAAGTTCACCAACGCCTTTTAGTTACTAATACCCCATAAAATTCCTGTAATTTACTGGACACTGTGTAGTCAATATAGACAGGTGTGATGAGGCCACCCCAACAGCACAAGCATTAACTATCCTCCCAAGTAGATGATTACTAGAACATTTTAATAAAACTAACTAGTCTAGTACTTATATATGTACACTCTTGCATTTATTATGTAACATTCCATGCATTTCTTTCATAAATTTTAAATCCTTTTTTTTAAAAAAGTTCTGGTCAACATAAAACTTGATCCAGAACAAATAAATGTAATATAATTCTATCAAAAATTTTACACTCTTCAGTTAGTTCAGTGTATTATAATATTTGTTAAATATTATTAGTCTGCTTAAATATCTGTGGGTGTATCTATAACTATCACACCACATTACATATCATTACCCTAGACATTTTACATAGCTATATTCATTAAGAAAAAAAATTGAGTGTGAGGTCGTAGTGGTAGCAAGAAAGGCCTTCTGACAATTCACAACTACATTTTATCTCAGGAGCCTTCACAGCTGGCCTCATACATTACATTTAGTAATATCACCATCATACAATACCATCAAACCCACTACAGCGTGGATATTAAATTTAATGATTTGAAACACGTGAGGGTATTTTTTTTAATTTGAATCACTCCTACCCACATCATGCTGAACGAGATTCGACTGGATTGGTTGATTTGAGAGACCGGAATATACAATGTATCTTATTGGAAAATTAAGCGGAAACACAGCTGGAATTTGAACTGAGAGCAAGAGATATAATCTAGCGAACTCAGAGACACAGAACAGACAGCTTCGCAACTTCATACGAGCAACTCCCAAAAAAGCCAGAAGAGAAGGATCGGACCTAGAATTCCATTATTAACAGTGACAGATCGAGTATTAGGCAACTTTGGCTTTACAAGTAAACCCGCATTTTTAATACAAGACTGGAAACTTAAAAGGACCAGGACAGATCTACGTATTTGGAAAACGTTAAAACTTAAAAAAAGTAAGCCCACAGTTATAAATAAGAAGACTGGAGTCCTAAAGAATTGGATCACCGTCAAAAGAGAAACTTTCCCCAGACCAAGTGTTTTACCCGTCGTAAGAGGAATTATAGATTTCCAGGCCAAGTGTTTCACCTGTCATAAGAGGGATTCAAAATTTTCAGACGAATGTTATTCGAGAGCATATGCACTGAAATTGCTCGTGTCCATTCAAAAATCTGTGCAATGAGATTGTTTATTCTCAAAATTTTGGGGTAAGTGTAAACACATTATTAACTTATGTAAATTTTACAAGTTTCTTCCTAAGTGGTTAATATGAGGCTGGCAACCTCAACATATGAAAGGAGTATATTCATGAACCACTACTGCAAGAGCTGGTGATTGTTTCTGACTAGTCGTGAGGAAACCCGACAGCAGAGGTGAGCCCAGGACTCCGACTGCAGTAATGAGTGATGATTACATCATGTGTGCCTCAAGTGTAGCTTATCATTTTTGAGATGTATGTAACTCGTTAATATTATTTCAGGCAAAAATCATAATCTCACTGTCCAGACACATTTTACCCGTTAATCCTCAGAGTAATATTGGTGAATTTTAACCATCTTCTCGGAGTTACGTTGTGCGTGCTCGATAATTTAATTCTTCTGATAGTTTAACATTGGTGGACGGACAACGGGAACATGAGCCTGTTAGAGTGCTCCAAACAAATGTACTTAGCAGAGGGCATTTGTTTTTCTATTTTTCTAAAGTTCATGGTTACAAGCCATCAGACGATTTGTGGTACTAACGCCGCTAGTGTGAGAGAAAAGCATCCACCCTAACCGCCTACAGTGGAAGAGAGTGTGAAGAAGGCTTTCGTCGTCACAGACTTGATGAACCACAGCTGCAGGACTCAGCTAGAGTTAAGTTTCTTGTAAAATAGGCGAAAGCAACAGACTTTGAATAAATCCTCACCTACGTCTCCGTGACGAAACTTTTTATCTCAATTTCACAAATCTCTCCACATTTATTTTAACTGTTAAAGACTAATTCGTTATTAAAATTGTTACATGATGTTTTAACACTAAACAATCATAGTCCCTTCAGTTTTATATGTATGAAAGCAAACGTATGATCTAGAATATTGTATATATATACAATCTAGACACATGTTTACCTCTAAACAGAGCTATACCTTATAAGAGAGATTTCGTTGGATTAAACCAACTGGCAGCTTGAACGGGCTAAACCATTGCTTAAATCCTTCACAAAAGGTGACGAACCAGATATAATGCGTTAACAATTGTTCCGCAACATTGTTCGTGACTTATGGAAATATCTTGTGAAGCCCGCTTAAGGTAAAAGTGTCATTAACCTTCTATCTACATCTCCGCCAAGAGTAATCTTGCGCGAAGGTAGATACCTTGGAAGCCAATATTAGATACTCTTGAGTTTTGGTCACTGTTGGACCACTACTGCAAAGCAGGGGAGGCAATCCGTGACAACATTAAGTGTGGGCATTTATACATCTCTAAACACTAGTACACGAAAATGCATATTTAACCCTATTCAATTCTATCCTTAGAAATCGAACGTCTACGGAGGGTAATTTTGAAGTCGCAGAAAGTGCTTTAAAACATTTGTTTCCAATTAATACCGTTATTTTATAATATTACTCGTGTTTTTTTGCTCCGCACAAAATATCTGTAGTTATGTGTTGTTTCGTACGATTAGGGTTAGGGTTGGGGTTAGGGTTAACCTTAACCCTAACCCCAACCCTAATCCTAACTGTAAATGCTACGAAACAACTTATAACTAAACATATTCTGTGCGCACGAGTAATAGGAAATTGCCTAAAATACTCGTACTATATAACATTTCTTTAAAACATAAAAGTTTTCTATTAAAACAAATTTTATAAGACAATAATCAATGTTGAAGTCATGGCTGAACACCGAAAACACTCGCCTCCATTTTGATTTTTTTCGGTAGAGTGAGATTTCACTGGCGTGGAAAAAAATTAAAATAATGAACTTCAGAGATGATTTCAGTGATGAATTCATTATTGATTCCGCGGATGATGATGTCTGGAAAACTAAAACATTGGATTCAGACATGGATATTGACCATAATGTCCCTGCTGACCCAATTTATGAAGCAGACGCGGCAAGGTTCCTAAGTCTAACCCTCGCGCTAGGGATTTAAATGGAATTTCGTAGCCTAGTGACCTAATTTTATTTTTAAACTACCATTTAAATATACTGTTCAAAAAAAGAAACGCATAGCTACTGAAGGCACACACATAGCCATAATTTTGACATTCAATAATTTTTTTAATTTAATGACTTAATTGTTCAAATTGCACAAAAGAATACCTTAGGGTTCAACCAATCAATTGACAGTTGTTTTGCATCTGGGTCACGAGAGTTTTTTGGCGTACGGGCTTTCCCGTTAGTATGGTGTGTGGCCTCCTCTTGCATCGATCAGTGACTGGCATCTCCTGGGCATGGATGCGATCAGACGTCTGATGTGGGCCTGTGGGATGGCTGCCCACTCTTCCTGGAGTGCCTGGAACAGATCACGACGATTAGCTGGAGCTACGTCTCGGCGGCAAACACGTCTATGCAGCTCATCCCACAGGTGCTCAATCGGACTCATGTTTGGAGACAGGGATGGCCAGGGAAGAGTGAGAATGTTGTTAGCAGTCAGGAACTGCGTGGTCAACCGTGCACAATGGGGTCTGGCGTTGTCTTGTTGAAACACAGACCTTTGGGCAGCCAAAAGTGGAAGGACATGGGGTCGAAGAATTTCATTGACGTATCGTTGCGCATTCAAGCCTCCTTCAATGTGCACCAATTGACTCCTTCCGTTGTAACTGATTATTCCCCATGTGGTGAACTTCTAAATACAATATCTAAATTAGAATATAACAGTAAAGTGCATAAAGTCAAAGATAAGATAGTACTAAAAATTTTCGGCGAGAATCGTAGGTTGTCGCCTACGCCTTCAGCTTATTATTTGCTAACGCATAAGCCGAACAAAACGGTACCCTATTTTTCAAATTCGTCCTTGACATAAACGCCCCACTTTTCCTAGTTCTAAGAAATATTTGCCTAACTGCATTTGGGGAAAGGAGAGGCAAGGCTAGATAAAACACGCAAATCACGTCTCAAATTGGTTCTAACACTACAACCGACTTGCACGCTTTGCCCTAGGCGGGTTTCCCCAATACGATGAAAAAGTTAGAAATGTGGACACTACGGTCACGGAAACACGTTTAGCTCTTATTGCGAATGACATAAGCTCTCGTATTTAGCTTGAAACTAACATAGAAAAAAAATAGAATTTTGAACCAAGCCACATAGCCCCATAAAAATCGTATATTCGTGTACCTGAAGACTTGCTGACCAAGAATATGTTGTTAGTTATCTAAATAGTCCATTAAATAATCAAATATTTATAAAACAATACATAGAGATCAGAGATACTGTCAGGTCAAGTCATATCTGCTTAGATTGGATCGCATATTTTTTGGGAAAAAATTAGGTGAAAGCTAGGCTAAGATGGTACGAGGAAGGGGATTGGGTGGAATTTGAAGTGAGACGAAATATTATTGGCCGACCTCGTACTAAACATATATCACCCGAGTAACGTAGTAGAAAATTGAATTGTATTTTTGAATGACTTTGTTTACAAGTGAAATAAGGATAATCATTGGCCAGAGTAGTTGATATTGGGGGAAAGCATTAGTTGGGGACGCCATTTTCTAACAAAATTTTGACTAGTACAGATGAGATCAGGCTTGTGCAGTGAAAATCATATTTCTCAAAAGCCTGGACAGAACGGCAGATCGAAAGTGTGCCAGTCATCGTTCACTGTGTATTTCATTGAATAAATGTGGTAAGATTGACTTTATTAACATGTATCTAAAATAAAAATTGAATGTGAAATAATAATATATGTCTGTAAGTGAGTGGGTCTGTAGCAACCATTAGGCAAAGCCTAGAGATTGATCCACCATGTGATAGACTGTCAGAGAGGTGTAAAACTACAAGAAAATATGTATGATTGTCATCAAGGAGCATAACACCTATCCTATTATATGGAAAGATGACAGCTGGAATTGCAGTGGCGTTGTAACTATTAGTTGAGAGGAATACTGGTGTACATTGTCACATCAAAAGATAATGGTGGCCTAGGTTGGTATAAAGCTATGACACTTTTCGTTTGTTTGTAATGTACCTGTACTTAAATGTGGAATAGTATAGTATACTAGGTATAAAGAAGGATGCATAACCTTCACATTTCAGGGTCCTGGGTACTGACGTTAATGTAGTACCAAACGCTTGAGAACTGCTCGATTCAGGACTCTATCTGTATACTTCGAGCCCATGCTAGTGGCCATTGCCCATCAAAAGGTGGAAAAGATTGTCAAGCAAGCAGAGGAAACGTTCTACCTGTATTCTCCTGCCAAGATAAGTTCTTGTTCGGCACCTGGCAGCTCAACTAAAAGAACTTAACAGACTAGAAAGTGACATTAAAGAAAACTGTGCCTAGTATTAATATTTCCACAAGTGACAAACGAAAACAGACTTAACTTAAAGGGAGTGATTATAACCAACAACCTATGGTTTAATACCAGTATTTCCTCAAAGTAGATAAATATAACCACACACTTATATTAGAATCATATTGTATGTATGGACAGACGATCCACTGTGTTATTGGAATGTTGTAAATGATTCTTTTGATTTCACTTTTGATTGTCAGTCCTGGTTCAAAATAAATTAGAATCAGGATAATACATTGTAAAAAATTTTATTTACACAAATTTCAACCACTGTCTTAAATAAGTTAGCCTTTTAAAGTGTCGTTGGTATGTTATTGTTGTAGTACTGTTGGTGGTTGTGGATAATAAACTATTTGTTTGTATATTTGTTGGTTATTGCACATTAAACTCCACATTCATAACCCTAGACACTACACGAAGTCATTTATATAATAATATAGAGTAATTTTGAATGAGATAAAATGGGTGGTAGAAGAAAGTTACTCTGGAAAGTTTAAAATACTATTTGTTAAATTCAGGGACCTTCATATCTGATCTCATTTAATAGAATAATAATACATAACAACAATTCATCACATCAAAACCCACCACATATATTGGGGTCTCGCTCCTGGGAATTGAATTTCTCATAGCACCAGCTATATTGGGTAGTTCACTTCTGGGATTTTAAATTCTTAAAATATTATCAATTATTTAAGGAATCTCAGTCACTTTGATTACGGAAACAACAGCAAACGGATTGATTTGTCGTTGCCCTAAAGACGCCATTAGGCGTGATGGGAACAACGGCAAAGAAAATCTATTCGCTGTTGCCCTTAAGACGCCACTAGGCGTAATGGCCACTGACTGCTTTGCCGGTCGTTGGCTAAGGACGGAAGAAGAAGAAGAAGAAAGTATAAAACTAAAAGTATTCCTTTTGTGGAAATAAAATAGTAGTTGAGCTATCAGTGCCTGTGGTTGTTCTTGGTTATCATTAGAAATTGTTAGCCATAATTAGAAATTTGTATAGTTAGAAATTTTAAAGGTTGCATAGTACAAAATGGCTGATCTGGCAAAGTTTTGATCTGCTGCTGTGCAGACTGCGAAAGAAATGAATATGGAGGGTCAAGCTTTGATCCAATATGTAACTTCAGAATGCGACAAGTATATTGAAAGGGAGGATAGGAAGATAGCAGAAGAAAGAAAATTACAGTTACAAATCGAGGCTGACAAAGAAATTAAGAGGTTGCAGATTGAGGCTGACAAGGAGGCTAGGGCATTGGAGGCAGATAGGGAGGCAGAGATTAAAAGGCTCTAGTATAAAGAGAAGAAGTTGGAGGCCGAAGAAAAGAGACAAGCTGCTGAAAGGGAAGCCGAGGAAAAGAGACAAGCTGCTGAAAGGGAAGCAGAGGAAAAGAGATTGGCTGCAGAAAGAGAAGAAAACAGATTGGCTGCAGAAAGAGAAGAAAGGAGATTGGCTGCAGAAAGGAAAGATAGGAGATTACAGAGGGAACATGAGCTACGACTAAGGGAGTTAGAATTTCAAGGCCATGCTCCTGCAAATGGTGCCAGCCCCTTTACCTCAGATGCAACTGCTAGTCAGGGAGCCTCAACCTCAGCTATGGGTTTTCATGTAGATCATTTTGTTGAGAAAGACGATGACATCGAAGGGTACTTAAGTAGATTTGAACTTTTAGCTACTACATATGGGTTAGAGAGAGAGAGAGGTGGAGCCTCATGTTATCCCAAGGGCTTAGGGGAACGGCTTATGAAGTTTTTGCCAAGATGAGCAGAGATGACCAAGACAATTACGACATGCTAAAGCAGGCTCTTTTATTAAGATACGAAAAGAACGGAGAATTTTATAGAAAAAAATTTAGGAATGCCAAACTACTGTCGGGTGAGACCTATCACCAGTTCTCTGCACGGTTAGAGACCTACTTGGAGAAATGGACTGCTCTGGGGAAAACCCAAGATCTTAAGGAGATGATCCTTATTGAGCAGCTAAGAGAGTCCATGGCTCCAGACCTGAGAAAGTTTCTCATGGAACAAGGTGCAGAGAGGCTGGGTGAGTTACTAAATGTCGCTGAGAGGTATCAGGCAGCCCAAGCAGAGGTAGTTGGTAATAAAAAGAAACAGGTAGACAATTTTAAGGCACCTCAAAACTTTAATAAGTTTGACCGTAGGGAACAGAATAAAGGTAAGCACCAGTTTGATAGGCCACGCAATGATTATAACAATAAAACCCCACAATTTAATGAAAGGAAATATGATGACGTAAAACCTTTTCATAAAGGTAGATTATATTGTAGTTGGTGTCGGATGGACAACCATAACACCGAAGTGTGTAAAAAGAGACCTATGTACATGGCCACGCTTCAGACCAGATCACAGTCTAAACAGGAGGAGGATAATCTGATAAATACCCCTCCAGATGAGATGAGGATAGCTGATCTCATTTAATACAATAATAATACATAACAACAATTCATAACATCAAAACCCACCACACCCCACACCATTGCACCTCCACCACCGTGCGGCGGAGCTTCATCAACGCAATTTTGGGCAAAACGTTCATTTCGCCAACGGTAGACCCTACGCCGTCTATCATGACGCTGCAACAAAAAGAAAGATTCGTCACTAAACCAGACACGTCTCCATTGATTGTCAGCTGCCCAGGGACGATGCTGGTTGGCCCAAAGAAGTCGATTTTGGCGATGGCGGCGCGTAAGGACAGGTCCTTGGTGAGGTCGTTGTGCCCAAAGTCCAGCATCATGCAGTCTATTCCGGACAGTTTGATCAGACACATGACATCCTACAGGCAATGACTGGGCAGTTGAGGAAGCTTGTTGTAAACCTGTCTCTGAGGTGACGAAGCCGAATAAAGCGATCCTCCGCTGCTATTGTCACTCTGGGTCGTCCACTGCGATGCCGGTCTTCAACTGAGCCTCTGGCTTGGACCTGGTGCCAAAGTCGACTGATGGTACTCTGATGCACGTTTAGATGCCTGGCAACCTGACTTTGACTTTCGCCTGCATGCAGTCGGCCAATAGCAATGTTCCTTAAATTTATCGATAGAGACGGCATAAATGTGTGCTTGAAAATGAACTGAATTTTTTGTGTGTAGCGTTATCCTTTTATAGGGTTTCAGTTGCGTAGTCAGTGAATAGTGTTCACCCCAAATTTTGTTGCTTTCACGTGCGCGTAACATGAGCTGTGGTCAAAAATTGCGTCATAAACACTATTGACCACTGTGACGGATGAAACTCAGCTGTCCCTGAACCGTGAGATGATAGGATTGTAGCTTCGTATAGCATCGCAGCCCCTGGATTTGTGTAAAACACAATAGTCAGCGTGGATTCCACGTTGGCTCATTACCATGCACAATAATAATAATAATAATAATAAAAAATTATTTAAGCACCAAACACGGCGCATAAGGCAGAAACCAGTGCTCTCCAGGTTGTTCGTTGTGACGCCACTCCTCTTAGCTCTTGCACATTATTTAGGCCCAACGTTCTTCCTTCTCTTATTATTGTTCTTCTGAGTGTTTCTTTTGGTCTTCCTTTTTTCCTCTTACCCTCAGGAACCCAAGTGAGCGCCTGTAGTATTCTGTTGTTTTGCATTCGTAGGACATGACCGATATATGACCATCGTCTTTTCCTTATATAGTCGGAGACATATTTCTGCCTAGAGTCTTCTCTTATTTGTCGATTAGTCTTGAATTCTTTCCAGCTGATGTTCATGAGTTTTCTAAGACATTTGTTCTCGAATGTATTCAGCTTGTTCTCCAATGATTTTGTTATTTTCCAACTCTCACAGCCGTATGTTAACACTGAGATAACATTTGAATTAAACAGACGAAGCTTGGTATGTATATTCAATGATCGTAATTTCCAAATGTTAGATAGTCTATTGAAGGCGCTAGCTGCCAAAGCAATTCTAGTATGAATTTCTCTTGTTGTGTCACCATCCTGAGTCATTTTACTGCCTAAATAATTGAAACTTTCAACTTTCTGTAGTTTTTCCCCGTTCAAGATGATATCAAAGGTCTCATTAGAAAAGTTCATAGCTTTAGTTTTAGAGGCATTTATTTGGAGACCTATTTTAACCGAGAGATGACACAAATTATTTACTGCTTCTTGGGATTGTCTGGGTGTTGAACTTAAGAATGCTAAATCATCTGCGAAATCCAGGTCCCCCAGGAATTTTCCATTTGTCCATTTTATACCTAATTGTTCATTGTGGGTATAGTTTCTCATAACCCAATCAATAGCTATTCCAAAAAGTAGTGGTGACATAATACAGCCTTGTTTCACCCCTGTTTCTACTGTAAACCATTCTGTATTCCCTTTATTTGTTCTAACACAACATCTTACATGCACAATAGAAACGTGGAATTCTACAACGTGGGCTAATTAATATGATAAACAGTTTTCATGCGTGCATCCAGGACGTCGCTTTGTCTTAAAGGGGAGGTTAAGCCACGCCTTCTGCTTTACCTTAGAGCGATCTAAATCAACTACCACCTTCACCTTTCTTTCTTCCTGTCTAGTAGGGCGTTGCCAAAGTCCAACGAGGAAAGCGGGATACGATCAAAGGCAGTGTTGGTCCCCAAAACGGACGAAGCACTTTCACGCCTTCGTCTAGCATCTCAGTGCGAAACAGAGAAGAGCGCTGAAACCGCTCGCAGAACGAGACGAACGGGAAATACGAGCGGTCAGATAGTTAGGTAATAGAGCGGGGACTGGCAGCGCAGGAATCAGAAAGTTCCCTGATTTCAAATAAGGCGTTTAACTTAACATCTAGATATTACCTCTCGTTTCATTTAATATATATTGAGACCACTGAAGAATGCAGTTTATCATTCATTTGCCAGAGATTTAAAGAAGCACTAGCTTATAGTAGAATCCTGCTAGATTTCCAATGGATTTTCGGCTATATTGGAGTGAATTTATTCTGTGCAACGGTAAAATATATTAGTTTCAAGTGATCAGTGGTCTAGTTCTTTCATTTTTATTTCACTGGATTTTGTGTTAATTTAAACCTATAAAATAAAACCATCTCAAAAGTTTCCAGTCGTAAATTAAATGATATCTATACGTTATTTCCCAATATAATAGATGCTTAAATTTAATTTTGAAGCCGTTAAGGGATTTATAACCAATTAATACAGTTTAGTTCTGTATATATATATATATATATATATATATATATATATATATATATATATATATATATATATATGTGTGTGTGTGTGTGTGTGTGTGTGTGTGTGTGTGTGTGTGGTTTTTAACCATTAGACTCTCGGAGAGTTTTTCTTAAATATATATAATTGAATACGCGAGTGTATAAAATAGTCTTAAATGTAAAATTATCGCGCGTCAGAATATGATTTCATGTTTTTCTATTTTTTCACATAGAATGATCATACACCTTTGCATCCCAGCAATTGTAGAGTCCTCCAGACTCGGTTCTTCAACATCCAGAATTTTTGAACATTTAAATATAATCTTGTGGTGGCCAGTGCTGTCTCGCTGTCTAAATTTATATGACAGAAAGCAAACCCAAGAACATTTAAATCATAAATCAATATAGTCTGTAAAGATTAACTGGAGAAGAACAATTGCCAGAGCGATGTATTTTATTTTTACTGGTCTGATGTGGGAAAGAACCTATCATCTATGTACATTGACAGTCACGTGTTTCTCACTGGATTTAAAAAACCCCGAAGAAAAACATACCTCACTGTTCAGTCTTTGTCATCACGCTATAGAAGTTTTACACCACCAGCGATGAAAATCCAGAAGACCACTACCTTCTCATAACTTTACCTGTCCCAGTGGCATCCCATAGAAACGTTTAGATAATCAAAAAGGAACACTAATGCTTCACCTTCCAGCGATTACGGGAAAATTTGCTAAACGCCAAACCCGCTAGTCTGGGGCTGGAAAACGAAGGAAAAGACCCAGACAGTTTATTGAGTAATTTAATTGCTGTTTGTGTTATTCTATGGAGTGCCAGATTCTACGATCGGTAAGTGTGAGAAAATGTGTGATGGCCATCGCTAGCGTGCATGAACGAATGAGACCTATTAGCTAAACTTATAATTCTCTTTACTTGGTAAATATCTTTATACTGTATTCCTTCTATTGTTCTCTTTAAGTGGGATTGCTTACCTTTGCTTATTTCCTCTCCCCTAATCTGCTTAGTCAAGGGATAACTTGGAGAATACTAGGCTTCTGTTCCTACACCCCATACCAAATATTGTAAAACCCCCTATCAGAATAAATTAATCTATTTTTGGGTTAAATTATCTCTTTCTGATAACCACTTGTCGGTGTACTGGGTTTTCTTTGTCTATACAAGCGGGAAGGGCATATTCGTATACTACCCCCCACCACCCCCCCCCCCCCCCCCCCCCCACCCCTCACCTTGTTATTTGTATTTTTTCTGTAACTAAGATTTTTGACTGTACCATGCTAAATGTTGTGATTTTGGTTTAATGATAATAAACACCATAAAACTGATATTACTGTGTTGGCCGACCCATTACTCCATATATGTTATATGTAGTTTGTATTCACGTATGTGTGTTTGAAGCACCAAATTGGTGTGTGTACATGAGTGTTGAGTAACTGGCAAAAATTGTTTAGACAGGAGAGGTTTAGGAGTCTACAGAAAAACAAAAATTGTCGTAAGATAGGCAGATCGGAGAAATTACCCGATCTCAGAGACTGTCCTTACTCTTTTCAGCACCCTTGTAAATCAACTATCTATTTCTTACCCCCTTTCTATCATAGAGCCTTCACCATCATTCTTCACTCTAACGGGACCACTATTTCTAAGATCTATCTCAAATAAATTTACGACAACCACTGCGTTGTAACGATTACAAAAACGAACGCAATTCAGGTCAACACGTGCATTTGACACTGTAAAGAACATTTGAGGCTGGTTTTTATATACCTTAGCACCAAATTTTACTTACAAACTCATAAAAACGCGCCCTCGGATAGCTATGCGTTTCTTTTTTTGAACAGTATAGTTTCTATACCCTATTTTCTATTAAAATGGGTAATGATTTTAACATTTATTTGGAACAAGAATTTCTTTACTTCATTTTTTTAAAGGTTACCCGTTATTAGCAACGGTTGCTACGGAAATTTATATTTGCAAAACCGAACAGATACATAGTGAAAAAAATAAAACAGACCATAAAGTGGTGGACGTTATATATTTTGTTCGATAGATAATGATTAAAAATATGTATAGTTTGTAATCATTAATTTAATTTTTTTAAATTTTAAACATTAAATTATAATATAGAATGTGTGATTAAACAAAACAATCACCCTTAGTTTCTCAAATTAACTAACAGTATGTTAAATTCTTTCATTACAGATCCAAACTGTTTAACATTTATGCCGAGAATATCATGAGAAACGAAAGAGATGACCAAGAACACACAGAGTTTGACTCATTTAACATCGGCGGGTACCAGATCCCGGAAATCAGATATGCTGACGACACAGTCCTCCTATCGACCAACCTAGAAGGACGTGAACAATTAATTCTGTCCACCAAAAAACACAGCGAGGCCCAGAATCTATACCTAAACACCAAGAGGACCAAAGTATTGACAACAGACAAATTAAAGACCAAACCAGAAATTGAAATTGATAACGAAGAACTGGAAAGTGTTATTGAATTCGAATACTTAGGATCAATCATCAACAGCTATGGCGACTGTGCAGTAGAAATTAAAAGAAGACTTGCAATTGCTTCACATAAACTAATACAGATGAAAAACCTATGGCAAGGCACAAGCAAAGAAACAAAGTTACAACTGATCAGAGCATGTATATTCCCAGTAGCAACATACGGCTGCGAGACTTTGACACTTAATAAAACAGTTGCAAAAAAGATTACATCATTTGAAATGAAATGCTACAGAAGGATGTTGAGAATACCCTGGACAGAAGAAAAGACCAACAGAGAAGTACTGCACTCACTAAACGTACAGGAACATTGGCTCCTAAATACCATCGCAATAAGGAAGCTGAGATTTTTTGGTCATATAAAAAGACATAATAGTCAGGAAAAAACAGTGATGGAAGGCATGGTCCCTGGAAAAAGGGGAAGGGGTCGACCTAGACGACGGTGGACCCAGGACATCACAGAGAGTCTGGACATGTCTTTGGCTGATGCAGGACGACTTGCCCAGAATCGTGATGCGTTCAGAGCAGCTGTAATGGAGACAACGTTCTGGAAAGAATACGTCACATGATGATGATGATGATATGGTTATGAATTTTAAATTTTTTTCTTTCAAAAATCTTAGTTTTTTTTTTTTTAATTAAACAGTTTCCATTATTACCCCATTCAACGTACCAATATTAATTATTATTTTATTTATTTATTTATTGTCAGAATCTTTTAATTTTATCAAAATATGTTCATTCTTGGATAACTGTCTAAATAAAAGAACAGTTGTTGTATTATTTTAATGAGCTAGTTTATTAATTCATGAATATCTCAGTTTATGTACATTTTATGACAATTCTGCAATTATCGTGACCTTGGATAATTAAATTGTAATAAATTACTGCTACAAATACCACAAACACACAGTTTATTCATCTTCTAACATACTGATGCATAATATTGGTTTCATGCATTTGTATAGATTTTAGAGGTTATTTTGTAATGACACGATAATCATGTACACATGCCCAATTATTACCCCCCTTTCTACATAATAATTAAATAAATGGGCGGCGCAGACGGAGGCGACTATTAGACACGTGACACCAGTTGAGTCAAGGGAGAAGAGTGAAGTAAGTCAGATGAGAGCTGGATGAACTACCAGCAAGTCATCATCAGCCTTGGTAGAGAATGCAAAACTTGGGACAATGAGAGAGCAGAACTGGAAGTTGATCAGATTATAAATGATAATGCAGGGGATGATGATGCCATTGGGTACACTGATGGGTCTGTAATCTGTGGTAATAAATCAGGGTGGGGCTTCTCTGCCAGAGTCAAGGGCAGAACCGTCGCTGAACATAGCGGGGCTTACATGATAACAACCTCCAGCATGAGAATGGAGGTAGAGGCAGTCACTGCTGCCTTAAGATGGCTGTCTGAGATTTTATTAACAAAGGAAGTTATTGTATCAGTCTCACAATCGAATGGTCTAAAATGGACGGCTGCGACATGAATGGAAAACCTCCATAGAAGCATCGAATCTTCAGGAACTGATACGGCTCTACTGTCCTGGTCATGCCGGGATACGTGGCAATGAAAGAGCTGACAGACTAGCTTCAAGAGCACCCATAAAAGGTGCATTGGCCATGGATAAGGAAGAAATACTGAGGGCGATTCATGTTCGCCTATTAGGCCTTAGTTACGCTTGCCTGTTTATGGGCCACTTTGAATATTTGGTCTTTCATAGTTACGATGGACCAATACCCGAATTTTACCGCCGTTATATTGATGATGGTATTGGCATTACAGACATGTCTGAGGTAGACCTCTGTCGATTCATTGACTATGTTGGAAATTTCACTCCTGCCATCAAATTCACTTCTGAAATTTCTACGACTTCAGTGAACTTCCTTGACATCACTGTGACTATTAGCCCTACTGGTCTTAAAACGTCTGTTTATTATAAGGCTACTGACACTCACGGTTTCCTTCTTTATACTTCATCGCATCCTCTTAGTTGTAAAAATTCCATTCCCTTTTCTCAACTTCTTCGCTTGCGTCGGTTATGTCACTATGACGATGATTTCCATCAGCGAGCTCAAGAGATGCTCGAGTTCTTTCGCCAACGTCTTTATCCAGAACATGTTTTATCTGATGCTCTTTATCGTATCACACGCGTCACTCGTCAGATTACACTCACTACTAAACCTTCTGTCCAATCTGACAGACTCAAACTGGTTCTAACTTTCCATCCTCACTGTCTGGCGGTGAAGAGAATTCTGTTTCGACATCTGCCTATTCTCCACTCTGATCCTGATACCAGAGAGTTGTTTCGTGATACACCTTTGGTGGCATATCGTAGGGATAGGAATTTTAGGGATATTCTTGTACACAGTCGCTTGAGACATATTGGCCCTTTATACTTTGGTACTAAACCGTGCCAACGCCGTATATGTAATGGCTGTCCGTTTGTACTCCAAACTCAGACAGTCACTTTTCCGAAAGGAAAATTTATCATTAGAGAGTCTTTCACGTGCGAATCCAGAAACCTTATTTATGCTGTCATCTGCAAGAGGCGCGGCATTAACTATATTGGTGAAACTGGCAGGCGTTTGGCAGACAGGTTTCGTGAGCACTTGAATGACATCTATCATGACAAACATTTACCGGTGGTCCTTCATTTCAATAGGCCTGACCATTCAGGTAAATCCGATATCCATGCCACGGCCCTCCGTTCATGTGTCGGGGATGACCGGACTCGCATTTCGTTAGAGAATCGTCTTATTTTTCAAATGGGCGTTTTATATCCTGGAGGCCTCAATGTTCAACATCATTTTGCATAAATTGTGGTAGCTTTTCTCTCTTTTTCATTCTTCTTTATTCGTTGTTTTTTCGATCTATCTTCTTATGTTTTGGTTTTGGTTCGTTTCACATCCTTTTGTATCTCTTTAAAAATTGTCGCTATCTTATACGTCACTTCCTTCGAGATTTCTTGGAGAGAGTACTACGGTCTTGTGTATTCCAAGCATATACGGTTCTAGCTAAGTGACTTTTACTTGTTCCGAAGTTTTGTTTATTCTCTTTTTTTCGTTTCGTTTATTATTTACTTTCTTGATTCGGTATTTCTGTTAGGTTTTTCGATTTTCTTGTATTATCATTGTACTTTTTCCATCTGCTTGTATCGCTCATTTTGTATTGTTTCTTATCATCGTATGTTTTTGTAGTACCTAGGCCTATATGTAATTCTTGTCTTTGTCACCTGTTTGTGGCTGACGAAGGGTAAAACCCGAAACTTCCCTTGTTTCATGTGAACTGTTATTTGTAAAACTGATTCAATACCGTTTTATTAGTTTATATACTTATATTAGAAAATGACACTGCAATCGATGAATCATCAAGGCTAAGATTGCTGGAATTTGGCATCAAACGTAAGATCAGCAGGGATGGACGTATGAGAGGACGCATCCGCCTTGTATACAACCAGTGCGCAACAGGAACAATTAGCATTCATACCCTTCGACATTTGCCGCGGGAGACTGAGCACCTATGGGTTTGCTCGGAGTGCAATGACGTCGATTCTGATTTACAATAACAATTAAATAATTTTTTTAATTAATTAATTTATGATCCGAATCATCTAATTTTTTAAAATCATATACAAAATTGGACATACTTTTAAAAAAGAGCCACTGTTTTGTCCATTTTGCAATTAGCTAGATTTTTCTTCTTTGAATATTTCAGTGTATGTACATTTTTCTAATTTGTTCTGCATTTAATTAGGTAATTAACTTGTTACCACTCAACCAAGGTAAAACAAATCCAAACATAACTACTACTGTACTAAAGCCCACTCAATTTCAAAAACACATTGATATATAAAACTGATAGGTATATATTTACAATTATTTTACATGCTTTAAAAAAATGTTAACTAAAAACCACACAAAAAAACTTTAAAAAGTCAAGAATTGAATCGTTAAACAATTTCGCTGCAATTGTCTCTTCATCAGATACAATTCACTTAGATGGTGACAGTTAGAATAGTTATCAACATTGTCTTCGATTTTTTTTAAATTCCCTTATTAAAAACCAAAAAATTTGTTTTACATCCGAATGGAGGAAGACAGCCGATAGGATAGTCTGGCGCTCTCTCTTCCAAACCTCTGCACCTAACGGTAGAAGGGGAACGACTAAGTAAGCAAGTAAGTTAAACAAAGTCTGAACAATCAAGCCGTTAACATGGTGCAAGCACACCAACCTTTGCGCACTTTTTTTTTTTTTTTGGGAGTGTTACTATTTTTGGGAGTGTTACTATTTTTGGGAGTGTTACTATTTTTGGGAGTGTTACTATTTTTGGGAGTGTTACGAACGGAAAGAATGACAGAGTGGGCTGGAAAATTATATATATATGGATGGATGGATGGATGGATGGATGGATGGATGGATGGATGGATGGATGGATGGATGGATGGATGGATGGATGGATGGATGGATGGATGGATGGATGGATGGATGGATGGAAGACTTGACTTGGTCAAGGGTGATGAAGTATTATTTAGCATTATTGAAACAATGTCAGACTATCATCTAACTATCATTCTCTACTTCCTAAATCAAAATTAAAACTGCTTCTTTTATCTCCTGTGCAAATATAGACCAATACAAACTAATCAAGCTAGATTGAATTGAAGTCAGTAATAAATGCGTATCTTACCTTGTTTTTCCGAAGTCAAGAAGCACACAATATGTCGCACTGACATTTCAAAAACCTCTTACAATATATGTAGGACACTTTGACATATCCTAGCCTGAATGATTTTCTAGAGCTCTTGTGATAACATACGCCGACGAAACTTCTCGAACTAACATTCTCTCAAACTAATTCACACTTCATGGTATCTGCTAACTTTCGTTCATATAACTCTCTCTCTCCCACTCGCTCTCTCTCTCTCTATCGTCTCTCTCTCTCTCTCTCTCTCCCTCCCTCCCTCTATCTCTCTATCATCTCTCTCTATCTCTCTGCCTACAGTTCGTGTATTCTGCGGGGTCATTTTTCTGCCAGTATATGTGATTCAGCGTTCCGTGATCAAAACTCAGAAGCATCAACAGCTAATGCCACTTTCTATCATAAACAACAAACTGCTCTCGTTTCTTCCTAAACGCTTATTAAGTGACGTACCTCGGTTACACAAAAAGTACCAAGACCTTTCGGTTTCGGGAAAATTATCCATTTACAATAAATTAGGCGTATACCATCTAACAGTGTGATGGAATTACTACCTATATACTTGCTGTGCTACAATTATTTTCTTACCACTCTATCAAACCCCTTTACATTTCAGTCTGCCACCTATTGCGCTTTGCCGCTGATATGTTGGCGGTCACTTGCTTGTCGTGCTTGAAGAATAGTTCTTTTAATAAGTAGTACGTTCACGGTACCGACATACTCCAGTCTACCCAGCTGTGAATGGGTACCTCACAGAGTTAGGGAAAGAAAAGGCAGAGTGGATGGGAATTGGTGACCCCACCCCTCGATGCTGGACCTAGTCTGGTGAATTCTCTAACACTTCACTTCCCTACGACAGTATCTGCTAAGGGACTACCTTTACTTGTTACTTTCACCAAGAGCTGACTGTCAGACACACTGGATCTAAGTCAAGTCAAGTCAAGTCAAGTCATAAGTATTACTTATTGTGGTGGGTTTTGATGTTATTAAGTGTTGTTGCTATGTTTACTTAGTGTACTGAATGAGGTCAGCTGTGAAGGTCCCTGAGGATAACAGTTTATGTGAATTTACAGAGTACCTTGCTGCTACCACCCTACGACCTCAATCAGACTTATTCTTGACTAGTATGTCTGATAGCTACGTCTACTGTCTAGGGTAATGAAAATGTGGTGTGCTGGTAATTAAGTACACAAACACACACACAAACACTAATATTAATCTCTATGAATAAGTCAACTGACACTGTGGTTAAAATTTAGTAAGTTACAATTTTTTCCAAATTTATTTTGTCCTGAACCTAGTTTTCTTCTGGTCAGGACTTTCAACTCAATATGAATTAATTTCAATAGAATTACATATAATCAAGTAAACACATGAAAGACCTGTACATATACTTAATTTAAATTTGCTAATATTGGTACTAAAACTAAAGTCTTTATTAACTAGTGCTTGATGTCGGGTCGGGGTATTTTCATCATACCCAGTCCTTTATTTAACAGTGTTCATTTGCTCTTTAACAGGATTGATGGTGGAAAAGTGTATTCTTCTTCTTCCTCCTCGTTCGCCTTCAGAGTTCCACATTTCTGACTCTAATAAAGGCAGTAGTCAACCCAAGGCTCCCAACATCTCCAAACAGTTTTTCGTTGACAGAAGTGGGTTGTTGCCATATGCTACTCCGTTCATTACTGTAGGTTGGGCAGTATTGCAGCAGGTGTTCGACTGTCATTGGGCTGGTACCGCAGGTGCAGAGATCTGTTGCACCAATTTTGTATTTGTGGTACAGATGGTATCTCAATCTGTTGTGACCAGTGCGTAGCCGAAAAATGATGACCTGTTCTTTTCTGGATAGTTGATGATATGCATCATTTTTCAAATGTCCCGGGTGCTCTCTTTCCCATTTGGACTTGAATGTAGCCTTTATAGTAGTCTTTGCCGTTGCGTAAGTTGTCTCTATATTATTTTGTTGTAAGGCACCTCCTTCCTTAGCAAGTCTATCTGCCTCCTCATTTCCTGGTAAGTTGCAATGGGCTGGTATCCACTGGATAGTGCACTTCTTGAAGCATTCGGCTAGTCTTTCAAGGGAGATTATCAGATCTTTCAATCCTTTAGTTTGGTGGCTCTTCAGCGCTGATATTATTGAGAGGGCATCTGAAAAGATTACTATCTGTTTTTCTGCCTGTGCTTTGCATTCAATAAGAGTTTATATTATTTAGTACTCGTTGATGAATCTCAGCAGGCCAGGTCTTTAACACTTATCTGGCCTGTGACGATTGAAGATAGTTGTTGAAACCACTTAGGCCTTAACATAATACCTAATCCACCATGTTTACAAGCATTAATACATTGATAGCACAAACTCAGCTGAGCTGCTGGCTGGACTATGGCGTCCGTATTCCTTATATTATTTATTTATATATTCAGTGGACGTCACACTTCACAGCATCAACGATCTGCTTCTATGGACAGTCTTAAACAAAATGGCAACGAGCCGTCCAATTTTCTAATAATTTTAACTGTGTTGACCAATCAAATAGGAAAGCCAAGCTTTTTAAATTCAAAATTTTACACTAAGGTCCTAATTTGGTCCAATATGTAGTGTATTTCTGTCGGTCGGTCTGTCCGAACTTGGCATTCCCCAAAAATGGACTTGGTTTTGGTCCAACACTAAAAAAACACAATATTCAGTTTGAGCTATCCCATAATTTCTACCCTGTGTCTACCTCTTTTCCTACAGAACACATGACCCTTTTCCTGCTTTCTCTCAAGGACGCGTCAAAATGTAACCGCTAGTGACTGCAAAACGAACATCTGTCTGCGAGTCTGCACCGAACAAATCAATCTTTTGTCAATAACTTCCGAGTTATCTGTCCGTCCTTTTATTTGAAAGCATATTATTTATCAGGAAAAGATAAGCTCTTAAACTAGCTAATTTTTGTGATTCTAAACCTATTAATAAGGAATTCCATATCTTTTTCCATGTTAGTCTTGAAATCTATAATCTACCACTCGATCACTTCTTTTCACTGCTATTTTCAAACTAATTACGAGAATCGTCCGTATTATGTTGGGAATTACGTCATTCTCAATAAGAGCTAAGCCTGTTTTCGTGACCCAATTGACAAACATTTTTTAACTTTCGTCGTATTTCAAACAACTAACTACACGTTCGCGCGTATGCTAGGCTTAGATTCAAACCCCGTTTGCAGACGGCATCATTTTTCTCTTCCCTCCTTTTCTTACCCCGTCTGAACGAATAGGCCTTTCGTGTCCCCATGTAATAAATAGTTTTTTTCAATGACACTAGAAAACGACGTTACGGTCTACCAAAATCAACTCGCTTGTGGCGTGGGCGAAGAAGCAGCATCGTATCATAACTATATTTTATCCCTACATTTTATTTTATCTTTTATATTTATAATGGAGGATTTTATCGCTGTATCAATGTATTCCATCACACATCTCCCCACTTGAGAACATGCACTAATGCAAGTTCCAAAACCATTGATACACATATATAAAATTAACTCCTTACGCCTGCTGAATACTCTAAATTTGATCACAGGGGTGCCTACTGAGGAAATCTGCACCGACGTTCTGTGACCCCGGAATATATTCAATGGTAAATTGATATGGCTGAAATAATAACGACCATCGTAATAATCTGGCATTTTCATGCTTGGCCTGTGATAAGTATACGAGAGGCTGATGATCCGTTTGGACCACGAATGAACCATATAGATAGATATCTACCATATAGATAGATTTGGAACTTTTTTATCGCCCAGATTAACGCTAAACACTCTTTTTCGCTTGTGGAATAGCGTTAATCCGCTTTGTTCAACTTGCGGCTAGCATAAGCGACTAGGTTCAGTTCCCCATTGGGTGAAGAGGACCTTTGCAACAAAGTAGCCCCCAGACCCACATTGCTTGCGTCCGTTCTCACCACAAAATCCTGAGTCAAATCAGGCAATTTGAGAATAGGCTTGCTAGTGGGTTTTTCCTTTAACTCTTGGAATGCCAATTCACACTGCGCTGACCAAACAATTTTATCTGGATTTCCCTTGCGAGTCAAATCAGTCAGAGGAGCACATATAGAGTTAAAAATTGATATATTTTTGGTAAAAACCACACAACGACACGAATGATCGCACGTCTTTCTTTGTTTGTGGCCTAGGTGCTCTCTGCAATTTTTCCAAGTTCTTGGGATCAGGGGTCATGTTACCCTGATATACAGTATGTCCCAAGAATTCCAACTCTTTGCATCCAATACAACATTTTGTTGGTCTAGCAGTCAGGTTTGCTTCTCTGAGCCTATCAAATAGTATATTCAGAGAGTTAACGTGTTCTTCAAATGTTTCTGTAGCGATGAGGATATCATCCATGAAATTCGTGATACATGGATTATTCAAGGGATCCAACAATTTGCGCATCATCCTAGAAAACACACTCGGAGCATTTTTCAATCCAAATGGCAACATGTTGAATTCATAATGTCCCTCCGAGGAGCTAAAAGCTAAATAAGGTCGAACCTCAGGCTTCACTGGAATCTGGTAATAGCCTTTGCTAAGATCCACCTTCGAAAAATATTTTGCCTTGTTCAGTCTGGCAAATAATTGTTTTGTGTCCGGTAATGGATCCACCTGACCTTCTGTGACATCATTCAGTTTCCTGTAATCTATGCACAGTCTATGTTCCCCAGACGGTTTCCTCAACAAAACTACACTGGAGCTATAAGGAGATTCACTGTGAGAAATAATCTCTTCTTTCAACAAATAATTTATCTCCTCTTTCAATGCTTTCTCCTTAGCGAACGGAACAGAATAGGCTCTCATACAGATTGGTGTTGAGTCTACCAGCTTCATATCATACTCTAGCAAATTAGTATGCCCCGGTTTGTCTGTTAACACATCTGTATGTTCCTCCAGAACCTGTTGAACTCTCTCCCTCTGATTTTTAGTCAGGTGCTTACTGACTTTTACCTGTGCGGCTGTCTCACAGGGGTGTAGGGGGTATTCATGTGAGGTGAGTGGTTCCTTTTTCATTTCGGTTGCGATAGCCAAGGTCAGTAAAGGGGTGCCTTCCTGGATTTGTCTGTCCAGATACTTCTTTAAAAGGTTCACATGATATATTTTCTCCTTCCCCTTTTTGTCAATTTTATAATTTGTTCTAGACACCTTCTCTAGAACTGTATATGGACCTTGCCATCCAATTTGCAACTTATTATTGCTGCCGGGTAGCAGAAGAAGCACTTTCTCTCCCACAGCTAAGTCTCTGTCCTTTGCTTTCTTATTAAAATAAGCTGCGTGTTTCTTCCTGGCTTGTCTCAAATTATCATTTGCCAGTTTCCATCCAGCTTTCAGACGAGTGGTCAGCTCGTTCACATAGTTATATGATGAGGTAACAGTTTCCTCTGCCTTCTCATCTGTCGACGTCCTTAACAAGGCTTCCAATGGACCTTTTATTGCCCTCCCAAATAACAGGGTTGCGGGTGCCATCCCGGTTGAACTATGTGGTACTTCCCGATACGCAAACAACGCAGCGGGCAAAAATTGGTCCCACATATCAGGTTTCTCATGTGCCAGCTTTCTCAGGATAGAAATGAGAGTCCCATTGAACCTCTCTGCCTGGCCGTTCCCTTGTGGATGGTACGGGCTACAATGAAAGTGTCTGGCTTTAAATAGCTTAAAAACTTCTTCCGTTAGTTTCCCCTTGAACTGTGAGCCATTATCAGTCAAGATTTGATGCGGGAATCCTAATCTTGTGAATATTGTAAGCAATGCCTCTGCCACATGTTTCGAATCGATTGACAACAGGGCTACCGCCTCTCCCCACATAGAACAAGTGTCCACCAGAGTAAGGATGTAACTGTTCCTCCTCTTGGTCCGAGTGAGAGGTCCCACAATATCCACTGCAACCCTCTCAAAAGGTGTTCCCACTATGGGCATTTCCCCTAGAGTTGCAGGAGCAGTCCAATGCTTTGGAGCTACCCTTTGACATTCTGGACAGGATTTTACATATCTTTTTATATCTTCCGTTATCCCTGGCCAGAAGTAATGACAAGCTATACGCTGTCCTGTGGCGCTGATCCCCATGTGACCACTGAAGGGTATCGCATGCCCTAGTTCCATCACTTTCTCCCTATATGAAGTAGGAAGAACCAGCTGGCTGTGACCATTTGTTGCAGTTCCTGCCTTCCTGTATAACAATTTGTTCTTCATATAATAATCTCACTTGCTTGGAGGTGTGTGACATTTGGGCAATTTTTTTAAAACATGGCTTGAGTGTCCTATCCTCAGCCTGCGCCTTCCTCATCTCCTCTAGATGAGCATTTATAGGTTCACCTTCTTCCTCCTTTGACTGTGACCTGGTCTGCACTGTCGCCATGATCACAGGTATCTTGGGATTCCCCAAGAAGACATATCTACACCCCACTATCAGAGGGTAGATTGGTTCATCTATCACTGCTGCTCTGATTTCTTCTTCCACATAGCGAGTTTTCACAGTTATCCTTGCGATGGGAAGTGTCATGAGTGGTATGTCCTTAGTCGCCCCTTGTATTTCCACTGTTTCGGTGGTATACTGACCTGGGTTCACTAGGATAGAACTCACAACTGAATCAAAATCCAAACCTGTATCATATAGGCACCTTATGGTGACCCCGTTACAAACAACATCCTCACAAACTGGGGGGTGATAAGGTTCCTGCTGTCCAGTAGGTTTAACCTTTAATCTCTGGTTCCCCGATTTCATTGCAGCAAGGTTAGAAGGTTTCCTTTTACAAACTTCGGTGTTATGGTTGTCCTTCCTACACCATTTACACCACCTCTTTCCTTGGTTAAAAGGTTTTCTTTCATTATATTTTTGGTCATTGAACTGTGAGTTTCTATCACGATAATCATTTCGTGGCCTATCAAAGTTTGTCTTACTTTTGTTACCTTGTTCTTTGGTATCAAATTTATTAGAGTGCTGTGTGACCTTAAAATTCTCTATATGTTTCTTTTTAGTGCCAGCTATCTCTGCCTGGGCTGCTTTATACCTCTCAGCGACATTCAATACCTCACCCAACCTCTCTGCACCTTGTTCCATGAGAAACTTTCTCAGGTCTGAAGCCATGGACTCTCTTAATTGCTCTATCATGATCATTTCTTTAAGATCTTGGGTCTTCCCCAGAGCAGTCCATTTCTCCAAATAGGTTTCCAGTCTCGCAGAGAATTGGTGGTATGTCTCCCCAGACAAAAGCTTGGCATTTCTAAACTTCTTACGATAAAATTCACCATTCTTTTCATATCTTAATAACAGAGCCTGCTTTAGCATGTCATAATTGTCTTGGTCGTCTCTATTCATTTTTGCAAACACTTCGTAAGATGTTCCCCTAAGACCCTGGGATAACTTTAAGCTCCACCTTTCCCTCTCCAACCCATAGGTGGTGGCTAAAACTTCAAATCGGGATAAAAGTGATTCAATATCATCATCCCTCTCTACAAAATGGTCTAAATGGAACCCCATTGCTGAGTTAGAGGCTCCCTGACTGGCAGTGGCATCGGAGGTATGAGGGCTGTTACCGTTTTCAGGAGCATGGCCTTGAAATTCCAACTCCCTTAGTCGTAACTCGTGCTCCCTTTGTAATCTCTTATCTTCTGCTTCCCTCTCAGCAGCCTGTTTTCTTTCCTCTGCTTCTAATTTCTTCTCTTCCAATTGGAGCCGCTTTATTTCAGCCTCTTTATCTGCCTCCAATGCCCTAGCCTCTTTTTCAGCCTCAGTCTGCAGCCTCTTCTCTTCAACTAACCTCCTATCTTCCCTTTCAATATACTTGTCGCATTCCGAAATTACATATTGGATCAAAACCTGACCCTCCATATTCATTTCTTTAGCAGTCAGCACAGCAGCCGATCTGAATTTCGCTAGATCTGCCAGGATGTATCACACAACTCTAATAATGTTCTAAGATAGATTACAAAACTCTAATTACCAAAGTGACACTCTAATTAATTAATTACTACTGGCTGTGAAGATTCATCAACTCTTACTTTCCACCTTAAATATTTCTTATGAATAACTTTTAATTTTAGGGACACTGTTGAATTTATACACACTTATACCCCGATAGTTTAATCCCGGACGAGCCCCTAATATATGTGGTAGGTTTTGATGTTATTAAGTGTTGTTGCTATGTTTACTTAGTGTACTGAATGAGGTCAGCTGTGAAGGTCCCTGAGGATAACAGTTTATGTGAATTTTTAGAGTACCTTGCTGCTACCACCCTACGACCTCAATCAGACTTATTCTTGACTAGTATGTCTGATAGCTACGTCTACTGTCTAGGGTAATGAAAATGTGGTGTGCTGGTAATTAAGTACACAAACACACACACAAACACTAATATTAATCTCTATGAATAAGTCAACTGACACTGTGGTTAAAATTTAGTAAGTTACAATTTTTTCCAAATTTATTTTGTCCTGAACCTAGTTTTCTTCTGGTCAGGACTTTCAACTCAATATGAATTAATTTCAATAGAATTACATATAATCAAGTAAACACATGAAAGACCTGTACATATACATAATTTAAATTTGCTAATATTGGTACTAAAACTAAAGTCTTTATTAACTAGTGCTTGATGTCGGGTCGGGGTATTTTCATCATACCCAGTCCTTTATTTAACAGTGTTCATTTGCTCTTTAACAGGATTGATGGTGGAAAAGTGTATTAGTTACACAATGGAGTTTATATTATTTAGTACTCGTTGATGAATCTCAGCAGGCCAGGTCTTTAACACTTATCTGGTCTGTTACGATTGAAGATAGTTGTTCCTTAGGCCCACTCCTCACATGCGCTGAGGTAGTATGGTAGGCATCTCATTTCATACAGTGTTGTACTCTTCAGAATATCTGGCACTAGCACAGTGCCAGACAAAGAAACTCTGAAACCACAAAATTAGGCTAGGTCTTAACATAATACCTAATCCACCATGTTTACAAGCATTAATACATTTTAAAAAAAGACAGGGTCAGATCTCTCTGACCGACCCAGCACATCTACATTAATGCTGTTATCAAGTAGCACTAGTTTCACATTCCTCTCCTCTAAGGCCGGCACTGCATCT
This sequence comes from Oreohelix idahoensis, assembly GCA_024509875.1. NCBI lineage: Eukaryota > Metazoa > Mollusca > Gastropoda > Stylommatophora > Oreohelicidae > Oreohelix > Oreohelix idahoensis. The sequence continues at coordinate 270,773 of JAMPIV010012362.1, forward strand.
GAAATATTATCATTAATCTCTTCTTTCCATATAATAAGGTGGGTGATATGTTTCCACCTGACCACCTGAAAAGAAACATCTGTATTCTACATTTCTGATAGTTTATCATATTATATTTCAACCTCTAGGCCCTGCAACAGTTGGCTGGGGACCTAGAATAAGTATTCACTTGTCGTAATCATTTTTCATTATATGGCAGTATCACTCACTCAGAATTGTTAAATAAAAAGGTTAATAATTTATGTCTTACCACAATTCAAAATGAAACACACAGGTACGTTGAAATAGCACAAACTCAGCTGAGCTGCTGGCTTGACTATGGCGTCCGTATTCCTTATAATATTTATTTATATATTCAGTGGACGTCACACTTCACAGCATCAACGATCTGCTTCTATGGACAGTCTTAAACAAAATGGCAACGAGCCGTCCAATTTTCTAATAATTTTAACTGTGTTGACCAATCAAATAGGAAAGCCAAGCTTTTTAAATTCAAAATTTTACACTAAGGTCCAAATTTGGTCCAATGTGTAGGGTATTTCTGTCGGTCGGTCTGTCCGAACTTGGCATTCCCCAAAAAATGGACTTTGTTTTGGCCCAACACTAAAAAAAAACACAATATTCAGTTTGAGCTATCCCATAATTTCTACCCCGTGTCTACCCCTTTTCCTACAGAACACATGACCTTTTTCCTTCTTTCTCTCAAGGACGCGTCAAAATGTAACCGCTAGTGACTGCAAAACGAACATCTGTCTGCGAGTCTGCACCGAACAAATCAATCTTTTGTCAATAACTTCCGAGTTATATGTCCGTTCTTTTATTTGAGAGCATATTATTTATCAGGAAAAGATAAGCTCTTAAACTAGCTAATTTTTGTGATTCTAAACCTATTAATAAGGAATTCCATATTTTTTCCATGTTAGTCTTGAAATCATAATCAACCACTCGTTCACTTCTTTTTACCGCTATTTTCAAACTAATTACGAGAATCGTCCGTATTACGTTGGGAATTACGTCATTCTCAATAAGAGCTAAGCCTGTTTTCGTGACCCAATTGACGAACATTTTTTAACTTTCGTCGTATTTCAAACAACTAACTACACGTTCGCGCGTATGCTAGGCTTAGATTCAAACCCCGTTTGCAGACGGCATCATTTTTCTCTTCCCTCCCTTTCTCACCCCGTCTGAACGAATAGGCCTTTCGTGTCCTCATGTTATAAATAGTTTTTTTCAATGACACAAGAAAACGACGTTACGGTCTACCAAAATCAACGCGCTTGTGGCGTGGGCGAAGAAGCAGCATCGTATCATAACTATATTTTATCCCTACATTTTATTTTATCTTTTATATTTATTATGGAGGATTTTATCGCTGTATCAATGTATTCCATCACACTTATAATAACCTCCTACAACTTCTTCTTCCTCGTCGTCGTCTTTTAAATAACCAGATCAATCTCTCTTACAATGCTGACTGTCCGTCTCAGGCATCACTCGTCACAATCCAGTGGCTCCCTTAACTAGGTCGGAGAAGGCCACGCTGTCAACCTGCTCCTCTCATGGAGCCGACAGTTTTAGAGGACATGTTCAACTTTTTGTTTGTCCACTCCACATGGACACATATCTGTTTGTTTGTCCACCCCACATGGACACATATCTGTTTGTTTGTCCACCCCACATGGACACATATTTGTTTGTTTGTCCACCCCACATGGACACATATCTGCCTGTCCGACTTTTTTTTTTCTAACCAGCTGCACTTGTGCTTCAGCCCTTCAGCCCAATGACATATCATTGCGAGGCTTGGGAGCCTGTGTACTTGCCTTTCAACCCGGTCAGGAGCTTCGCCCCTTCCTTTCCACAGAGGGTTTGTTGTCAGGAGCCACTCTTGTTATTGCAGTTCTCTGGTCGAAGGCACTTCTTCAAATGTCTTCGCCAGGACTCGAATTAATCCAGTCCAAGTCCTGGTCGAAGACACTGCCTCAAATGTGCTCGCCATGGCTCGAACCTGGATGACCTGATCGCCAGCGCAGTGTGGTAAACGTTACGCCAGTGCGGCTCCCTTTTTTCAATTAAAGTGTTTGCTACTTTTCTTTATAGCATGCCCCTTTCAACCATCTACCATGTACATGTGTCACGAAATGGATTTAGGACTAGAGACTGTCTACATACAGTGACAAGACACTAGTGAGAAGAAAGACTGAAAAGATAGATTTAGAAGAAAATGATAGTGCAATGTGAACAGTTGACACTATTGGCTCCGAGGTTAAGAACCGAGGTTGATTCTTTCCTCGCCACTTCGGACGTCTTATGTGCTATAGTTGTCAACAACCTCTAGCTACCCTAAGGGGATAAGGTTATATCAAGCTTCACAAACACCAAGATACAGACAACATATAGCTACTGTACTTAAAGGAAATGACTGATGCCAGCTACAATTTATACAAGTTTATTATACACCTATAAACAAACTCATATACATGTCAAATACATAAAGTGCGAGGATGCACACCTGAAACACAATCAAGCACAGATAAAAATGCATCAACCCCAACCCTTCTCCCACAATTGCAACCTGTATGGAGAAAGAAGGTAAGGTTAACTGAAATGAACTACACTGCACTTGATGTCGCCTACACTCCAAACTAGCTGTTCTAAATTCTAACTCTAACTCTAAGTCCACTGATAGCTGGAACGACTACGAAGTGTCTACACAATCTCTGCACAGACTTCGGTTCTACACAGCCTATCCTGGAATCTCCTGAACACAACTAACTGCACCTCTAAACTTCAGCAGCGGTCCTCTGCTATGATTCACCAAAACTAACAGTTCTGCCTATCTGTGCTGACTTCAGTAGAGAGAATGTTTACCCTCTCTCTCTCCACTAACTCTGGAAGTGATGACTAAGGTTTAACAGAACCCCACTGGATTCTGGACTGGAACTGTAGCTGGCTTCTCCTAACACCTCTGAGGTTACCTGCCCGATTACCTATGACTGGGCGATGGGGCTATCGGCTTTATTATGGCCGTGAAGAAGCGAACATAAAATTACCACAACGCTGGCAGCATGCCAAATCTGCGTGTGTAACCGACCGAGCGTCAGAACTCAGGATTTATCTACAAAAATCCTATTCGCTGGAAAATGTCTTCCCCTGGCTGGGAAAACGTATTTTCTTCCTCTCCTTCCACCACTGGCAATTCATGCACGACTTAGCTTGTCGGCGAATGCCACAACTTCGCCGTGGGAGAAATTTTTGTGGTATCAAAAATTCTGCTCTTCCCCACAAAAGCCGGCACCTGCTGTTTAGACAAAAGCAACAACAACAGCTAAACTAAACGTTAATACTCTATTTCTAATAACACCACCTCCCTGACTCTTCAACACGTAACTCCCCTCTCTTCTCTCTCTCCGAGTCAAAATAAACATCCCCCGGTAATACAACACCGCAGACCGTCTGACCCAGGTTCTGCCTGACTAACTCCGAGCAACAACAATATTTTCACTGGCCCGTCTGGGCAGACGTACTGTGGCCTACTTCTTACGCCGACACTACATGCAGCAAATTATTAACACAAAATAAAACTAGCCCTCTCTAGGAATTCCTAAAATTCCCGTCAATGATAGTAATCACATTCAAAATGTAATACAAAATAATTCCCTTTAAAATTACTTCTCCCATCTTTTGAATTCACAGAACAATAATGCACCATCAATAACATATACCCTGTTAGATGCTAGCATATATATATGCCGTCAAAAGTTATACATAATGGTTATCAATTAAATCTCAGTAGTTACAAACACGTGGTTTCAATGTTATGACCACGTGCTTCTCTCCCCCTCGTCCCTCTGAACATCGTATCAATAAATATACCGTAACCAACGCGCCCACGTGCTTTACAAATTCCACATCTTCTCCCCTCGTCCACCTATAGAAGTGTACTATAATATAAATAACTTGCATTACATTCTCAATAAAATCACAAATACACAGACTCCCGTCATTCTGTAAATAAATATGATTCGCAGATGCGAGTTTCTCTCCCGACCGACTTTGCAATAATACAAAGCGGTGATATCTCAACTTTTAAACCATGCCGCTATTCCTTCAACAAGGAATTAAATGGACCTATAAAGTTTCAAGTCTATCACTAAGATCGTATTTGATGGCTCTGGCGATGAGAATTAACATTAAACTTAAACTGCCCAAAGAAACTTAAATGATCGGCTAGGACTAGAAAAATTAAATAAAGTCCTCACGCAAAAATTCATGCTTACCAAATCTCGAATGTCCAACTGAAAGGCAATCGACAATTTGCTTCTGGCACCCGGCTTGGCAAGTTATAGACGAAGAGAACGAAAATATGAAATGCTAGCCTATTTATTATCAAGACCCCCACGCGCCGACTTCATGACGTCATATGCGCGGCGTGGTTCTAAAGCCAATGGGAGCTCTGCATTTCAACTGCAGTTAGCTCTCAGCCACTCAGAACCTTAGATCATGCTGATGCAACCAGTTTCTGCTAGACAAAGAAACGGGAATTCGTCCTAGCCCTATACTGCGGAAATGAAGCAAAAATGGCCGCAATTAATTTAACTCCCGAAAAATGCGTCTAGGGCCACCTGCCCTATCTTTAAAAAAGACTAAAACTGGGGCAAAACCTGAACTAGCCTCTATAATCTTAATCTAGAGAAATACTGTCCAGTTCCCTACACCCCCATTCTAAACACATAGATCAAACTCCATCGTGATCTCATCTTGAAAAAACGTAAATAATAGAAGGAGAAGAAACATGGAGAAGGATTACCTGTAATCCCTCCTACAAATAGTGAACAAAATGCAAGGGGAAAAAGACATGGGCCATTTGAAAGACAGAATCTCAGTACTTTCGTCACATCACTCCCCCCTTTCAAAGATTGAGCAACGATCTCATTACTGAAATCTCTGAGTTTCACATTGGCCCTTAACGCTGTCTACAAGGCTGTCTGTCCTTACCCCTCCTATTCAGTGTTCTTCGACCTTCCTCTTTTGCGTTTCCTCCTTCTTCCTGTCCCAGAATGAGCTCCTATGCTCCGTTGGGAGAGTTGATCTCTCTTCGGACCTGTGCCGTCTAATGGCGGGTCTGAACTTTCCCTTGCTATGACCGTCAAACGGCTGTCCTGGTCAGCTGCTGTGACCGGCGGGCGCTGTGGTGACCTGGCGATGGCAACTTCCTCGCTGCGCGTCGGCGGGTTTGTGACCGCTGGTACAGTGCGAGAACGATGCAACGTCTCGGGTTCCTCTGGTGTAGAGCCTCCAATTTCTTGCTGGGTTTCTATTGAGTCCTCACTGATCTCAATAGCTTCTACCTTTGAAGAAAAGTAGGTAAGATCTGCCCCTGGCAGTGGTTCTGGACTCACTCTTCCCCTACCAACATGAAGAGGGACAGAGCTCTCTAAAGTAGCTCCTTGCAAATACGTAAGGCCGCTTTTCTCACTCTTTTCTGGCCTGAAAAAATGGTGAGATGAAACTGTAGACCACAGGAGCTCTCCGTCTAACACCCTGGTTCTACCTTCAACCTTGCCCTCCCCTGTGAGAGTTACTGGCGTCAGTTGGAATGTGTCCTGCAGTGACACTTGACGGTTTAAGATCCCGTTAGATCGCGGAGAATCTGAGTTAAAGCTCTCCGTGACTGGTTCCAATGTTCCGTGAAACAAATTGGAAAATATAGCCAATTTTCCAGGCTGCTCGTTACAAGAGTCGTTTCCTGTAAACGAGATACGAGAGTTGTGGGGCCCATCTCCGTTTATAGGCAAACGGATACTCAGATCACTGTCCTCCTCCGTTTGAGTAAAGTGCTGGTCGGATGGGGCTCCAGGGCTGGTTGGAACTATATGCTCGCTCAGACCGCTATCTTGTGCCCTATGAAGATGGCGCTGGTCGTTGACATATGTAATACCGCTCTTGTCAGTATGTCCCTCACTTGAAGGAGCTAATACCATCGGGGGCCTAATTCCCGACAACAAAGAGTGTACTTCCTGAATCAGAGGCGTCGTCACCGCTGTTTGGCCGGTTGGCTGAACAGGGCTGGCAGGCGAATTTGCTTCTGCAAATAACATATCACTGTCGTCAGAGGCGTTGCACCTCTCCTTGGCACGACAGCTATGTTTGAGCTCGCTCGGGGCTCCGTGAATTAGGGGTTCTCCTTTTTCACTTATCTGGCCTGCAGTAGGCCCCTTTGCATCAGCAAGGATCGGTGTGGTCGGGTTCCCCAAAACTAAATATGGGTTGCCGAGAATGAAGTCATAGGCTGGCTGAGCCGTTACAGCTGCCTTGATGGTGCCAGACACGAACTTACATTTTACCTTAATATTGGCTACTGGAAAGCACTGTGAAGACCCTTTCCTTAAAACTCCACCAATATTCACTTTTTCTCTGGTCATCTGCCAGGGCTTCACCAGATGTCGGGCGACTATGCTGGGGTATGTAAGCCCACTGTCAAATAAACATGTTGTCTCAGTCCCGTTCACGTTGGCTGGTCCACTGTTGGAGAACAACTTCTCTGACGGGAAGGGTTTCCACTTCTTCCCTTGTTTCACCCTCACAGGCCTTAAACAAGCCACCTGATGAGCGGGTTGTTTGTTTGGGCACCGTGTTGTCCAATGAGAAGTAGTCCGACAGAACCTACAATATCTCTCATTATCTCCCCGGTTCCTGACGGGTTCATGAGAAGTCGGCCCCTGTGTTCTGTTAGGCGGCTGGGAGCGCATGTTATGACTGGGAGGGGGCTCCTTGCGAGACGGCCCTTGCTGCTGGTGAGCTGAAGAGGAAGGCGAATGCGATGAAGATGCTCCTTTGTCCGGGGCTGGCAGGTCAGGGTGTTTTCTTTTCTGGCCCACTACTTCGGCCTGTGCCGACTGGAACCTTTCAGCAAATAGAATAATCTGGTCCAGTTGCTGGGCGCCCTGCTCCGCCAGGTACTTCCTTAAGTCTGGAGACATGTTGGCCTTTATCTGTTCGCACAGAACTAATTCTTCCAATCCTTCAAAAGATTTAGCCAAACCCGACAACTCTCTCCAGCGAGTGAGGTAATTCATCAGCCTCTCTGCGAACTGGGGAAAACTTTCTCCTTTCTCCAGACGACTTTCCCGAAACATCGTTTGGCACTTCCGGGGAGTCCATTGGAATCGCTGTAACAGGGCGTTCCGCACAGCCTCAAAGTTACCTTGGTCATCTACCAGCATCTTGCTATAGACCTCATACGCATGTCCTCTTAGAGATTGAGATAATTTGAGACACCAAAGACTATCATCCAGCACGTATGCCTTTGCCATCCGTTCAAATTTTTCTAAAAATACCTCAATTTTCTCATTCCCGTTAGGAAAAGAGTCCATTGGAAAATTCATGGCTGCCATCCGGGGCCCTCCGTTTCCTGAGGTGTCTGTCGCCCCTGCTCCGGGAGAATCTCCGTTAGCCGAACTGCCTTCCGAAGATCGGTACTGCAGTTCCAGAGAACGCATGGCAAGTTCATGCTGTCTCTCTGCTGCCTTCTCCCTCTCTTGTGCTTCCAATTTCCGAAGTTCCATCTCAGCCTGCCTCTCCTCTTTCTCCGCTTCCCTTTTCTCTCTCTCCGTCTGCCGGTCCTGTTCCCTTATAATGTAAGCCCTAGTCTCGGCCTCATCCATTCCCATGCTTTTAGCTGCGTCCTTCCATGCAGTAAGTAGCTTGACCAATTCAGCCATCTTACCGGACAAATCAGCAGTACTCACAACGAGGGGAAATGACAAAAAAGGAACAAGAAAAATTTACTGTTACCTACTAGGAATATGCTGTCGCAAAAACCCGCACTCAGACTAGCACCAAGTCTGACTAATAACTACCTGAAAAAAATTCCAGTTATCCAGCTACCCGAAACCCGAATTTACTTTCCTGTTAAGAAAAAAATTCGATTAGCCATCAATTACTTCTAAGTCATAAACAACCTTACTACAACTAACATCTAAACTGACTACAACCTGTGGAAAAAACTTATAGCTGGATCAGTCTTAATATAGCTCAAGTCTAGGGGATTTTTAAGAAATCTATTTCCAGAACTTTCTTCAGAGACAATTTATGAATCTAGAATTGATCCCAACAAAGATGATCCCAAGGACGACGCCACCCACTTTGTCACGAAATGGATTTAGGACTAGAGACTGTCTACATACAGTGACAAGACACTAGTGAGAAGAAAGACTGAAAAGATAGATTTAGAAGAAAATGATAGTGCAATGTGAACAGTTGACACTATTGGCTCCGAGGTTAAGAACCGAGGTTGATTCTTTCCTCGCCACTTCGGACGTCTTATGTGCTATAGTTGTCAACAACCTCTAGCTACCCTAAGGGGATAAGGTTATATCAAGCTTCACAAACACCAAGATACAGACAACATATAGCTACTGTACTTAAAGGAAATGACTGATGCCAGCTACAATTTATACAAGTTTATTATACACCTATAAACAAACTCATATACATGTCAAATACATAAAGTGCGAGGATGCACACCTGAAACAAATTCAAGCACAGTTAAAAATGCATCAACCCCAACCCTTCTCCCACAATTGCAACCTGTATGGAGAAAGAAGGTAAGGTTAACTGAAATGAACTACACTGCACTTGATGTCGCCTACACTCCACACTAGCTGTTCTAAATTCTAACTCTAACTCTAAGTCCACTGATAGCTGGAACGACTACGAAGTGTCTACACAATCTCTGCACAGACTTCGGTTCTACACAGCCTATCCTGGAATCTCCTGAACACAACTAACTGCACCTCTAAACTTCAGCAGCGGTCCTCTTCTATGATTCACCAAAACTAACAGTTCTGCCTATCTGTGCTGACTTCAGTAGAGAGAATGTTTACCCTCTCTCTCTCCACTAACTCTGGAAGTGATGACTAAGGTTTAACAGAACCCCACTGGATTCTGGACTGGAACTGTAGCTGGCTTCTCCTAACACCTCTGAGGTTACCTGCCCGATTACCTATGACTGGGCGATGGGGCTATCGGCTTTATTATGGCCGTGAAGAAGCGAACATAAAATTACCACAACGCTGGCAGCATGCCAAATCTGCGTGTGTAACCGACCGAGCGTCAGAACTCAGGATTTATCTACAAAAATCCTATTCGCTGGAAAATGTCTTCCCCTGGCTGGGAAAACGTATTTTCTTCCTCTCCTTCCACCACTGGCAATTCATGCACGACTTAGCTTGTCGGCGAATGCCACAACTTCGCCGTGGGAGAAATTTTTGTGGTATCAAAAATTCTGCTCTTCCCCACAAAAGCCGGCACCTGCTGTTTAGACAAAAGCAACAACAACAGCTAAACTAAACGTTAATACTCTATTTCTAATAACACCACCTCCCTGACTCTTCAACACGTAACTCCCCTCTCTTCTCTCTCTCCGAGTCAAAATAAACATCCCCCGGTAATACAACACCGCAGACCGTCTGACCCAGGTTCTGCCTGACTAACTCCGTGCAACAACAATATTTTCACTGGCCCGTCTGGGCAGACGTACTGAGGCCTACTTCTTACGCCGACATTACATGCAGCAAATTATTAACACAAAATAAAACTAGCCCTCTCTAGGAATTCCTAAAATTCCCGTCAATGATAGTAATCACATTCAAAATGTAATACAAAATAATTCCCTTTAAAATTACTTCTCCCATCTTCTGAATTCACAGAACAATAATGCACCATCAATAACATATACCCTGTTAGATGCTAGCATATATATATGCCGTCAAAAGTTATACATAATGGTTATCAATTAAATCTCAGTAGTTACAAACACGTGGTTTCAATGTTATGACCACGTGCTTCTCTCCCCCTCGTCCCTCTGAACATCGTATCAATAAATATACCGTAACCAACGCGCCCACGTGCTTTACAAATTCCACCTCTTCTCCCCTCGTCCACCTATAGAAGTGTACTATAATATAAATAACTTGCAGCATTACATTCTCAATAAAATCACAAATACACAGACTCCCGTCATTCTGTAAATAAATATGATTCGCAGATGCGAGTTTCTCTCCCGACCGACTTTGCAATAATACAAAGCGGTGATATCTCAACTTTTAAACCATGCCGCTATTCCTTCAACAAGGAATTAAATGGACCTATAAAGTTTCAAGTCTATCACTAAGATCGTATTTGATGGCTCTGGCGATGAGAATTAACATTAAACTTAAACTGCCCAAAGAAACTTAAATGATCGGCTAGGACTAGAAAAATTAAATAAAGTCCTCACGCAAAAATTCATGCTTACCAAATCTCGAATGTCCAACTGAAAGGCAATCGACAATTTGCTTCTGGCACCCGGCTTGGCAAGTTATAGACGAAGAGAACGAAAATATGAAATGCTAGCCTATTTATTATCAAGACCCCCACGCGCCGACTTCATGACGTCATATGCGCGGCGTGGTTCTAAAGCCAATGGAGCTCTGCATTTCAACTGCAGTTAGCTCTCAGCCACTCAGAACCTTAGATCATGCTGATGCAACCAGTTTCTGCTAGACAAAGAAACGGGAATTCGTCCTAGCCCTATACTGCGGAAATGAAGCGAAAATGACCGCAATTAATTTAACTCCCGAAAAATGCGTCTAGGGCCACCTGCCCTATCTTTAAAAAAGACTAAAACTGGGGCAAAACCTGAACTAGCCTCTATAATCTTAATCTAGAATAATACTGTCCAGTTCCCTACACCCCCATTCTAAACACATAGATCAAACTCCATCGTGATCTCATCTTGAAAAAACGTAAATAATAGAAGGAGAAGAAACATGGAGAAGGATTACCTGTAGTCCCTCCTAAAAATAGTGAACAAAATGCAAGGGGAAAAAGACATGGGCCATTTGAAAGACAGAATCTCAGTACTTTCGTCACAACATGGAGTTGCTGTTTATATCATTTTCAATTTGTTTTACAGACGGTATTTGAGTCTGCAATGGTCGGTCTTAGTCTGGAAATTATTACTTGGTCTCGTCTTGGTAATGTATAGTATGGTTCTGCAGTATCGGACTCTGTGTGTTCCTTATTTCATTTGTCTCTTTGGTTATCTCTATTGCTTATATCTCTTCATTTATAGCCCTGCCTTCTGTTTGAATTTTCCTTTCTCCTTTTTTGCAAGGTTATCTGCCTTCTCATTTCCATATATATTGCAGTGGAAAGGGAGTCACAGTACTTTTATTTTTTTTAATTCATACCTGGTTTTCATGAGTGCTTCTGCAAGGTTGTGTAATGCATTGTTGAGGGTTGTAATGACTGATAGTGAGTCTTCAGTGTTAATTTATGTATGTGCACTCAGTTTACTGTAGTTCTGCAGTTGTCACATACTTCTTGGGTCGATCTCTTGTCATCTCCGGCCGCATTTAGTTACAATTGTTGAGCGTACTGATTACGTGAAATTTCCGTGGTCGGCACATTTCTTTCTCTGCTATCAGGCAGATATTTGGTATTTTCAAATCACCTTACACTCCTTGCAGTAATAGTTAACATCTTTGTTTGCCCGCTTGACCTTGTTAAGAGTAGGCGGATGATGCAACGTTAACCGACAATCCGTTGGTAGACATTCTCGTATACCAGAAGTTGGGTGCCTGTTTCACACGGAAAACGGCCAGCAAAGGTTGATTATCGCTGATAAGACTAGCGTAAACTTTTAGCCCAGATAGTAATACGTTGCAATTGTGTTTGCACGAGGACGGGGCGATAAGTATCAGTCGGACACACCTGATCGGGAATGTTGTATTAGTTCCAGGAAGATGTAAGAAGTTGTATGTAATCTTTGACGATAATTTTCGAATGTCACAAATACCATATATGGAACGCGTGACCTTTACAATCACACACATAATCCCTGTGACGAAATTTTTGAATAAACCCCATCCTAAACACGCATGTTTGAAACTATTGGCCGGCACTCGAGATGTAAACACAACAACGTTTCTGATTATGGCCTGGTCTAGTAGTAAACGACAGGTGCCAGGAACGAAAGGAGGAATATAACCTGACACTTTTGTAATTTATAGCACTGTGAAAATTAACCTTGTCGAGAAAACAACCAGACCTGCCAGAGTTAAGAAAAAAAATCAGAATTCAAATATCGGACCGGACTTGTTGGAGCCTCTTGAGGACTTAAAAGCCCAGGAAAACTCAACTATTATTAGCAAGGAAAACCAGAATCTGAGGAATCTGAAACACGGTGTCAAAGTGGGAGCTTAATATAAAGTAACAACCCTAGAACTCGTGTAAGAGGCATCTTCAAGAAGTTTGTGATCCCAAAGTCAATTTGTACAGAAGTTTTACATTTATAATTCTATATTTTGCATTATTAACACGTGAAATAATATGTATATATTGACATGTGAGTATTAATATGTGAAAATTGCTAAGTGGATGTCCAAGTCATTTGAGGCTAGCAACCTCAGCATATAGAATGATGATTTCATGAACCACGTCTGCAAGTGCTGGTGACTGCTTTATGCGAGTTTCTTATAGAGAACTAAAAGCAGAGGTAGTCCCAAGGTCCATATGGAGCAGGAAGTGAATGATGAAAGAAATGATGTACATATTATATTATTAACATTTTCAGCCAGTGCAGATGTAAATGAAAACATATTCAATCTATATTATTAACCTTTCCAACCAATGTAAAGTTAAACATAAATCTATTCAATTTAAATGTAAAGAAACTTTTTGCTCAATGGGATTAAGATTAATTCTCATCGAGGGTAAAGTTCTGAGGTAGATGGGATGGTGGAATGAAAAGAGGGGGCACATGAGTATGTATCAGGAAAACACAATACTCAAGAAGGTATTTGTTCTCTTCTACTGTGACACTAGTCGGTGGTACCAAATGAGGGTACTGTCTCTAGAACAAGTGAGGGTATAAGTGGCTAAAGTCGACGCTAGACACTATCATCAGACAGGTCTTAGAGACGCGGGACCAGCTTGTTAATGACGCCCTGACACTTCTTGGAACATGATACAACTTTCAAACTTGACCAGTGACGAGTGTGATCCAGTCATCTATCTGTAAAGTTCCAAACATCTGCTGGAGCAGAACCTCATTGGTAGCTAAGTAGAAACGTAAAAGCTGGCAAATGAACTCTTACCAAGTACTCCATAACATCACTAGATGATGATTATTGTTTGTTAAAGAATTATTCATTTTTACACTGTTAACTATAATTGATTATTAAATTTTTTATTTGTATATATAAACAAATCTGAAGTTGATTTAATCATTTTGAATGTACTACATCCGTATGTCTCAGACAATTTCTTAAATATACTTAAACAGAGCTATACAACAATAATAAGAGGAATTTCACTGAATTAACTCAGCTGGTGGCTTGAACGAGCTAACGAATTATAAGAAAACCCTTTCCTTCACATAAGTTGACCTCAGATACTAGAGTTAACATTTGCTAAGCCTCATGCAGCATTGTTCTCGCTTTTCTGAATATCTTGTGAACGCGCCCTTGAGGTAGAAGCATCATTATCCCTCTACCTACAACTCTGCCAAGAGTAATCTTGTGCGAAGGCAGACACCTTTGAAGACCCACATTAGTTACTCTTGAGTTCTGGCCACTGTTGGACCACTACTGCAGAGCTAAGGTGATGCAACCCGTGACAGCAGTGTTGAATTATTCATGAGCGCACACTTTACTGTAGATCTCCAGTGTTGATTTATTGTGTGTAAATACTTTACTGTAGATCTCCAATGTTAACTTATTCATGTGCACACACTTTATTGTAGATCTCCAGTGTTGATTTATTCATGTGCTCACACTTTACTGTATATCTCCAATGTTGATTTATTCATTTGCACACACTTTACTGTATATCTCCAATGTTGATTTATTCATGTGCACACACTTAACTGTAGATCTCCAGTGTTGATTTATTCATGTGCACACACTTTGCTGTAGATCTCCAGTGTTGATTTATTCATGTGCACACACTTTGCTGTAGATCTCCAGTGTTGATTTATTCATGTGCACACACTTTACTGTAGATCTCCAGTGTTGATTTATTCATGTGCACACACTTTACTGTAGATCTCCAGTGTTGATTTATTCATGTGCACACACTTTGCTGTAGATCTCCAGTGTTGATTTATTCATGTGCACACACTTTACTGTAGATCTCCAGTGTTGATTTATTCATGTGCACACACTTTACTGTAGATCTCCAGTGTTGATTTATTCAAGTGCACACACTTTGCTGTAGATCTCCAGTGTTGATTTATTCATGTGCACACACTTTGCTGTAGGTCTGCATTACTGGAATGATCTTTATTATCCTTCATGTTCATGTGGAGCTAGGCCTCCATTAAGTTCACATCAAGTAACTGTTATGTTATTCCGTTCAAGAACTAAACATATGCTTGTAACACCTTCTGCGTCCGTCTCCAAATCCCTTCTCTGTATGTTTTCTATGTCCTACTATTTAGAGGGTCGGAGTGGCTATTAGGTATGGCGTCTGCCTCTAATTCTAATGGTAGCTGGTTCGCTCCCAGCACAGGGAATATAATTGCTGGAATTTTTTTTCAGAACTAGTGGTTCCTAATGATGTTACTCATTAGAGGAGTTGCCTCTTCCCTGTTAATTTGTACAGTAGATTCTTCCCCAGGGGACAGAGAGTTCTCTACATATCGGTTCTTATCTTGTTGTTGTGATCCCATTACGTTCTGTAGGAAGTACGTGGTAAGGCCCCAATCTCTTCCACGGTGGCTAGCCGTTGTCTTTTTCTATGTCCAACACGCCTCTAGTGCGCCACACACTTTGCTGTTCCGCTTTGCGAGCCGTTGATCTTCTCAGATTCCTCCACCTCACTCACCGTCTCAGTCTTTGTGTACTAGGGATGGACATTCCCTTGAGTAAGATTGCTTCTACTCCACCCATGTAGTTTAGCTAGTCAGCCAAGACTGTTGCCCGGGATGTGGCCACCGCCGTACACAAGCGGTATTCGAGGAGCCACACATGAGCTAGATAAAGAGAGGAGAACCAAATAGGATCCTGACTATCCTAAAAAGGACATGGCTATCTCTCACCGTGAGGTACTATCCCTCTCTCTTTATCCTACATATAGATGCAAAAGAACGGTGGATAGAAACAAAATGCAAGGAAATAGAAGACTTGGAAGCAAAGCACATGACAAGAGATATGCATGAAGAAATAAAGAAATTATCAAATCGGTCGCGGTTTGCACAAGGAGGAAGCTGTATCAAGAACAAAAATGGTGTAATATTACTTGATGAGAAAGACATATCAAACAGATGGGCAGAATACGTAAAAGAACTATTCGAGGACAACAGAGGTAAAAAACCATCACCAGATTCCAATGAAGGCCCAAACATTCTCAGATCAGAAGTAAAGAATGTCATTCATATGATACAAAAAGGAAAATCAGCAGGCATGGATAACATAAAAATTGAAATGATAGAAGCTCTGGAGAGCTTTGGTATAGATACAATCACAGAAATATGCAACGATATATACAATACAGGATATTTACCACACGACATGAAGACATCAGTTTTCATAACATTGCCCAAAAAACCAAATGCAACAGACTGTTCAGACTTCAGAACAATCAGCCTGATGAGTCATGCAATTAAGATACTGCTCAAAATCATACAGGAAAAAATAAAAAGTAAAGTAGACAGCGAAATCCAAGAAGAACAGTTTGGTTTTAGACGGAACAGTGGAACAAGAGAGGCAATATTTTGCCTAAGAATATTAGCAGAAAAATATACAGAGGTCCAAAAAAGTATGTATATGTGCTTCATTGACTATAAGAAGGCTTTTGACAGAGTCCATCATGAGAAAATAATTGAATGCCTCGAAGACATAGGTATTGATGGAAAAGATATAAGAATACTCAGTAACCTTTATTGGGAGCAAACTGCCACAGTAAGATCGGGAAGGAATTATTCACCATACATAGACATAAAAAGAGGTGTCAGACAAGGTTGTGTGCTGTCCCCCTGCCTATTTAATTTATACACCGAAAAAATTTTCAAACAGATACAGGAAATACCAGGACCGAACATCAGTGGAAGGTCAATAAACAACCTTAGATATGCAGATGATACCGTGTTGTTAGCTAAAAGCGAACAGGAGTTACAAGAACTAGTGAAGCAAGTGAACAGTATAAGTCATGAATATGGACTCGACATTAATATTGAGAAAACAAAAACTATGATAATTAGCAAAAGAGACGATAAACCCACATTAAAGAAAAGCGTAAATGGGAAAATCCTGGAACAAGTCAAGAGCTACGTATATCTTGGTCATATAATAACAGAAGATGGCAGATGTGAAACAGAAATCAAGAAGAGAATAGGAATGGCCAAAGCTACATTCAACAATATGAAACATATACTGACATCCAAACAGTTATCTCACAAATTAAAACTGAGAATCATAAAGTGTTATAAATATTCTGCATTTCTGTATGGTGCAGAAACATGGACGATGAATAAGCATTTGGAAGAAAGAATTGAGGCTCTTGAAATGTGGATATATAGAAGAATGGGGCGTATCTCATGGAAAGAGATGAAAACAAATAAGGAGGTCCTAGAAAATCTAGGTATGAAAAGAGAACTAATGAGGGAGGTCAAAGTTCGGCAGCTAAAATACTTTGGCCACATAAAAAGGCATAACACCTTGCAGAAGACCATAACAGAAGGGAGAGTTGAAGGCAAACGTGCAAGGGGAAGACAGCGCTATAAATGGGAAGATAACATCAAGAGATGGACAGGAAAGAGTCTATCAGAGGGCACCACCAAGACAAGAGACAGAAGTCGTTGGAGATCCATTACAGCCAACCTTCGTTGTGGAGATGGCAACTGATGGTGATGAATGATGTTATTGTTCCCTCCCCTCCTTCCCCCCCCCTCACCCCCCCCCACCCCCGATTTCCTGGGTAGTGAGATCGGATGCCAAGCCTTCTTGGATAAGGTAAAGGATCCTGTTACACGCCCATTGAGACATATTGGGAATGTGGTGTTAGGCCCATATTTTCTTGACCATCGGCACACTAGGGGACATGTGGTCAGCATCACGCCGGGCGCCTTAACCTTCCCAGAGTTGCTCTGGTACTCAATTCATGAGGCTAGGTCGAATCCGGAGCCGTTTGTGGTCTAAAAAAAGTCCACCTCAACTTGGGATCGAACCATGGACCACCGAGTTAGGAAGGCAGTGCAGTAACCACTGTGCTACCTCGGCTCCTCTTCTCGAATAAGGGCTTAAAAAAAAGGAAGTCACGTGTGCAAGATGCGCACGATAAAAATTTGGAAATCGTAAAGATTAGGCAAATTTAAAATTTAGGAAACTTACCCACCACAACAATATTTATAGAAAATGGGATTCTGTATACACACATTGTGATCCTCGCCGCTGCTATGAAGTTCGTTCACTGTGCTGAGATCCTCCTTGTGTGATCTAAGTAAGGAGATTGAATGTGTATGTGTGCAATGAAGATGGTCCTTTCAACCAAAACCAAACAAAACCAACTATGTCTGTCAGCGGTTCCAGAGCAAGGATTATCTTGTGCGCCCTGTCCACGAACGTTGTCGTTTCCTCAGTAAATAAATATTACACACATAAAGGTATGTCCTCAGGCAATAAATATTAGACAAACATAAAGGTATGTCCTCAGGCAATAAATATTTGACAAACATAAAGGTATGTTCTCAGGCAATAAATATTACACACACATAAATGTATGTTTTCAGGCACTCGTGAGAAATAAAGAAGTAGAAAACTAGACAACAGAAAAAAAAACAGAAGTGGGTGGCTTACCTGGGAATCGAACCCAGGACCTTCCGTGCGGCACCCCCGCCTAGCTACGGAAGCGAATAACACTATGCTCCCTGCCATCTAGGCACCACAAAAATGATGCTTCGATGACATTATTACCGCGACCCGCAACACATAACACCGTTGTCATTTCCTCAACTGTTGTACCACTGGTATATGCCTGGTTCCTGCCACAATTTTTGACCTGATTATACCATTTTAGTCCGTCTATTCTGGGCTAGTATCCATTTATTAAAGTATCTAGTGCCATAGTAGATATTGTCGTTGAGGAGTGAAGTGGTTCGATACCTCACATCACTAGGTCCGGCTTCCAGAGGTGGGGTGGCCAGATCCTTTCCTCGCTGCCATAGCTTTCCTTAACTCAAGATCAGAGTCAGGTACCCATTTACAGCTAAGTAGACTGGAGCGTGACGCTACCAGGTTTCGAAGCTAAAACTTGATAACTTTGCCGCGAGAAGCAAGTGGTCTAACAACTTTGCCAGTCGGCGGTGACTAATATGAGATTGGGCATGAGACTGGCAACCTCATAATGTAAAACGAATTGCCACATACACCACCTGCTGCTGTCAATGTTTGGTGCATTATTCATGCACGGGGGGGGGTGAAGGGGGGGGGGAAGGGGGGGTGGTCCAGCCATTGTAGTACATAAGGAGCAAAGCGAAATAATATATACGTTTATTTGTATTCATACTGTTACACCTCATTTTGCACACAGGCTTGCATTCACTAGTGAAGTCATCGCTGTGCGCAACAGAGGTAGCACAAAAACGCATCGATTTTGAAATCGCACCATTAATTTTATCTATGACGTAAGTTAAAATAAAATATGACGTATGCGCCGGCTGTATCAAAGAACTAACGGTCACTTTTCGGCTCTTTTGGCTGGTGTCCGTCGAGGTGTACAGATTTGTGTTAGAGCTTTTGTCTAACTGTTCGATGTCCATGGGTTTATGCATAAGTTTATTGATGGCTGCATGCTAGTGTGTGCCAGAGATGTGTGGCAATTAATAAGGAAGTATTGTACATTATTACAGCAGAGATTTACTATGTCGCTGTAAGATTCTATGCGGACTGCGGACTTTACTAACGGCTCACGTCCAAATATTCATGTCTGCTGACGGACATAGGACCATGTATGATGGAAGCTCGTTCATACTTATATTGTAAAATTGTGGAACAAACTTTGTTGGGGATCGTATAATAAATTATCGTAACTGTACCACGGACTGAGCTGAATTATTTCAAGTTGCTGTTGCCGTGTTCAATTTACATTGACATGAAACTGATGAATGACAAACATGGCTTTTAAAATACACTGCAACACGTAACACATACACACCCACATTCTCTAGCCCATGAAACAAACGCATTAATGTTATATCACAAATATATGTATATACGCTTATTTACAATGGTGTTGAAGGGTCACATAAATTAAACAATTGTTGTTTATTGGAAGTGAAATATTTATTTTTTCATTACACCAATTGTTTAGTACTTTAGTTCACTCGACTCAATTTTGCCTCCCCTAAATTGTGACGATGGTCGCCGCGTGATGGTTAAACTGGCCCTTGTGTTTGGGCGTCAAACGTCACAGCTATACTACACAGATGCTCTACCACGTTGATTGTGGCCCCCTTCAGTCATAACTAACTTTGGAAACGCTCCCCTCACGTGATAGCCCTCAGCTGTTTGTTTGTTTGTTTTGTTTTTTTTGCCTGATCTTTCTTTAGGCGTGTTCATTTCTCTTCTGCTTGGTGTGAGAGCTTCTTTTCGTCCAATCTGAGGTAACGCCTTGTGCCATTTGGTGCGTTAGGCAGCTTCATCCTCCTAGGCTGCTAGAGTTATGTCCAGTGCCTTAATAAACCAATGGGGCAAGAAGCGTATAACGGGTAACTGCTTTTTCCCGCGTTTTGTCGACACCATAGAGTGAAGCTACAGTGTCCTCTCCAGGGTGCGAACTTGGGCACAGTTATTATGGAGATCAAGCTGATGCCCATGCAGCATGTTTCCCCTCTCCACGTAGTCGGTTGGTTCAACGAAACGCCAGCAGCCGATACAAATTGTGTACCAGTCACATCGCAGGAGTTGACAGAATAATGTCGATTCAACTTTTAGACTGCCATAGGGACTCCCCTGACGCTGATAATTATAATCATAATAATCATAATAATAACTCCTTCAGTCATAACTGACTATGAGAATGCGCCCCTGAGGTGACAGCCCTCAACTGCTTATTTTCCTATTGTTCCTTTCGACGTTTTCTCCTCTCTTCGGCTCTTTCCAAAGATCTGTTTTGATCAAATCATGTCCGTTTTCAGGTATCAGAGTATTTAGAATGTAGAATAATGGCAGCCGACATGTACATTCATCTCTGCCGGGTGATCTACTTCATGGGATTCCATCAAAAGAGAAGCAGAAATAAAAGATATTTTACAACATGTTAAGTTCCCTTCAGAATAAAAACATCGCTATTCTATCTCGAGAGTTCATGAATAAAGTCAATTTTAGTCAGCTAGCTGGTTGGTTTTCACCGGGAACGACGTCACAAAAAGTACATTTAATCATGGGAATTCCGCGTCAATCAATGCCGGCGGAAGATGGATATTGCTTTTGCGAAATGTCCCGAGCTTAAATAAATTTCAATTTTCCCCTTTGTCATCTAAAGATCTACTAAATCATAACGTGTGATCAATCGCTATAACCCGAGGGAACGGTTGCCGACCCGTGCACTCGATCAGAGATACTTTAGCTCTTAAAGGACGGAAGGCCAGTTCTAGAGATCCATATATTTCAATTAGGTTTTGTTTCGTGTTGACCCAATTGTATATCTCATAAATCAATCAATTTCCTTTACAACTGTATAACATAGATAACCATACTTTTAATAAACTACGAAAAAACAAACCGACCTTGAACTTTAACACTGTATGAAAACTCATTACGTAAAACATGGGAAAACTACTATGTCTTTTAAGAGTTAACATTCCCATTCCCAACTAACATAATTACCGATGTATGTAACGTCGGTCGGTCTGACTCAAAATAGTAACTGGCGTCAGAAAAAAAAAGTGCGCAACGCACGGTGTGAAACTTGCGCGGCGTGGGTGTTATATAAAATAAATACTTTGGTTTTTTTTTATTTTTTTTTTTTTATTTTATTCTTTCACGAAATTAGTAGCGCTAGACGAAGAAAAAGTGCGTAAAAATTGGTGTGCATGAGCCCTCACCCGATGTACAAATCCTAAAAACTTGAAAGTTTTTGTTAAAACCACTTATTATCAGGGATAATAATAATAATAATAATAATAATAGCCCCTTCAGTCATAACTGACTATGGGAATGCGCCCCTGAGGTGACAGCCCTCAGCTGCTTATTTTCCTGGTGCTCCTTTCGACGTTTTCTCCTCACCTCTGCTTCTTGTGTGAGCCTCTCTTCGCCCAATCTGAGGTGGCGCCGTAAATAGCTTCGCCACTTAGTGCGATTGGCAGCTTCATCCTCCCATGTTGCTGGATCCATGTCCAGTGCCCTCATATCTCTCTTGCACACATCTTTGAACCTCAGCTGTGGTCGCCCAACTGTTCTCTTGCCATCTGCTAATTGTCCGTAGAAGATATCTTTTGGGATGCGACCATCATCCATGCGGCGAACATGGCCAAGCCAGCGAAATCTGCGCTGTCTAAGAAGCGTATACATACTTTGAAGGCCAGCACGTGACAACACCTCGACATTTGTCACTTTATCTTTCCACGAGATGCCGAGGATGCGGCGTAGACACCGCAAATGGAAGGTATTGAGCCTTCTTTCTTGCTTAGCATAGGTCGTCCAGGTCTCGCTGCCATATAGGAGTGTGCTGGTGATGCAGGCATTATATACCGCAGCTTTGGTCTTCATTGTGAGTTTCCCCAAACACGCGATGTGAGGCGGGCAAAGGTAGCTGCAGCTTTGCCAATGCGGCTGTCGATTTCTGTATCTAGTGAGAGTTTGTCATTGATGGTAGACCCTAGGTATGTGAAGTGGTGCACCACTGCCAATTCATAGTTATCGATAGTGATAACTGGTGCAGCACCCACATCCTGACTCAGCACATTCGTTTTCTTTAGACTTATTGTGAGGCCAAAGTCCTTGCATGCTTTAGTGAAGCGATTCATCAAGCTCTGAAGCTCCTGTTGGCTTTGAGTGACGACTGCAGCATCATCAGCGAACAACAAGTCTCTTATAGTGACCCTTCTGATTTTTGTTTTTGCCTTCAGCCTTGAAAGATTAAACAGACGGCCATCTGACCTAGTGTGAAGGCATATTCCTTCAGTTGCATCTCTGAATGCATGTTTCAAGAGTAAGGCAAAGAAGATTCCGAAGAGGGTCGGAGCCAGAACACAGCCTTGTTTAACGCCACTTCGTATATCATAGGGCTGTGACGTGCTTCCAGCATATTGGACTGTTCCCTTCATGCCGTCATGGAATGACTTTATCATTTCCAGCATTTTAGAAGGGCAGCCCATTTTCAGGAGGATTTTAAAGAGTCCATCCCTACTAACCAGGTCGAATGCTTTTGTGAGGTCTATAAAGGCGATATATAATGGTCTTTTCTGCTCTCTTGATTTTTCCTGAAGCTGGCGGAGAGAGAAGATCATGTCTGTTGTTGATCTGCCAGCTCGGAATCCACACTGTGACTCTGGATATATGCGCTCAGCTAACTTGTGTAGTCGCATTAAGATGACTTTGGCAAAAACCTTACCAACAATACTAAGAAGAGAGATGCCTCTGTAGTTATTGCAATCACTTCTGTCTCCTTTATTTTTATACAGTGTTACAATCTTGGCATCTCGCATGTCTTGAGGAATAGTTGTCTCTTCCCAGCACTGGCACAGCATCCTATGCAGGGGATTTAATAGCGTGCTCTTACAGCATTTGATTAAATCAGGAGGAATCCCATCACTGCCTGGTGCTTTGCCAGAGGCCAAGCTATCAATGGCCTTGCTGAGTTCCTCTAATGTTGGTTCGGCATCCAGCTCCTCCATAGTTGGCAGACTGTTGACACCATCAAGGGCTGCAGGCGTAACGGTATTGTCTCTAGCGTAAAGCTCAGAGTAGTGCTCGACCCACCTCTCCATCTGCTTACCCTTATCGGTTAGCTTCTCTCCGCTGATGGTTTTAGCGGTGCCGTCTTACTTTTATGGGGGCCAAGTGCTTTCTTTATACCGTTAGACATTTGTCTAATGTTGCCTGTTTGCGCTGCGATCTGGATGCTCTCACTGAGCTGGAGCCAGTAGTCATTTGCACAGCGTCGAGCAGTTTGTTGAACTTTGCTTCTCGTAGCCCTCAGGATCTGTAGGGTTCTGGCACTCGGTGAACGTTTGTATTCATTCATAGCACTGCGCTTAGCTTCAATGACAGGTGCCATCACATCTGATGAAGCATCAGGGAACACTCTTTGAAAACAATCCACGCGCTTTCACACGAAATGTTGTCATCAAAGAACTTTTAAATTGAATCTAAAATAACATAATTCTCGCCGTGTGTACGTTAGACACAGCTGAGGAATGCAACCGTGTTGAAAAATTGTATTGTTTTCATTATATATACTCTCCCGAAAATAGGTACAATCAACAAAGAAAAGCGTTCAAATGACAGTGTTCATGAACAGTTTGATTACACTGTATAAAGGAAAGAAACCAAAAACACTCTAAGAATGTACTTCTATCTGCTCATCCGGGAACGGAAACAGCGCACTATAATTAAAAACCCGTCCAGTTTGACGGGTTATTGCTAGTTATTAATCTTGACTGCATAGTGTACTAAATTAACCTAATTCTGAAACTGAAGTTGTCTAATTGTATTCATGCTACAATGGTTATTTATGTCTTGATACATTCTTAAACACGATCATTGTCGTCCCTGTCTCACTCTCATATACACGATACTTACGTTTACAATAAATCTTTCTCATAATCAAGATTATAAGAATCTTCCTTCATTATGATTTGAAACACACAAAGATATATGTTTTTCCTTTGCCAGCTAGGCCACCGCCCCTGTCCAATCCTGGCACATTCTTCCATTAAAGTATCATCGACCTCAACGAGAAAATAATTATTAAGAGCACGGGCCCGGTGTTCAATTCTCTGTTTCTTGTGGCGAGGAGGCGGTATTCGTCAGCACGAATATCAAACTGGTATCATGTTCACACCTGCTACAGTACCGGAGATTGATTTCAAGCAAAGTATAATAAAATGTTAAATATGAAACCTGATTGGCTGTATTCATTTGGCACAGGATATAATTTTTCTCTGTAGTTCCTGGGGGTGGTGGAGACAAAGAAACAGTAAGTGCGCTGCTCACTGTCGTGAATTAATCAGATAGGTAATACGAGGGACGGTCAAAAAGTAATGCCTCGTAATTTTTAATTTCATTCAATAGGCAAGAAAACAGATAAAATTCACATCGAAATGTAGCCCCAAGTCTGAACTTCAATAATTTATTTCTCAATCTAGTCTCCGTTATTTGTTACAGTTTTTGTCCAT
This sequence comes from Oreohelix idahoensis, assembly GCA_024509875.1. Taxonomy (NCBI): domain Eukaryota; kingdom Metazoa; phylum Mollusca; class Gastropoda; order Stylommatophora; family Oreohelicidae; genus Oreohelix; species Oreohelix idahoensis. Next base: position 295,158 of record JAMPIV010012362.1, read on the forward strand.
CTTCTCACAAGGGCATGTATCCCCGCACGGTAAAAATGTGTCCTTTTTCCTAAACCACTGGCGTACGGCGCGTTTAAGGGTCTCGGTGTCCTCAAAGTGATGTCCGCGAAGAGCTTCTTTCAGTGGTCCAAACAGATGGAAGTCAGAAGGAGCAAGATCGGGACTGTAAGGGGGATGTGGTAATAATGTCCATCCAAATTCTGCAATCGCATCAATGGTGCGTTTAGCGGTGTGTAGCGTGGCATTATCGTGCAACAGTAGTGCAGTTCTCTGATCTTTTAATGGGTAAAGTCGTCGAAGACGACCTCTAATCTTCTTCTTTAATGATGTTCTGGACACTGCCTTTACTAATGGACAACATGGAAGAATGTTCATCCAGTGTTACCCGACGGTCACCACGAATGATGCCATCAACTCGATGAATATTGTGTGGAGTCACTGTGGTAGACGGATGGCCAGTCCGCTTTGCGTCAGCCATTGAGGATTGACCTACTTCAGCTTCGTCACAACGATGTACCCAACGTCGGGCAGTGCTAACATCCACTTTTGAATCTCCATAAACATTCTTCAAACGTTCGTGGATGCGAATTAGGGTCTTGCCTTCAGCATTGAGGAATTCTATGACATAACGTTGTTTCAACTGAACGTCTTTGGCAGCCATTTTTAAACTGTTACAGTGGTGCCACCTGTTATGGAAACAGGTTGGTAATGCTATACAGTGCAGAAGAGTGTTTGAAAAAACCTGCTAAATTTACAAATTGCACACCGATGCAGTATTTACATACATAAAAATAGGAGGCATTACCTTTTTACCTTCCCTCGTAGCTGTTTATAGCCCTGTCTGAACAGAGGTGATAGTGTTGACAATGTGAAAGTAAGGGGTAAGAAATAGTTTTATCACTAGGTGATCGTGTAAGAGAAAGGACAGTCTCTGGATAGAATAATTTATCTAATCCAGCCTATCTGGACGACGATATTTAAATCAGACGTACTTTCTCTCCCTGTAAGAAATACAAGTTACACTGCACTCACATGCGCACGATTCTGTGACAAATACGCACGTACGTGAAAACAAACTATGAATAACATATAATGAATAGGGGTTGACCGACACGGTAACTAAAGGTTAATTAAGTTTATTATCAATAGAAAATAACAACATAAATCAAGTACATAAATAGATCATGGTTTACAGACAAATGACAATTAATCAAATAGGTTCCCCCCCTTTGGTAAAGGAAAAGAAAGAAGATCCCAACAGAGGTTAATTAACACAAAAGATCAAAAAGTTAACATCAAGTTATGAGATAGCCAGTATGGGAAAAGAATAGGTTCTAAATGTAAGTTATCCCGTGACTACTAAGATTAATGAGACAAAAAGAAGAAACCATATAAGTATACTGATGGTAATCAAAGACATAAGTTTCTTTCTCCGTTCATCCAATTCACATTCATTCAGTGGCCACTTTCAGATTTATGCTTACCCCAGTAGTTGTTGCAGTCATTCCAAGGAAATACACTAATAAGTAATAAGACTATGTATTGTTCAAATTGAGTTGTGCTGAATCAAGCCCCAGATTCGCCGTAATTGCTGACTGCAAATTTCACGGGAATCGCTAGAGTCGGTGTTTTAATTTTGTCCTGGATACAATAAGTTATCTCTGCCTTCAGTTGGTGGGAGTAAGGCTCATACGTGGTGATCGCCGATGTAGGATGAAAAAAACATAGATAGTTCCTAGGTCTTCTTCTTTCTTCTTTGATCCATAACCACCAACCGTGAAAGCAGTCAGGGGGCATCACGCCTGGTGGCGTCTTGTAGGGCGGCAACAAATTGATTCCACTTTGCTCAGTCGGCGGCCATCCTTCGTACAGTGCCCTAACTGCGGTTCATTCTTTGAATCTCAGCTTCCACAGTTCTCCGCCAAGTTGTTTTTGGTCGGCCTCTCTTTCGCTTTCCCTTCGGGGTCCATAGCATAGCTGTTCTTGTAATGGTATCAGGGTCCCTTCCGAGGACGTGGCCAATCCAACTCCAGCGTCTGCTAGCTATGATGCTGTGCATGTCCTCCTGGTTACTCCGAATAAGTAGTTCTTGGTTGTTGATGGTGTTTGGCCAGAAGATTCGGAGAATTTTCCTTAGGCAGATTGTGTGGAAGGAGGACAATTTCGACATTTCCTTCTCTGTTACTCTCCAACATTCCGCACCATAGAGAAGCACAGAAAGTACACAGCTCTCATACAGTCTTAATTTGGTGTTTGTGCTGTACTGGGAAGACTTCCAAATGTTGTTGAGAACAGCAAATGCTGTTCTCGCTTTATTCATTCTGTTGTTAATGTCCTTGCTTGTTCCGCCGTCAGGTCTTACTATGCATCCTAGGTAAGTAAATGTGTCTGTCTGTTCTAACTTCTGGTTCCTTACTGTTATTGGCTCAGGATTGCCCACATTTAGTGTCATAACCTCTGTCTTCTTCAAATTGATGTTCAGGCCAACCTGCTGGCCATACTTATTCAGTCTATCGGTTTTGTTTTGAATGTGTTGATGTGAAGGCGCGAGTAGTGCAATGTCATCTGCATATTCCAAATCATTCAGTGTAGAAAACGTTGTCCATCTAATTTCTCTTGGACTGCCCTCTGTTGTCTCGCTCATCACCCAATCTATGACTGTCAAAAATAATGTTGTTGATAAGGGGCATCCCTGTCGTACTCCTGTTTTCACTTCGAAAGTTACATTACTTGATCCAACACTGCACGTAAAGTTAGAATAGAGGCTTTTTATGATGGAAACAATGCGGCTGGGAATTCCATAAGCCCTCAGAATTTTCCATAGGCTGTTCCTGTGTATGCTGTCGAAAGCCTTTTCAAAATCAACAAAGTTAATGTACAGTTGTCTCTGCCATTCTGAGCACTGCTCTATAATGTTCCAGAGGGTAAATATATGATCTGCACCACATCTTCTTTTCTTTCTGAAGCCCGCTTGTTCTTTACTCAGTTTATGGCCAACTGCTTTTGAAATTCTCTGGATGATTATCCTGCCTAGTATTTTGCTGGGAACTGAGAGGAGGGTAATTCCTCTCCAGTTGTTGCAGTCTGCAAGGTCGCCCTTCTTGGGCAATTTGACAATTATTCCTTTACTCCACTCTGTTGGTGTTGTCTCAGTTTCCCAGACTTGTTCATCCAATTCACATTCATTCAGTGGCCACTTTCAGATTTATGCTTACCCCAGTAGTTGTTGCAGGCATTCCAAGGAAATACACTAATAAGTAATAAGACTATGTATTGTTCAAATTGAGTTGTGCCGAATCAAGCCCCAGATTCGCCATAATTGCTGACTGCAAATTTCACGGGAGTCGCTAGAGTCGGTGATTTAGTTTTGTCCTGGATACAATAAGTTATCTCTGCCTTCAGTTGGTGGGAGTAAGGTTCATACGTGGTGATCGCCGATGTAGGATGAATAAAACATAGATAGTTCCTAGATATCTAGCTTCAATTTGCTGATACACTAGGTTAAGTTACACAAATGTTGCTGACAATATATTTCGCCACAGCTGGCTGATGAGATTGATATAAATAAATCTGGTAATAGTTCTGGTCCAGTTAATATTATGAGTATAATTAATTTTTCTATTCTGGTTTCTCTCATGAAAAAATGAGGAAAAGGGACAGCACAGTGATAAGGGTGGATTTGGTGATGCTTACTGGCCACTATGAACGTTGCAGTAGTATGTCCAAATCGTTGCTGAAATGTAGCCAAATGTATGGTACCACCCCTATCGACACCAGGTATATAATAGACTGACGTGCAAGGTGTCTTGACTGGTTTGTTGTTGTTGTTGTGGGTGTAGATGGGATGAAACTTCACAGATCTACAAAAACATGAGGTATGACGTGGAAGTCATAAAAGTGCGAAACTGCTGCGGACGTTTCCATCATTTATTTGGACGCCACAAGCACAGATAGCCCAATGGGCTGATCACCCGTTGGCTTGTCACACCGATTACGGAAACAACGGCAGATGGATCTATTTGTTGTTGCCCTAAAGACGCCGCTAGGCGTGATGGGAAACTACAACAGAGAAAATCAATCTGCTGTTGCCCTTAAGACGCCACAAGGCGTGATGGCCTCTGACTGCTTGGTCGGTCTTTGGCTAAGGACGGAAGAAGAAGAAGACAAGCACAGATACGTTACATAAATCATAGACATCAATAGTTCAATGTATTCAGCATTCTAAAGTTTCTTCATGAATCTGCATCAAAATCCTGCAACTGTGTCAGCTGCATATCATCAGTGTTCATTAAATAATAATCAATACTCCTCTGATGCTGGCAGATCAGATGTACAAGATAAGTCTATTATTGTCCGCACGAGAATAGCATTTCAGGAGTACAGGTCAAGCTGACCTTTATAGCATCCCTAAGTCTAATCCTCGACATAGGTGCAATTGCTGGCATAGCGAAAATCCTAGAACATAATAATTGTTCCCTGGGCCTAGAGCGACCCGTGTATATATATATCTCAGGTATAAAGATACCGGTGGTGAAATTTCCTAGTAAAAGGACCTCTCCATTCTGTAACACACAAGCGAGCAGAGATCGACAAAATGTCTAACATCTAGGTAGATCATAGAGTTCAATAAAGGAGGTATTACCTTTCTTCAGAATCAACACCACAAGACATTCGCCTCCAGGCGGTTTTGAATCATATAGGGAAAGCCTCGTTAGCTAACTAACTCACAGGAAAAACTTTAGAATTCCCTAACAAAATCACCGACGCAGCAGCGTCCTTTCTCTGCTCAGTACATCTCGTTGAATCCCTGGGCGGAAGACGATTCTAACTTTCTTAAAGTTTAGACATGCGCAGAACGCATACATCTGACTAACACTCACAACGAAACGAAACGAACCATTTCAACAAAGCTATGTTCAGAAATCACGCCTTATATGGACATGGGAATAAAACTCAACCCTAGTTTCAATCATTCCAAGAAATTGTTGACTGATACTACCGTATAAGGAGACATCGTTCGAATAAATGAATCAGCGAGTCAAGACACAAGATAAGATAACCAACGAGTCAACCAACAAGAGAAGTTAACCCCCATAGTACAATGTACCCATAGTTTAAACAAAGGTTATCTGCCTTAGATCACAAAAAATTTAAAGTGTACAATTCATACCGATTAATTACACACAGTCTTAGGAAAAAATTATGTGCGTAACATTACCGCACTCCCCCGGGAAAAAAAATGAAACTTTTTTTTTTAAAATCCAAGAGCCAGAAATAACAGGCTCGTAACGCACCTATGATGCGCGGATATAATGAATAATATGAGGCTAGCTCGATGCATGGAGCGTTAGCTGAGATTATATCTCAGATTCTTAGAGAAAAAATTTCCCTAAGTGTACACGTATATTCCAGGGAGGTGCCACCAACATACGCCACATGATGGCAACATCATAATGTAAGCAAAATTATACTTACATAAATACAAATATGTTATCATAGTATGAAGTGTAATTAACTACACATTTGAAACAAAAAATACATTATACAATCATACAATGTATTACTAATCAATACTAATAAATCAGATGTTCCTCTTAGACATGGATATAATCGTTCCACAGCAGGTAAGAACTTGACATACTTCATGGTTGACATAATGTCCATACTCTCGCAGACGTCAATGATGTGCTGCGAAAATATCAATAACACAAATCTTTATGGTATATGCTAAATTTCTTAATACAGTAATCAAAATATAATATATAAATTGTGGCCATGTGAGCTTTTGGCCCGTATATTGCTAACTAAACCTTCTTTCGTTATACCAAAATCAGTAACAGAACAAGGCAATTACAATGCTATAAATTCCCAAAATGAGCACATATGTGCTAATATATCCTTATAGTAGAGAACTGTTATAGATCTCGACGTTTAACAGGGAATATATATGACAGAAGAATTAAGTAGAATCATGTGGGCATCTAGACAGAATGCTGCCATCACATTATCCGAAACACGGATAGCTCGCACCGTGAAATGAAAGGGTTGAAGAGCTATGGCATATCGAGTGGACCTCGAGCTCTTCAAGTTTTTGCTCTGAATAGCAGTAAGCGCTTTCTGGTCGGTTTCCACAATGAAATGTGCGCCTAGAAAAAATCTTTGCAACTTGAGAATTGACCAAACCATAGCCAATAATTCACGGTCTAAAACCGAGTAATTCCTTTCTGCAGCATTTAATTTCCTAGAGATATACATCACCGGATGCAGAGTATCTGAATACTCCTGCATTAGTGCTGCCCCAATCCTAGTGGACGAGGCGTCACTTCGAAGAACAAAAGTCTTCTCAATAGTAGGTAACCTAAGGATAGGTAGAGATGAAAATAGAGTTTTAATCTGGTCCAATGAGGATTGACATTCTTGAGACCAGCGGATCAGATTAGGCGATCCTTTCTTCAATAAAGTAGAAAGAGGTGCCATAATGGAGGACAGATTCGGAATGAATCGTCCGTAAAATTGTATCAAACCTAAGAGACTACGCACTTGTTTTTTTTCGTCTTAGGGACAGAAATGTTAAGTATTTTTGAAACATTGTGGTCCTCTGTCTTTAAAAGACCATGACCAACACGATGACCCAGGAAAGAAATCTCACTAAATCCTATAAAGGCTTTAGAGGGTTTTGCAGTCAAGTTATACTCGCGAAGAGTAGACAGCAATTCGTATAAACCCAAATAGTGATCTTCCCAGGAATCACTGAACAGACAGATATCGTCTAAGTATGCTATGACATCTGTACGATATGATAGAATTCGACGCATCATGCGTACGAATGTAGCAGGGGCGTTCATGAGACCGAAAGGCATGAAATTCCATTAGAATAAACCCCTAGGTGTAGAAAAAGCAGTAAAAGGTTAGGCTCGTTCAGTTAAAGGAACTTGCCAATAACCTTTCGATAAGTCGAGTTTGGTAAAGAATTTAGAATTAGAAAGTTTGTTTAGTAGCTCTTCCAATGAAGGCATAGGTTCAGCATCGAACTTCGTAACTTGGTTCAATTTGCGATAATCCACGTAAATGCGAATGTTATTATCCTTCTTTCGAACAATAACCATAGACGAAGAGTATGCTGAAGTGGATGGTTCAATGATTTCCAATCGTATCATTTCATCCAATTCTTTTTCGACTTGTGACTGAAAATGGATAGGTATCGGATAGGGTCTGACTCTGATAGGATTATGGTCAGTTAATATTATGTCATGTTCAATGACATGTGTGTGTCCCGGGATGTCGGTAAGGACATCCTGAAATGTTTGTAACATCGAAGAAACTTGTCGATGTTCCTCAGCGGAAAGATTAGGAGAAACGGAAACGTTTTTCCAAGATTCCGTTGAATGAAGTGGGATCACAGGAAGTGGAAGATTGACATCAGAAAAAGTAGTTTCCTCATCCTGTATAACTGACAGGGATGAGTAATAACAATGAGGTACTGGAGAATTGTCCGTTGCCTGGAAAATAGGCTGCAAATAGTCAGGTCTTTCATGAAATTCCGTGAGCATATTTATGTGGAAAGTTTTATGCTTTCCATCAATATCGACAACATAGTCGACATCGGAAATTTTAGAGACTATTGCATACGGACCTTTCCATGCAATAAGAAGTCTGTTCTCCCTTGACGGAAGAAGAACGAGTGCTTTGTCACCTGGACAAAGTTGTCATAGACATCTATTTTTATTTGCAAACTGCCTTGCCTTTTCTTTAGCAAATTCGGATAAAGAAGTTGCTAGTTTGCATGCCTCGATGATCTTTTGCCTAAGAGCAATGACATACTCGTAAGAAGATTGAGTCTCATCGCTAATATTATCGGCAGTGATAAGATCGTGGAGTAAAGACATAGGGCCGCGCGGTTGCGCGCCAAAGACAAGTTCAAAAGGAGAAAACCCTGTGTGTTCATTGGGGACCTCTCTATAAGCAAAGAGAGCCGCGGGTAAAACCCTGTCCCAATCCTGAGGATGATCCTCAGTTATCTTCCCAAGTAAAGTTTTTAGTGTCCTATTCAAACGCTCAACTAACCCATTAGACATTGGGTGATAGATACTGCTGAGAGACCTTTTAATATGTAGCATAGACATTACCTGTGACATAGTGTCGGATATAAGTTGAGTGCCATGGTCTGACAATATTTCTTCAGGGAATCCCAAGCGAGAAAATATTAGCCAAAGAGCGTCTGCGATATCGGCAGTGGAGATGCTCTTGAGAGGTATAGCCTCTGGCCAACGTGTGCACATATCGACACATGTAAGGATAAATTGATGTCCTCTGGCCGACTTGATCCTAAAAGGACCGATAATATCTATTGCCATTTTCTGAAAAGGGCGAATAGGAATGTCAGCAGCCTGGATAGGCGCAGCATGTCGTGGTCCTTTCGATTTGACCTCCTGACACACTTTGCAAGAACGACAGTAAATTCGTATGTCCTTGCTCACAAATGGCCAAAAGAAAGCCACAAGAACCCTCGACTTTGTACGGGAAAAACCCATATGTCCAGCACATTGTGAGTCATGAGCATGTTGCAATATTTGCAATCTCATACTCTTAGGCACAAGAATTTGAGAATGAGTGGACGTAGTCGAGTCTTGTACCATACGCACAAGTACGCCGTTCTTCATAGAAATCCAAGACTTTCTATTAGTATTCTGATTTGGATCACCTTTTTTTGCTAGAATGAAGAATTTTTGTAAAGAAGGATCTTCTTCATGCAATTTTATAAATGAGTCACGTGAAATAATCAAGTGACTATTTTGGCTATCTACTTCATTATTATCAGTTAATGAAGTTTGAGGTGGATCCAGAGCATGTGCTCTTGTGACGACGCATTGGTAGCTTCAATGTTTTGCTCCTCCTAAACAGCAATCTGCTGTGGGGTACATTCCTTAACTTCGTGAATACGACCAATAATAAGGTCCGCAATAGGATTTGGAAGGAGACACGCCTGGACATCTCCCGTAAAGAAGGGAGTAGAAATATGTATTATGGCAGTAGGATACTTTTCCAAAGTGCCACCAAATGTTACACATTTGATGACCTTTCCTGTAGCACAGGATGGATTTACAAGAGATTGCCTAACACCAATAGTAGTACATCCAGAATCAAATAGAACTGAGACTGGATTACTATTTACAAGACCCTTATGTAGTATAAGAGAACCTCTCCCGTCATGCGCAACAGCAGCAGGAAGAGCGGGAAGAGGATGACCACAGCTTAAAGTAGGTACGGTAGTCGGTTCGAACAAAGTACTGCATTGGGGACATTTAGTTGCCCTACTAAAGTCAAAGGCAGAACATGTGATAGCACTAGAGTTTTTATCATCATCACCTTGTTTACATGCTCCCTGAGACTCCTGCTGTACAGAGTTTGCCTGTTGATATCTCTTTCTTTTATGTTGCAATCTACCGCGACCATTATTGCCTCTGCAATTATCATTAAACTCCCTACTGTAATTGTTATCCTGGTTTGAATTCCAGTTTCCATAACTGTCATTACCATTTCTATACTGTTGAGAACCTCTATTATATTGGTTTTGAGGTCTCCGCGAAAAATAGTTTCCTCTATACTGACTACCTTTGCGAAAATGTCTAAAATTATTGGGAGTAGTATACTGTGGAGTATCAGCTTGTCTCCAGTTCTGCGAAGAAGAATCACCCTGAAATTGATTGCTATGATTTTGAGCATAATTACGGTTATTCTTCTTATTAAAATTTTGTTGGCTACCCTGAAATTTACGCATGAAATTTGGGCCATAAGGTGCTGTCGAAGCAACTGGCAGACCTTCTTTTACTTTAGAGTTGCTAATGGTTACGTGAGGATGCGCAGTGACATACTGGCAACAGTATTCTTCCATTTCTTTTATGTTTTTGGGCTTACGCTCATGAAGAAAAGAAAGAAAAGATTCATTGACAGAAGACATAACCTTGTCTCTAAGTAGTAAGTCCATAAGTGCTTCATATGTATGTTCTGTCTTAGACAGCTAAACCCATCGTGAAAAAGTAAGACGTATCTTTGAAATGAATTCAGAGAATTCAACTCCAGTATCTGGCAACATATTTTTTAATTGAAGACGATAGCCGTCTTCGTTAAGTTGGTACTTCTTTAACTCTTTCATTCCAGAGTTATTTTGCACGCTGTGCCAGACTTTTTTTGTGGGCAGAATTTTATAGAGTGAAGTGTTCATCTTTCAGTCTAAATTTGTTTGTGAATTTTCCTTTGAACATGTACTTATTATATACCAAACTGTAGGGAAATGGATAGAGAATTCAAATATATAATGTCTGTGGTAGTATTAACACAAGTATGTTCGGTATAATTTAATCATTTTGCATGTAAAATTGAAAAACGCTAAAAAGTTGACTGTAGAATACGATCTTACCAAAGACAAATTACTGTCGTAGACAATAAAACTTTCTTTTTAGTCTTCAAACGTCAAGTTAATCCATATACAAAGTAAAAAAAACATGCTTATGGCCAAAATTAGTAGATTTAGTGTTATTCGCACCAGTTTGTCCGTGGTTCTTTGTAAGAAAAAAATAAATTATGCAATCGTGCATTACGTAATTTTCAAACAAATAAATAAGAATAACGTCATATAAATTTTGCATGTAAAATTGAAAAACGCTAAAAAGTTGACTGTAGAATACGATCTTACCAAAGACAAATTACTGTCGTAGACAATAAAACTTTCTTTTTAGTCTTCAAACGTCAAGTTAATCCATATACAAAGTAAAAAAAACATGCTTATGGCCAAAATTAGTAGATTTAGTGTTATTCGCACCAGTTTGTCCGTGGTTCTTTGTAAGAAAAAAATAAATTATGCAATCGTGCATTACGTAATTTTCAAACAAATAAATAAGAATAACGTCATATAAATACTTTTTTACTCTTGTTTAATGTTTTAATAGTATCCCTAGCTTCATCTTCTACCAAGAACTAGTGATTAGATGTTACGGTAGGTCTAGTTTTGTTGCTTTTTGATCGGCCAGAATATGACTACGCCCACTCATCAACTAAATCTAGTGTGTCTAGCTTTTCTGCATATATTCCGTATTTTGACAACAAACTGTGACTACCAAACAATCATCATCAATGTCAGCAATGTTTCAAAGTAGTTTGACACAATTATTTGCTTAGGAGACTTAGAAAATGTAAATATAAAACGTGACATATTTCTCTAGCAAAAACAACGAAAAACGTAAACACGCGAATCTTCACAAAAATTGTGATAATAACATCAAAACACGCACATGTGCTGATTAACTAAAGTCAAATTAGTTGTTTAAATAGTAGCGGAAGTCATTCTACGAGTTTTAATATATGAACTGCATTAAGCGGACGATTTTTATGGTTTATTCGTGATAAACTAAAAACCAAGCTCTGAGCGTTGCTGGGGCACGGCGTGTTGAATTTTGCAACGCTCAGAGCGTTGCTGTGGAGTCAAAGAGTTAACAAGACTGCCCTGATAACCTCATAATTGTTCTTGTCAGGCTCATCTACCATACTTAACATACTCAAAGTATCACCTCTAAGTAAATTGGACAACTGATAAACATACAGTGATTTATCTGTGTTATGTGTTTTACATGCACGTTCGAATCTATCCAGATAAAACGTTATATCGTCACTGGAAGCATTGAATACAGGTAGTTTAATCTTAAAAGTACTTGCATTGAACTTATCTGACACCCTATTTGCATCATTAGCATTACCAGTGTTCAACAATTTCAACTTTTCTAACTCCAAAGTTAAGAGTTTTTCTTCATGCTCCATTTTTGCTTTTCTCTCATCAGCCTCTCTTTGTAACTTTTTCTCTTCAGCCTCTCTTTGTAACTTTTTCTCTTCAGCCTCAGCCTCTATCTCTAGTCTTTTATTTTCAGCCTCTTTTTCAAGTCTTTTATTTTCAGCCTCTTTTTCAAGTCTTTTATTTTCAGCATTCAACTGTAGCTGAATTTTTCTTTCCTCAGCTTCTTTGTCCAATCTTCTCTCCTTAGCTTCAGCTTCTCTTTTCTGTTTTTTCATTTCCATTTGGAATCTCCTTTCATCCACCTGCATCTGCAATTTCTTTTGTTCAGCTTCCATTTCCATTTTTTTCTCTTCCACCTTTAATGCTTTATCATATTGAGTAGTCGCATATTCTTCCAATTTATCACCAGTCTTACCAAGGGATTTCCCTTGCTCAATAAAGTACTCAAGTGTAGACATGATGTCTAATATTATGAGTCCAAAACCTGAAATAATTAATTATCTTATTTCAACCTTAATAGTAACAAGACTTAAATAAAGTACTTGTATAATCACAATGTTTATCCCAATCTCTGTGGGAAACAAGTCTTTGACAAAGAACTTGTATTATCAAATGTATAATAATATCACCAGTCACTTCTTAATCATCAAGGCACTATACAAATTAGTGCATAAACACAAATCCATCAGTTATTTATCATAACTGCACTACATAGGTAATAGTGCATGAGTAAATCCACCAGTTAGTTATGATAAGTGCACTATACAAACAATAGTGCATGAGCAAATATGTAACAATAGTGAAAGCTAACTATGCAAGAACTATGTAAACAATAACAAAGATCGAAGACAATGTAAACAATAAGAAAGATCAAAGACAATGTAAACAATAACAAGGATCAAAGACAATACGAAAACATTCGCAAAAGTCAACTAAATAAACAGCGAAAACTAAAAGAAAATATCACAAAGAATGTGATGACAAATGCGAAAAATGTAAACAAACAAATGACGTCACAATGTATAAACAAAAATGGTGTAAAGAACTGAATTATAGAAAAGAGGAGACCTACAAATACAAACAAATCAAAACAAAACTAAAGAATGCGAAAAAATACCGAAAACAAAACTGCACATGTCGTCACAACTAACAAATATAGCAACAGATGTTGCATGCAAATTTTAAATTAAGAAAATTGCTCCTACCAGAACGCTATCATAACACCTCTATGACGTGGTATCTCTTATGATAGTCACCTACCCAACCAGCCCGCTGAAATATAAACATATAAATATACAAATAACATATAACATGTAAACATGTAGCAAAAAGTGTGTGAAAGTATAGAAGGCTCAGTTAGAATATAAGGGCACAGTTCACAAACAAACAGGCCACTTAACTTATATGTGTCCAAACGTCAGCACGGTGCAGAACAGGTTGCGATCAGCATTCTGAGGACAAATGATCCAACGTTGATCGACAACTGCTCCCATAAATAGCCATGACGCAGGAAATGAGCTTCTGATACTGGAAATGTTGTTTCGGCACTTGTCCTTCTTCCTTACAATGCTCGGCACTTGACCCTCTAACTGCAGTATGAGTAAATCGCTTCAATCGGCACTTGACCTTCTGAAAGCTATGAAATCGATAAACTGTCGGGCAGCGCCGGGTACTTTCACAATATAGCGGACATGCTATACGTCATTGTAGATGTTGTATCTTGCAAGAAATATCGTTCACGAACTTGCATCTTGTAGAATGAATGGGTTTGTTGACCCCCGTGAGTGCTGGAACCAGTTGAACCCAGCTATTGGCCACCATAAAATGATAAGGGTGGATTTGGTGATGCTTACTGGCCAATATGAACGTTGCAGTAGTATGTCCAAATCGTTGCTAAAATGTAGCCAAATGTATGGTACCACCCCTATCGACACCAGGTATATAATAGACTGAAGTGCAAGGTGTCTTGACTGGTTTGTTGTTGTTGTTGTGGGTGTAGATGGGATGAAACTTCACAGATCTACAAAAACATGAGGTATGACGTGGAAGTCATAAAAGTGCGAAACTGCTGCGGACGTTTCCATCATTTATTTGGACGCCACAAGCACAGATACGTTACATAAATCATAGACATCAATAGTTCAATGTATTCAACATTCTGAAGTTTCTTCATGAATCTGCATCAAAATCCTGCAACTGTGTCAGCAGCATATCATCAATGTTCATTAAATAATAATCAATACTCCTCTGATGCTGGCAGATCAGATGTACAAGATAAGTCTATTATTGCCCGCACGAGAATAGCATTTCAGGAGTACAGGTCAAGCTGACCTTTATAGCATCCCTAAATCTAACCCTCGACATAGGTGCAATCGCTGGCATAGCGAAAATCCTAGAACATAATAATTGTTCCCTGGGCCTAGAGCGACCCGTGTATATATATATATATCTCTCAGGTATAAAGATACCGGTGGTGAAATTTCCTAGTAAAAGGACCTCTCCATTCTGTAACACACAAGCGAGCAGAGATCGACAAAATGTCTAACATCTAGGTAGATCATAGAGTTCAATAAAGGAGGTATTACCTTTCTTCAGAATCAACACCACAAAACATACGCCTCCAGGCGGATTTGAATCATATAGGGAAAGCCTCGTTAGCTAACTAACTCACAGGAGGACTTTAGAATTCCCTAACAAAATCGCCGACGCAGCAGCGTCCTTTCTCTGCTCAGTACATCTCGTTGAATCCCTGGGCGGAAGACGATTCTAACTTTCTTAAAGTTTAGACATGCGCAGAACGCATACATCTGACTAACACTCACAACGAAACGAAACGAACCATTTCAACAAAGCTATGTTCAGAAATCACGCCTTATATGGACATGGGAATAAAACTCAACCCTAGTTTCAATCATTCCAAGAAATTGTTGACTGATACTACCGTATAAGGAGACATCGTTCGAATAAATGAATCAGCGAGTCAAGACACAAGATAAGATAACCAACGAGTCAACCAACAAGAGAAGTTAACCCCCATAGTACAATGTACCCATAGTTTAAACAAAGGTTATCTGCCTTAGATCACAAAAAATTTAAAGTGTACAATTCATACCGATTAATTACACACAGTCTTAGGAAAAAATTCTGTGTGTAACACACAGGTCACAGCAAGAAGCTCATTAAATATATCTGGATGCTTATGTGATATTATAAGTTCATGTGATCGTAAGTTCATATGGCTATAAGAAAGCCGCAAGTACTCAGGTTTGAATCAGCCTCATTCAAGGAAACAAAACCATAAACATGTTAACCAAATTACAAAATACTAACCTATAGTGTATAAAAATAGTTAACCGCCCTACCTCAAGACACAAAAAGTACGAATAGAAACAAGAGGAACGTTAACACCAAGTGTAAAGGTTAACATACCGGTTATATTAAAATGTTCAATTAAAAATACAAGTTCATATCTGGATAAGATTACATCACAAAAAATTTATGTCGTAGTGTTACAAGTCATACTCATTAAAATGTCACACTAGTCAATTAAAAAAAGTTATGTATCTTTCACAACTTCATAAAATGAATCAGTAAGTTAAAATATAATGGATCATATGTATAAGTTCATGTCTTATATCGTAAGTTAATATGGCTAAAGAAAAAGCCGCAAGTACTCTGGTTTATCAGCCTAGATTAAAGGAAAGAATATTTAATCATGTAATATATAATTATCAATATCATTCAGAAAAAATTATCTATTAAGAAATAGCTTGTTTAAAATATGACCTCAGTAGACAGAAGTCAATTAAACCGCTCTCTTACTTGCGGGAAATATAAGCATTAGATTTTAAAACAACGATTGGCTAGCTTAACCTGTCTTTTATAAAAAATAATAAAAAATACAAATATGAAGCTAAAAGATTCATTACAATATCATATTATCTGGAAAAACAATGTCATATTCTAACAATATCCAGATTAAATAATATATGATATTGAGCTTAAACAAACAGTCAGATTTATTCGGACAGTTAGCTTAATCGATTTTATTTTGCACATAGAATGGATATCAGTAAATAATATATGCCGTCAGTAGACAGTTATTTAATGTATGCACTAGTCAATTAAAAACATCTCTTACTGGGAAATTAGCAAGTAATTAAATTTACTTTACGGCTGGAAAATCTAGCTATAAGTTATTTAATTAGCACAGAAAATCTCAGTGAAATATAATGAAACTTTAAACACACTAAATTACTTAAGGCTAGAAATATAAATTACCGCAATCTGAAAAATGAAAACACTCAACGAAAATCTAATAATTTTCACTGTGTACGAGAATTACTAGAATATTCGAGCTATTGGTTTCGGATAGATATCTGAGCAACTGATAAATGGCTATTGGAGAGACATGGTATATATTGATAGATTCCCATCTATCTCTCTTTAATGCAAAAGTCACACCTCCTGCCAGACCCCGGCCAATTTGCCATTCGATTTTTTATGAAAGGAAATATTACCACCTCTGCCGCGTCTCAGACTCGTAAGTTTAATTACACTGAAAATGTAACACTTCAATATACGTCTCAGAATGATCGGGGCGATCAGTCATTCAACACTTCCTGACTTCACCATCGTACGTCAATGTGCGGTTTCTCGTGATTGCAGCCTGTGTGAGCGTTTGTATATGTGAACATCATCATCTTCCTGTTCACCACTGTTTACCTGTACCTATTTTGCCAGAGGTACTTGACCAGTTTGGTCGGAGATGATTGAAAGGATTAACATTTATTTACATAAAGAAGCCCACTGTCTATGCGGCCTATTTTGCCAGAGGTACTTGACCAGTTTGGTCGGAGATGATTAAAAGGATTAACATTTATTTACATAAAGAAGCCCGCTGTCTATGCGGCCTATTTTGCCAGAGGTACTTGACCAGTTTGGTCGTAGATGATTGAAAAGATTAACATTTATTTACCTAAGGAAGCCTGCTGTTTATGCGGCGGGTGTTTTGCCAAAGAGGTGTATTGGCGTGTGATTACGTCCATGGCATGGTGTACCTTGTTCAGATGACAATGTATGTATTGATGTCAGCGTGCTTTGTATCGTCCCATAATAAACCGTTTGAAACGTCACCAGTCGTTCAACACTTCCTGACTTCACCATCGTACATCAATAAGATGTTCTCGTGATTGCAGCCTGTGTGGGCGTATGTATATGAGAATATCATCGTCTTCCTGTTCACCACTGTTTACATGTACTTATACAAGTAAAGGCCAGTCTTAAGGGGGTGTTACCCAAACGACATTCATCTGTCATCAACAACTCACATTCTGCTATACATCTGACCTCAACAACTGTTGAGATAATTAATGAGCTTAAAAATAGCTATGATAGTAAGATTGAGGCACTTCAACTGGAATTGACACAGTTGAGAGCGACTAAGGAATTGTTTAACATTTCTCTTAGTCTGAAGAGAAAGTTAGAGGATGAAGTGATCTCATTAAAACAGTTGGTGGATAACCAGATGGATAAGGTGAAATCTTCCACGCTTGATTTAAAACTACTGTGGAAGATAATAGAAAAATTAGCTCTTCCTCATGAGAATAAATTAAGACAATCTCAACTGGAAAAGGAGCTGGAACAAGTCAGAATGAACTATGAGATGTTGAAGTCAGATTTTGTAGAAATGGAAAAACGAAAATTAGAAGCTGAAGAGAGAATGCAGATGCAAGCTGAAGACAATATGAACTTGCATGAGAGAGTCTTAGCTATGGAGCTGGACAAAATAAAGATAGTGAATGAGAAAGATGTGGTTTTTCCTGAAAAGATTGATGAGCTTATGACTATAGATAATAGTGCTATGGAAGCACTCAGACTTGAACTTGTTCAGGAGAAGGCTATGGTTTTAGAAACTACATCTTAAAAGGAAAAATTGAGATTGGATCTAAGTGATAGAGTTGTTAAAGAAAAGACTCTTTATTCTGAATTACACGACTTGAGAGTAGATTACAACAGGCTTCAGTCAACGAGAGAATTCATAAAGCTGTTGCTAGAGAGAAAGCTGGTGCTTGAAGTTGTTTCTTCAAAGAAACTATTAAACGCCTGGACTCATCCCGTGTGTTCCCCTGATCAAAGAATCAATTACGCCATGCTCCGCGCTCTGCTCTCTGTTTCACCGTGCTAATTGCTCAAACAGCTCACGTGTTTATTGCACTTGTGAAACCGGCGTTCCTGTAGCAAAAAATTTACTTTGGGGGGGGGGGGGTAATGAATGAAAACTTGCTGCACTTTTTCATATGTGACACTCACTCATGTTCGTCGTGCCTCATGACTAATATGAGATTGTGTGTGCACTGAACTGACAGCCTCATCATGAGAAACTAATTGATACAGGGATAACTGCTGCAAGAGCACATAAATGCTTGCTGCAGACTTCTTACAAAGAGGCCAGCTGTAGCGGTGGTTGGTTCATTGCTCCAAGACAAGAGCAACGGGTAATCATAACAATGCAAATAATCAAGAAAAGAGCAACGGGTAATCATAACAATGCAAATAATCAAGAAAAGAGCAACGGGTAATCATAACAATGCAAATAATCAAGAAAAGCATTGCAGTAACTGTACCTGAGATATAACTGAAAATAGCCGCGATACATTAATGAATTTTGACATCCGAGAACGCGCATCAGAAGAAAAAAAAAAACAATCGTTACCGATAGAATACTGAGAGCAGAAGGTGATCCAGTAATGAATGTTTGATATCTGAGCTGGCTACATTACAAGAAAAACACGATGGGCATAGTTGTCTACTATTTAAAATTCTTAGCTAGTGAAAACAACACCTGCGGCCAACTTAACATCAACAAATACACCATCTCTGTTCAACATCTGCGGTCAACTTAACATCGACAAATTCGCCATCTCAGTCATCTAATATGCTGACTAGCAGGGGCAATTATGTCAGTCTAATTTGTACTCTCTCTCTCTCTCTCTCTCTCTCTCTCTCTCTCTCTCTCTCTCTCTCTCTCTCTCTCTCTCTCTCTCTTTTTTTTTTTCTCTTCAACAACAAATCTGTCATAATCTTCGCTGTATAGTGTGCTTCTAATTTTTTGCTTTATGCTCCTCTTCATCTACTTCACTTTATGCTCATCTTCACCTTTTTCGCTTTATCCATCTCTTCATGGTCTTCGATTTATGTATGTCTTTATTTTCTTCGCTTTGTGTATCTCTTTATTTTCTTCACTTTATGTATATCTTTATTTTCTTATCTTTATGTATCTCTTTATTTTCTTCACTTTATGTATCTCTTTATTTTATCTTTATGTATGTCTTCATTTTCTTCACTTTATGTAAGTCTTTATTCTCTTATCTTTATGTATCTCTTTATTTTCTTCACTTTATGTATCTCTTTATTTTCTTATCTTTACTATCTCTTTATTTTCTTCACTTTATGTATATCTTTATTTTCTTATCTTTATGTGTGTCTTTATTTTCTCAGCTTTTTGTATCTCTATTTTCTTCGCTCTATGCTACACTTTAGACAGGTCGTTTCATTCCCCTCTTCATTCGTACACTATCATTTATGATACTCAATATACACTTTGATGCATGTAACTCTTCAGTCACTTTCTTTTATTCTACTCTTCATTCACTTCAATTTATGCTACTCTTCAAATTCTTCTCTTTATTCTGCTCTTCTTAAACTTAGCTTTACACTACTCTAAATACGCTTTGCTTCATGGTGTTCATCATCTACTTCACTTTGTACAGCTCTTTATGCTACTATTCATATTCTTCTCTTTATTCTACTCTTCCTAAACTTGGCTTTTAATTACTCTAAATACTCTTTGCTTTATGTTGTTCTTCATCTACCTTACTTTATGCAGCTCTTAATGCTACACCTCATACGCTTCGTTTATGCTAATCCTCATATAATTCGTTCTATGCAACTCTTCATAATGATTTGCATTCTTCTGTTTTTACCCACAGTATTCTTAGTCTTTGTGAATAAATATTACATACACACTCGCTTCCAGAGCTAGGCGGTGGTGCCGCACGGAAGGTTCTGGGTTCTATTCTCTTTTAAGCCTCTCACGTCTGTTGTTTTTCTGTTGTCTAGTTTTCTACTTCTTTATTTCTCACGAGTGCCTGAAAACATACCTTTATGTTTGTCTAATATTAGTCTTTGTGACATTCTTCTCTTTATAATCTTGGCATCGTGCTATTATGTCACGCAATGTAAAATCGTATATCTCGTCCTTTGTTGCTATAATTTATCATGCATACATTAATTAAGAAATAAAATTATATGAAATCAATTTTCCAAATTAACGGTACACAGAACGGTACTTTATACTACGAGTATTTTCTTTTTATCCTTCGACACTTACCACGTAAGCTTTTTTTTTCGCACAAATATTGGGAAATTCCAATGAAGTGGCAACACTGGAGCAGTAAGAAATTAATACTCACAGGGTACAGTGTTCCCTGTATACTGTTAATTTGTAAAACCGATTCCACACCATTTTCTTGTTTTAAGTGGTACTTTCCTTTCCAGTTTTACAGCAGCCCCCTTTTTATAATTGATTATGTCTGTTATGACTTTTGTATATCTCTTGTCGTCTCAAACATGGCCGACGTTTAAGGATTAATTTATTCGTTAACCTTCAGCCTCCTGTGAAGCAGGGGGCAGCAACCGGTCAAACAGGTCTACCGGTAATCCCAAACGGTTATCCGATAGATCTCTAGGTGACGGAGGGGGGAAAAAGAAAGTTTAACCTAGGTAAATTTCGAACTAAATCTCTTCCACCGCCACTTAATAGCGAGGTGTCCCCAGGATTTCCAGTGAAAAAACCCACAAGCTAGCTGAGTTCAATTTACTTTATTCGTGAACTGATTGGTTTGGTTTTAAGGACTATCTTCATTGCATACGGACAACTCCATCAGTGCTCCGATCTCCTCCCTTAGATCACACAAGGAGGATCTCGGCACAGTGCACGAACTCGGTAGCACGAATCCCAATGTGTGTGCATAGGAATCACACATTCTATAAATTTTTGTGTTGTGGGTAGGTTTCTGTAACAATCCTATTTCATGACCACCAGGAATGTAACGATATCTTTACTGTGTACTGTTATTGTATGGATGTGTTGATGCGCCACTACAATGTTGAAGGCTGTACGATCTACCTCAATGTTCCTGCACGGTGTTACTGTAGGTTTTTGTGCGTGCGTAGTCAGTACGACCTGGGCCAAACAGCGTTGTTGTGCATGATTAGCTCACCAGGCGTTGAGGCGCTAACAGGGTGTCATGTTGACATTCAAACATCATACATCTCTTGAATGTGAAGTACTCGAAGTTTGTGTGGGTTGATAAGTGATGTTGGTGTGTAGACAACACGAATGCGTTTAGGCTCTTTGACAGGTAAACAATGCACCCACTCACTCACATGCAGTAGTCAGTAATTGTTGCAACTGCTGGAACTTTTCAACCATTTATTTACGAGACACAGTGACATCAACAGTTACAGTCAAATGGACGAGGATCAAGGACATCATATAAACTGGAAATGACGGGCAAAACATCTGGCATTATAAAGCTTGAACAACTCATCTATCAGGACGTTATCGACAATGGTCTGTCCTTTAACACATAGTTCATACTGCAGCTCACGAACCACTGACTCAGCGCGTCAGGTACTTTAACCAACTCCGCCGTACCAAAAGGCGAGTTCTCAATTGCATAAATAATAATAATGCTGCAATTCATCTGGCATAACACGCCAGATACATCTTCTTCTGCTCAAAGATATCGGCCGTAATGTCGAGCCTCTATAATAATGTAAACAACTGTGTATTCTTCATAGGCAGGCATAATCATCCATGCCGAAACATACCGCCAACATGCGGTTTCCATAATAATATATCTTCACTGGGCTTCTGTATAACAGACGAATAGTCTTAGTTGGCTACATCGAGCACAAATAATGGACTCTGCATCTCAAAGGACTGTGAGTTCTATTCACAGGTTGCCAAAAAATGTTCTGCAACTTAGGCATAATAATTAAGTTTCTTTTACCTTTGACAGAATCCGAGAAATACACAAATAACAACTGTCGTCATTCTTGACGAACAGAATAACTCTGGGGAGAATCACTGACATCACAGTCACACTGAAGACTATCTTTCCCCCAGATAATGCAGAGAAGTACCACGGACATACTAGTCCGGTCAGAACCCAGATCATCACTCCCTGACTGAAGTCTCTCCGTTCGCGCTCAAAAAACTTGCGCATGTGTAGACAGTACAGATCTGAGTAAAGCTAACCCCGACTTAAGACAGGTCAACAACAATGATAAAACAAAAGGAAGATAACCCCAAATCAACCTGTCCCAGGGAGTTCATAAACAGTTCTCTAACTTAGATCATCAAAAGTATTAAATAGATTAACGTTTTATGAAACCGCCAAAAACGACAGCAACAGTTTCCAATTTTTAAATTTTGCCAGGGTAGCGTCTTGATAGGCCTACTCTTTACGATTTCCAACTGCCGTGGGATTTTTAACGTGCGCAAATTGCACGCGGGATCTATTTTTTCGCCCTTATCCGAGAAGGCTAGGCATCCGATCTCACTACCCAGGAGACCAGGGGGAAGTATGACCTCATTAGGACCACTGGTTCTGAAAAAAAATTTCCATAAATTATATTCCCTCAACTGGGAATCGAACCCGGTACCTCTAGAACTCGTGGCGGTCGTCCTACCTCTTAGCCACTTCGACCCCACTGTGAACTGTATAAAAGGGAATGCTATCTTTTCTTTGAAATGAAGCTAACTTTAGGTAAAATATTTTGTTTTAATTTTCCACCGCTCTGATGATGGGATTGAAGCAAGCAGATCATGCGGCAGAGATAACATGTCACCGTTACCATTGTATTTCTCGGCACCACTTAGAGATGTGTTGCCGGGCTGTTAGCACTCTTGGTTTATAGTCACTAGGTGTCTAATTGCAGACCTAATGATGTCATTCAAATTTAGATTTCTTTTTATTTTTCTTCCAAGTTAAGTTTGTCTCTACTGGCCAACTCCGCCAGCGGTGGTGATTTCTTGGATGAACACTTGAGGTACCAGGCTCGTTCGTATTGTTCTATGTTGTTTTATAAGTGACATTTCATAAAGTGGTAGAATAATCTACAATGCAACAAGTTCAGCAACATGTAGAGACGGAATCAGATTCCAGCAGCTCAGTTAAAACATTTATTAACGTGAAACCTGAACAAACATGTCAAGACAATTTACAAAATGAATCAGTTGGGTTCAGCAAAAGTTGTATCCTTATATATTACAAGTTTTCCATGTCTGTGTTACGTACATTTATTACCTAAGGGGGTAGTCTTCGGTCCTGCCAAATGTACGCCCCAGTCTCAATATAGTTATATTATTTGTGCGTTCGATTGATTCACGCACTGACGTGCACAAAGCAGTGTGAGTTGCTTTGGGACGCACGGGTAACCTAGTTGGGTAGATTATGACGTCATGTTTTGTATGGGGCAGTACGGACCATTGTGATGTCCGGGGAATATTTCTTGTGTTGTGGCAAGTATGGTGGAAGCCATCCTTATTGCGATATTGGTCTTCAGGTCGAAGCCAATATGGAAAGTATTATGTAAGTTGTCGCCCCTCATATTTGTATGATTAGTGAGTGAAACGTGTAGTTTAAGGCTGCTCCTTGTATCAGTCTAGCGGGGATCCATCTTGTAATGTTATCCCTAGAATGGACCTACGGAGTTGATAGCCTCTGAGATCGATCGTAGAAGGAGGATTCCTACGACGGAAAGAAGTTAATTTGATTGCAGTATTCATATGTGTAAACGCCTTTATTGTAATGCCAAAGTCGTGGCATGAATTTTGAGAGGTTAGTTAAAACCTAAAGATACTAACTCAGATACCTCTTCATATATGTACCAGTGAATATATATTGAGTATACGTTATATGGAACTATGTCTTGGATAGAAACAGTCTCTTATTGGACGAATGCGGGAGTTCGTGGTATGGGAGTACATGCTTAGTTGGATGACCTCAAGCAAGGTCAACGGACATTTTATCTAGCTTGAACATTACTGGATTCGTATTAATTGAATGTAAGGAACATGTTTGAAAGGATCCCACCACAGTACCAAACCATCATCATTCACCAGAGTATTCTTGTCATGCATTTTATGTGATTGTCCTAGTCAAGAACAGTGTATCGTAGCGTTGATCTTATGTCGTCAATAAACCATGTTAACTGTTCTACCAGCCTTCACAGTTTACTTCACTTCACGGCAGGCTTTGATTAACATGCCTGAAGTTTACATCGTTGTGTGTTGAACTTATTTGACAGTTGTGTGGATTCGCGTTTTATTATCAGCACGATAGAAAACCATCTATGGAAACTCAGAAGAAAAGCACTATCAGTAAATGGCGGCCAGTGTGGCTTGAATTGCTCAAGATTCAAAACTGGAATTACCTCACAAGTTCCACACTAGTTGAAAGTACGTGGATTCTCTAACAACTCATATCCTTTATAACGGCTACCTCAAGGTCAAGGTACATTGAACCTCAATCTCAAGTTCTACATCAGTGTATGACTACGTGGGACCTCAGCTGTTAGTCCTCATCTGGCAGAACTCAAGTATTCGAAACAGAGTATTTCGTTGTCTCAAGCGTACATCCACGGAGACGAGGCACATTGATTTTTTACCTGCACGCGAGATGAGTATAACGTGTTTTCGTTGTACCCTTTATTACGTTTAGCTGTGCCTCATGTAGTTATGTCCACATTTATATTTTTCATGTTACATGTTATATGTGTTGTATTCTTCGTGGGAGGTAGGGAGGTTGATCTGACGAACGAGATCCATCTCGAAGCCAATTCGGGCTCTTCGTCAGACGTTCTGTAGGGCTCATTTTGTAAGTTTCAATTGAGCGATAATTCCGGTACAAGGCTAGAAACCTTGCCGAAGTTCCGATCGCTAGTTGTCCCTTATGATAGTATCTGTTTAGCTGTTTCGTCACGTTTACTTGTTGTTTTCGTAGCTATTTTTACTTGTACCTTAGTTTCATGATGTATTTTGTATGTGATTATTGTCCGTCTAACCTGACTATCATTCAGTTTTTTACAAAACCTATGTTTTTACACTGTGTTGTCTATTGTCTTGTACAAGTTTATCGCATATTTCATTGCATTTTTTGCAACAGTACTTCTTAATTTTTCCATTTTATTTTTATTTTTTTTTTATTTATGCGAACGTTTTCATTCGTTGATTATATCGTGTCGTGTCAGTATTGTACTGTTGTCTGTCACGTTATTGCTTTCACACCATTACATGTTATAAATTACATTATTAATTATTAATATTATTGCCTATTATATAACTTGATTTTACCGTTCTAGGACAGGAACGAAGACCACTAGTTGTAGTACCACTTTTAAGTAGTATTATTACATAATAATATTGAAAAATGTCTACCTTAGACTATTTCATTAAGCAAGCGAAAGCTCTTCAGATGGCTCCTGATGAAGTAAAAGCATTTGCACTTGCAGAATATAAGAAAGCTCAAGAAATAGAAGCCGAACAGAGAAAGTTAGAAACTTTAAGACTAGAAAAACTTCAATTTGAGGCAGATCAAAAACGGATTCAGTCTGAGGAAGATGAAAAGAAGAGGAAATTTATAGCTGAGGAAGAGGAGAAAAAAAAATGAGACTAGCCGCTGAATTAGAAGAGAAACGATTTCAGCGAGAGGCAGAACAGAAACAAAAGGAGGCTGAAGAAAGACTTAAAATTGAAATGGAAGTTAAACAAAAGGAAATGCAAAATAAACAGAAGGAAATGGAAGTTAAACAAAGAGAAATGGAAGAAAGAAGATTAATAGCTGAACAAAATACAATACGACTTCAGCTTGAGATGGAAGAGAATGATAAAAAACGACAGCATGAACTGAAATTAGCAGAGTCAGAATATGAGAGACTTAGGTTAACTCAGGAAGCTAATTCTCAGAGAACTTTTGAAAGCCAAACTTCATCCAGACATGACCATTTTAAGGAAATTCACCTTAAATTACCAAAATTTAATCCCCCGTCTGATGACGTGATATTCTTCCTAGATAGGTTTGAGGCCACTTGTGTGTCTTATAACGTGGATAAAACACTGTATTGCACATATTTATCCAGGTTACTTACTGGGGATGCTTTAGCAGTTTATCATACTACCAGTATTAATGAGAAGAATGATTATAATGCTCTTAGAGCCGCACTTCTGAAGAAATTTCAAATGTCAGAAGATGAATACCGATTAAGATTTCGTACATTGCTACCGCAATCAAGCAGAAATTTCAGTGATTTTCTGTCACAAATACGACTCACCCTCGAAAGATGGATCGAATTATCCAAAATTGAAAAGTCGTATGAAGGTCTCTTCGATTTACTGATGCGCGATAAGGTACTATCGTCTGTAAATCCTACATTTCTCGCATTTTTACACGAACGGAAACCTTTATCAATGAAAGACTTAGAAGAACATGCAAAAAATTTTTGCACTGCTCACCCAACCATGGATCTGAGTAATGCACAGATTAAGAGTGAATTGCCTGTTGCTTTTGCAGCACAACAAAACAATTTCCCACGCAATCGTTCCTTTAGTACTGACAGGTATGTCAATAAGGGAAATAATTACAATTTTAACAATGATAACTTTTACAAAGGGAAGCAATTTCAACAATCTGCTCCATTTAATGTTTCTTGGAACCAAGCTCACAGATCGCGGGATTTTGGTAACAATAATTTTAAAAATAATCAAGGACATTATAATAAACAAAACTGGAGATCAAAATCTCAGGGTTCACAAAACAGACAATTTTTTTGGAAATAAACCATTTAACCAACATCATAACGATCATTCTACAAATTATCGGACTCATCCAAATTTTAACTCAGGCAGAAACTACAATTGTGGCAATTTTAATGACAATAATCACAATCGATCGCGCCGACGAGATAGATCGTCGAGTAATACGGGTAGACATTCTAATGTCGCTTTAAGTGATACACAGGCTAACATTGAACAGGGTAAAGTAGCTGAAACTCACAATGCTATGTCTTGTTCTCTTGATTGTACCCAGGTGAAAGACTGTCCAGAATGCTCGACTCTTTTCCAGCCTAAGGCGATCACGACGCTGCGTTGCGGACATACCTTGCCTAGTCTACCTGCAGTCTGTACGGCCACTGCTGCGTCAGTACACCAGGGACAGGGCTCTCTTATGTTTAACAAGGGATTTGTCAATAACATTTCATGCTCTATCCTATTTGACTCAGGTTGTAGCACTGTGGGCGTCCGGACTTCGCTGATCAACCCAAGTTGTGCCACGGGCAGGGTTGTCAAGTGTGTGACTTTCGGCGGCACAGTGGAAACATTTCCCACAGCCATTATAAAACTTCATACACCATTTTTTTTCAGGACAGATCCAGGCTTGTCTTCTTCCTGACCCAATTTGTGATGTTATACTTGGTCGCATACATGGTATTAAAGAGTGTACACCACAGCAAATTGCTGAATGGGAAGAGCGACATATTCAAACTGCAAATGCAGTAGTGACTAGAGCGCAAGCTACTAATATGTCGCATGATACACCTATTGAACCTACAGTTCATACTACTTGTGATGATGATGCTCCTATTTCACGGGAGTTGTTTGCAACATTGCAAAAGAATGATGATTCATTAAAAAAAATTTTTCATTATGTGAACAAAAAGAATACCAGCAACAAACTTGCAAAATCTAAACATGACTTTATACTTAAAAATGGGATTTTGGTTAGAGTAATACGGGAAAAGGATTCATCCTTATGTTATCAGATCTTAGTCCCATCCTCTATGAGATCTCGTATATTACGACATGCGCATGACTCGCAATGTGCGGGCCATATGGGTTTTTCGCGTACCAAATCCAGAGTGCTTTCGGCATTCTACTGGCCAGGCGTCCATAGGGACATCACTCTCTACTGTCGGTCTTGTTTGATATGTCAGGAAGTTAAGGTACGGGGTCCATTTCATGCGGCTCCTATTCAAGCTGCGGACATCCCGATTAGACCATTTGATAAAATGGCTATAGACATTATTGGTCCGATGCTTCCATCTGCTAGAGGGCATACGCATATTCTTACGTGCATTGATATGTGCACTCGTTGGCCTGAGGCCATCCCTCTCAAGAACACTTCATCTGCCAGTGTAGCAGAGGCATTGATGTTAATCTTCTCACGCATTGGTTTTCCACGGAAAATCTTGTCGGATCATGGGGTTCAGTTCATTTCTGAATCCATGTCTCAAGTTATGAAGACATTAGGTATAGACAGATCTCTTAGTTCTATTTATCATCCGATGTCAAATGGGTTAATTGAGCGTCTCAATAGGACACTCAAGCAGTTGTTGGATAAGATGACCCAAGACCATCCCCAAGACTGGGATCGGGTCATACCCGCGGCTCTGTTTGCGTATCGCGAAGTACAAAATCAAGCCACGGGGTTTTCTCCATTCCAGCTAGTTTTTGGCATGCAACCACGCGGTCCGATGTCGTTAATCCACGACTTATTGGTTGACGAGAATATTGAAGAGGAAACTCAATCCTCTTATGAGTATGTGATCTCTCTCAGAAAGAGAATCATAGATGCTTGTAGACTAGCTACTGCATCATCCGAACAAGCCAAAGAAAAAGCTCGTCTATTTGCAAACAAGTATAGACGTCTTCGCCAGCTCATACCTGGTGATGAAGCTTTTGTCTTACTACCTGCGCATAACAATCGTCTTTTAATTACCTGGAGGGGTCCTTTCAGGATCATCTCAAGAATATCCGATGTCGACTACATCGTTGATGTTAATGGTAAACATAAAACCTTCCACATTAACATGTTGAAGGAGTATTACTCACGTCCTGATTATCTACAGTCAGTGTTCCAGGCAACTGACGATCCTACACCTCCCATTCAACACTATTCTAGTTTGTCAGTCATCCAAGAAGAAGAATCTTCTTTCGATGATGTACAACTACCAATACCAGTTGTACCACTCCATTCCACTGAGAAATGGAATGATGTTACAATCTCATCTACTCTTTCGGCTGATCAACGTCAGCAAGTCTCTAATATTCTACACTCGTATGAGGATGTCCTCACTGACATCCCAGGTCATACGTCAGTCATCCAACATGACATTATTCTGACTGACGATACGCCTATTCGAGTTCGCCCATATCCTATCCCTTTACACTTTCGTGATAAGGTTGATAAGGAATTGGATGAGATGCTTCAATTAAATATAACTGAACCATCTTCATCACCATATTCTTCTTCTATGGTAATCATTAGGAAGAAGGACAACAATATACGTCTTTGCGTAGATTACAGGAAATTGAACAAAGTTACAAAATTCGATGCGGAACCGTTACCTCTTTTAGACGACTTATTGGAGAGGTTATCTCATGCCACATTCTTTTCGAAATTTGACCTTTCAAAGGGCTATTGGCAAGTGCCACTAACTCCTAAAGCAAAGCCATTCACCGCTTTCTCGACGCCACGGGGTCTTTTTTAATGGAATTTTATGCCATTCGGAATAATGAATGCGCCAGCTACCTTTGTACGCATGATGCGCCGCATATTGTCTTATCGTCCCGATGTCATTACTTATATAGATGACATCTGTCTTTTCAGTGACTCTTGGGATGAACATATTCATGGATTAAAAGCTTTACTTTCTACCTTACGAGATTATAATTTAACAGCAAAACCTTCAAAGGCTTTTGTCGGTTTTCATGACATCTCATTTCTGGGTCACCGCATAGGTCATGGTTTCATGTATACAGAAGACAGTAACGACAATGTTAACTGTTCTACCAGCCTTCACAGTTTACTTCACTTCCCGGCAGGCTTTGATTAACATGCCTGGGGTTTACATCGTTGTGTGTTGAACTTATTTGACAGTTGTGTGGATTCGCGTTTTATTATCAGCACGATAGAAAACCATCTATGGAAACTCAGAAGAAACGCACTATCAGTAAATGGCGGCCGGTGTGGCTTGAATTGCTCAAGATTCAAAACGGGAATTACCTCACAAGTTCCACACTAGTTGAAAGTACGTGGATTCTCTAACAACTCATATTCTTCATAACGGCTACCTCAAGGTCAAGGTACATTGAACCTCAATCTCAAGTTCTACATCAGTGTATGACTACGTGGGACCTCAGCTGTTAGTCCTCATCTGGCAGAACTCAAGTATTCGAAACAGAGTATTTCGTTGTCTCAAGCGTACATCCACGGAGACGAGGCACATTGATTTTTTACCTGCACGCGAGATGAGTATAACGTGTTTTCGTTGTACACTTTATTACGTTTAGCTGTGCCTCATGTAGTTATGTCCACATTTATATTTTTCATGTTACATGTTATATGTGTTGTATTCTTCGTGGGAGGTAGGGAGGTTGATCTGACGAACGAGATCCATCTCGAAGCCAATTCGGGCTCTTCGTCAGACGTTCTGTAGGGCTCATTTTGTAAGTTTCAATTGAGCGATAATTCCGGTACAAGGCTAGAAACCTTGCCGAAGTTCCGATCGCTAGTTGTCCCTTATAACAGTATCTGTTTAGCTGTTTCGTCACGTTTTTAATTGTTGTTTTCTTAGTTATTTCACTCGTATTTAGTTTTGTGATGAATTTTGTTTGTATTATGCGTCCGTCTAATCTTCCTGTCGTTCAGTTTTTTACAAAACCTATGTTTTTACACTGTGTTGTCAATTGTCTTGTACAAGTTTATCGCATATTTCATTGCATTTTTTGCAACAGTACTTCTTAATTTTTCCATTTTTTTTTTTTTTTTTTTTTTTGATTTATGCGAACGTTTTCAGTCGTTGATTATATCTTGTCGTGTCAGTATTGTGCTACTGTCTGTCACGTTATTGCTTTCACACCATTACATGTTAT